>OX578276.1:73718643-74318643 GCA_951217055.1 Gerris lacustris | reverse complement strand
GGAGGAGTATTATTCTCCACACTTTCGTCAAAGTCACTTGATTCACTCATTGTTTTTCACTATAAACTCAATATAAACAGTTACTAGAACAGCAAATTAGTTTTGTTAAATGTAAACAAACTCGCTGTATGTAAATTAAAACAACCGTGCGTAAAGCTGAAGAATTCCTCTTCTTTACCGCCCTAGGGTGGTAAAGAAGAGGAATTCATCAGAACTATGAGACGCGTATGCGCAATGAATACAAGTACGTAAATAATCACTTTCTACGCGCATCTAAGCAGAGATATAATGTTTATATTTCGTATCAATCGTAGATAAAAGAACTTTTCAACTATATGTATCATGAAGGGTATTCATTACTTTGCCCCGTATTCATAACTTGCCCCGTAGCCCAGTGTACCAAAATTTAAATTTCGAAAATTCATGTAGTGATTTTCCCCTTGCTTCGAAGGTCAAGTGTGCAAATTTTCATCGAGATCGGACTAAAACTGTAGATTTGTATACCTAAAGAACATAAACACACACACATACGTTGACTTTTATGTATATACATGTATGGTTAAATTAATGCTCCGTGTTGCACGTTTTAAAAAAAATGCAATTTTGTATAGGAAAATATTAATTTACTAGTTTATTCAAAATTTAAATTTATTAAATTAAATATTATAAAAAAAAATTAAATTTATTAAATTTAATATTATAAACAAAAAATTAAATGTATTATATTTAAGTATATTGGAAGAAACAATAGTGTGTATTATTTCAATTCTATTTGATGAAATAAATATGAAGCATCAGAAAATTATTTTTAAAATAAACTTGCTAAGTTAGTGCATTTATCAGCACACACAAAGAAAAACATTATTTTCTCAAAACATATGCTACGAATGAAAAAAACCTTAAAACTTTTTTTGACAATGAACAACTATGATTTTTTTAAAAACTAACTATAGAGGGGGACACAAAAAACCACATATTTAAGGATACAGGCCGCAAAGATGAATTAGTAATACAAAGGTATCATCTTAGGAAGGTATTGGGCTGGACACTTTAGAATTGTTTTACTGCGCTAGGACTATGAATATGCATATAAACGCGTTTATTTCCCGTCATTTTATTAAAAGGCTTAAAAGTTATAGGTTGTGAAACAAACTTTTAAATGGCCGCCATCTTGATAAGGCTGGACCAATTATGCTGGTTTATGAACTAGTCCTTAGAGTGCTGAACACACGTACTTGACTAATTTATTTTAGCCATTTTATATGTAAAATATAAATATATGAGGTCCGCTTTGTGTCAATTTGGGGTAAAAAATAATTCAAGATATTATTTAAAGGTGATATTTCATCCCTATTTTGGGACATCTTCATACCAATTAAAAAGTCTACAGTTGTATAAAATCACATTTACGAGTCAAAAATAATCATGAGTAGTGCCTATATAGTCACTGACTTTAAAAATAAAAAGGAAATTTATTTTAAGATTTTTCGTTGATTTGTCAAAAAAACAAAAAAAAAACAAATAGAGAGGGGAACACGAAAAACGCAATTTTCAAGGGCACAACGAGCAAAGAACAGTTGCATAAAAACTAAACCAAATACCTTTATATTACTGGTATTATTCAGGACGTCTTAACTAAAACGCATTTCGGTAAATCTGCACTATTTGGCCCACCAATTTCTAAATGTCCGATTTACTTGCAATTTTTTTTAAACTTTTCCTTTTTACATTATAAAACTGTAAGTAAATAGGACAATTATAGAAATTCGTGGACCAAATATTGTAGATTTACCCGCATTTCAGTTAAAAAGAAACTTTAAGCCCTATTGGGGCTTCCCTGTAATTATCCTGTGATTGGGTCATTCATTACACATGACATAACTGCAAAGTTTCAAATTTTTTTGTTAATGGGTACTTTTGTATGTCAGGTACGTTATAGACAGACAAGCGCAGCAATGTTAAAGGGTCCTCGTTTTTGCGTACGGACCCAAAAAACAATATTTATTACTCCACAAGAGAAAGAAAATATTTTAATATTTGGCTATTGTTAATAGTGATACATTTATTTTTGTTCTCAATATTATTATAATTTAAAATTGTCTTGCTCTTTCGACCCAACGAACAATTTTATCCAATAAAATACGAATAATGGTCACAAAAGGTATAACAGTCAACATTTAACTTCAAAATTAATAATAAATATACTTTATTTAAGAAATGGATGGGTGACTTTGAAAAAACTGAATAATAAGAAACAATATCTTTGTTATTTTTATTGTTATGGCTATTTCTTTTGACTTTTTTAAACTCGTTTTTGATATAACAAAAAAAAAATCTTTCAAGTCTTTAATGAATGTCACATTTTTTTTTATTTATCCTTAGTTGGGCGATACTTAGTAGCACTGTAGGCGATTTATATATATATATATATATATATATATATATATATATATATATATATATATATATATATATATATATATATATATATATATATATATATAATATATATCTTTCCTTTTTTGAACTAAAAATACTTTTTACAATTATTAGTGCTAACAATATATCCGTATAAAAATTGTATTATATAATTTTTGGACTTGTAATAAAATTTATTTTTAATTTTGGAAAATTTGATAAGTTAAATTCTATACTGAAAGCGAACAATTATAATTAATAGTTCAAAACTATTAATTTAATTATTAAATAGAAAATACAAATCGGTGTAACACACTCAAACAAAACCTTCTCATATACACAGTGATACTGAATATTAATCCAATAAGTTTTTTCAATTTATTATTAAACATATTTAAAAAGTGTTCAACCGGTAATAATTGTTTAATTGGTCTTCGATTAGGAGCAGTTCCCCCAAATTTAGTAAATCTATTGAATTAAGTAGGGGTTACAAATGTAGTAAAGTAAATCAGTGTTTGAGTCTTCAGAAAAATTTGTTTGTAAGTTTAGTTGGAATTATCAGTTTCCGGCGAGTTTGCTGCATTTGTTATCTGAATTTGTGTTGCTTTGTAACGAAATATTCAGATTTTCGCTCATAGATATGGGGAGGGGGTGATGGACGGTCTTGCCTATCGTGTGCGCACCTCCATAGCTTTCATTGAGCTTTGAGCAAGTCTGCAAACAAAATTGTCGGTTGCTCCCAGCCGAGCTCTCAGACACTTTTTTGTGGCTATTGCTTTCACTTATGGTGTGTGCACCTCCATCTTCAATAAAGTACCCTTCAGACCAGACAATACAGTCTGCAGACTAAAAGTCTATGGTGTGCGGGGCTGTTAGGCTCCACGTGTCTGCACAGATGACAGACTATAAAGAAACATTACTTAAAATCAACTTTTTACTCAAGACCTTAAAAACGTATAAATCCATCAACATTTTTAATTCGAATCTTCGCGGCACCTCAATATACGTTCATTCTATAATATATTCCTACATGTTAAATATATTATAATAAACGAATAGGGATAAAGTAAAAACCTCATTTTCTGACATGTTTAAGATATTTTTATGCGAGCCTTTAAGAGAATTAATTTTTTCCAATACTTAAAATCAATAAACTGTTTAAAAATAGTCTGCCAATTAGTGTGGTACGTACCTTCATCACATCCATGTTATGCTTTTACAAGCCATTATTGCCTATTTTATTTAATTGTTTCCCCCTTTTGCTTCCGAGCTCAATAGCGGAAGCTATGTGATCGGTCTAAAGAACGAAACATATTTATATGTCTCCGATTTCAAAAATTCATAGACAGATATCCATTTCAAACATCACGAAAGTCCAACATTTTTGGTTCTATGTCTGTCTGTCGATCTGTCACTCATTTTTTGCGAACCAACATATCTTAAAATTAACTCGTCCGATATTAATGAAATAATTTGGATGGTAGGTCATAATTAGCGCATTGTTGGTCTCATCAGTTTCAACCTTCTGCATCCATTTGTTTCTATTCCACATGCGGGCAAACATACCTTTACACCTATATTTTTAAAAATACTCAACTGATTTTTATGAAATTTGGGTGGATTGTCGAACGTAGGCCGCAGATAGCCCCAAATTTATTTCACATAAATTAGCTATCCCTAATTTTTTTTTATTGTTTTATTTTAGTTAAAAAAAAAAAAAGAATTCTGACAAATTTAATAATTTGTCTGCCAATTAGTGTGGCTTCGAACTCCCTCGCATCCTATTTCATATAGTCTAATGATTTTACTACTAATTTTTGTCAAATTTATTTAATTTTCCCCCAGGTTTTTAAATCTGTCAGCATTGTTTTGATTTTTTAAATAAATTGAAGTATCAATTTAGCTAAATTTAGAGAGCGCAGACGGTTAACATTGATCTTGGGCAATCTGCGAGCTACTTTCGACAAACCATCCAAATTAAATGTATGTATGTTATAGATGTAACGAAATAAATGTATTTTTGTACCCATGTGAGAGAAAAAAATGGGTGCAGAAGGTTGATTAACAAATTCTGACATGTCATCCAAAGTTAATTAAAATCAGAAGATATGTTGGTGTGGTTCATAAAATATGACCGACCGACAGACCGACAAACAGACACTGAACCAAATATATTCCCTGACGTCTGTAACGGATATCTGTTGATGATGATCTGTAATCGGAAACAGAATATTTTCGTTCTTTGAAACGATCACAGCTTCTGTTACTACCGGTAAGCTCGGAAGAGAAAAGGGGGGAAACAATAAAATAAATTAGACAATAATAATGGGTTGTAAAAGTATAAAACCAATAAAGTACGTGATAGGATGCGAGGAAGCTATGTGCCACACTAATTGGCAGACTATTTGTATATGTGAATAAATAAAAGTTATACTTACTATTTTAACATTTTTTCAAATGAAAGTTAATTTACCTCAATTTCTTCTTTGTTTTACTTCGTTGCCTTATTGGAGCTTTATTTGAAAATAAACCCTAAGTAATCTGTTTTTTATTTTAGTTCTATTTTAATTAAAAGTGAAAAAGTAGACCCAAATATTAATAATTCTCTTAAAATGAATGGTAAATGATGAAAGTTTTTTTGTTTTTTTTTAATTATATTTACGTAAAACAATCAGCCCAATAGAAACATTTTCTAAGACAATTTTAATACACAATGCTTCAACCGGAACCCAATAAATTTTAAATAAATTAGAAAAAATAAAAGCCTCAGGCAACCATTATACTAGCATAAAAATTAAAATATGTCTTTTAACTTTAAAACATCTGACCTCAACAAAAAAAAAACTCGAAATATTCATCAAAGACAAAATAAAAATGTAAAAACATATTTACTATTAAAATTAATTTAGTGTCTTAATATCAGACACGAATTTAATATAATTTATATCAGTAATAAATTAAATTTTCACCTTTGAAAGTGGCAAAAATAATTTGCATAAAAAAATTGCCATTGGTTAGTATTTTAAAGGGTTTTTACAAAGAATGAGGTTTGTTGATCATTAGGAGTAAATATTTCGTTACAAGACACTTCATAAATTGTGAGTGTCAACTAAAACAAGGAGCAAACATCCTTCTTAATGAACAAGAACAGGGGATAATTGAAACAGACTATATCCTTAGCTTTAATACAACCGACAACCACTAACTAGGATTATCCTACTATATTAATCCTAAACACAAGGTGTAAAATCACTGAAGAAATATATATATATATATATATATACATATATATATATATATATATATATATATATATATATATATATATATATATATATATATATATATATATATATATATATATATATATATATACATATATATTAAGTAATATTAAGTAGCCCACAGATGGTTCTATATTTTGATCATCCGTCTCCACGTTTTTATTCTGAAAAAAAAATGTGACCCCACTGGGAATCGGAATCGGGAATCGAAATAACGAAACTACTATTCTTCAGTGGATCATATTATTTTATAGAATGTGAACATTCATCCGAAATTAGACGCGAGGAAGCTATGTACCACAGCTTATTAAGAACATACACTCTGCAGTGGAGATAAGACGGCAAACTAATTTAATATGATTTACATATGTATAATTTTGAAAAATATTTTTTATTAAATCAAATGTAACTAGTGATGCGGTGCATAAAGAACTCGCGTAGATTGTGGTCTTATACCACCCATACTATGTTCTCAACCAGAATAATTTTTCGGTGAAAACCTAACATATTCTTATTCAACCTGAAAAGAGCTTTAAACATTTTACGTAACACAGCATTATAAGAATAAGCTTACTTCTTAAAACCCTCATCTCGGTCACATTTGTTGCAAAACTTTTGTAAAATTAGTTACATATTCATTTGCTACTCATAAAACCATTTTAATCAATGTATGGATTGGCATGCTGATTACAACTTCCTCTTTAATTGTCTTTATTATTGGCCCCATTATTAAAATTTAAAATTGTCAAACGAAGCCGAGATGCTGAGAGCCGAATTAAATTTCGTATTAATTCACAACTTCTCGGTAGCTAAAACTGTTTATCTACGATTAATACGAAGTATAAACATTGTATCTTTGTTTAGATGCGTAGAAAGTGATTCTTTACGTACTTGTATTCATTGCGCATGCGCGTCTCATAGTTCTGAAGAATTCCTCTTCTTTACCACGCTAGCGCGGTAAAGAAGAGAAATTCTTCAGCTTTACGCACGATTAGCGAGTTTGTTTACATTTAACAAAACTAATTTGCTAATCTTTTATTAAAGTAAGTGTTTATATCGAGTTATTAGGGAAAAACAATGAGTGAATCAAGTGACTTTGACGAAAATGTGGAGAATAATACTCCTCCAGAAATAATTAATTCGGCAAATAATGCAACTCAAGATTAATGGCATCTTTATCAAGAGAGAGATACGAACTTACATACTGCAAGTTTATTTTTTTCTGTATTTATTATTTAAATCTAACAATCGTAGATAAAGTACGGTACGCAACTCGTGCGAAAACGGCATTTTGCATTGCTCGTGTGGTTTTACTACCCTCGCTATCGCTCGGGTGCAAACTCCACACTCGCATGCAAAATGCTACTTTCCGCACTCGACGCGTAATGTACTATTTCCTTTCATCCGTACATAATCCGTATTTAATAAAGTTGTATAAGGGCTCACCACGTTCACCTGTTTTTACCTACATAATCATTCATTAATTAAATGGCTCGCTACGCTCGCCTGTTGTAAAAGTATTTGTCCATAATATTTATTTAATAATATTAGTGCAGGCTCGCTACGCTCGCCTGTTTATACAGCATTTATAGTTAATATTTTATTTAATAAAATGATTGCAGGCTCGCTACGCTCGCCTGTTGTAAAAGTATTTGTCCATAATATTTATTTAATAATATTACTGCAGGCTCGCTGCGCTCGCCTGTGTATACAGCATTTCTACATAATCTTTACTTATTAAAATTATTGCAGGCTCGCTTCGCTCGCCTGTTTATACAGAGTTTCTGCATTATCTTTATTTAATAAAATTAGTGCAGGCTCGCTAGGCTCACCTGATATTACAGCATTTGTACCCAATATTTATTTAATAATATTAATGCAGGCTCGCTACGCTCGCCTGTTTATACAGCGTTTCTACAGAATTTTTATTTAATAAAATGATTTTGGGCTCGCTGCGCTCGCCTGTTTATATAGCATTTTTATATTATCTTTATTTAATAATATTATTGCTATTGCAGGCTCGCTACGCTCGCCTGTTATAAAAGTATTTGTCCATAATCTTTTTAAATAAAATGATTGCAGGTACACTTCGCTCGCTTTTGTAAAAGTATTTGTACATAATAATTATATAATAAAATGAATGCAGGCTTGCCACGCTCGTCTGCTTATAAAGTATTTATGAATAATAATTATTTAATAAAATTAATACATGCTCGCAGTGCTCGCCTTATTATACAGTATTTGTACATAATCTTCAGCCTTTAAAATACCTTTAAACGATTTATAACATGTCATGGAGACTAAAACTTTTTTTAGTTTTAGTTATATTGGCCGCCATTTTGAAAATATTATGTTTGAAATTTAAATAGTTAGATATTCCTTTACTAGACTTTAAGAGCTTTAAATTGATGTATAACATGTCATACTGACTAAAATCTTTTTGTTTAGTCGTCCGCCATATTGGCCGCCATATTGGCCGCCATCTTGAAAATATGAACTTTGAAATTTTATTAATTAAATATTATTTTTCTTCTCTCAAAGACCTTTAAAACGATGTATAACACATTATACTTACTAAAACTTTTTGTTTTAGTCGTCCGCCATATTTGGCGCCATCTTGAAAATATTTAGTGCGGAATTTCCAAAAACTATACACTTCTCACAAATGCCGAGATGCATGTATGTGCCAAATTTCGTTGAAATTGATCAATTTTTACTCCAGTTATCGTTAGACAAACAAACACACAAACAAACTTTTCAAATCCCAAGTCTCTGAAATGAAGAACTCACTGCGCTCGTTCAATAATTAATTATTTATTGGAATATTAGGAATATATCTTCAAATTCTTTATGACAGAGCCTTTATATTTTTACTATAATCTCTTTTCATAAGGTCATAGGTAGGTTTAAAGTATGATCTTTTTCTACTCATCTTTTATTGTAAAATTTAGTATTTTAACAGCCATGGCAAAAAAGTTTGGAATATTACACATACCTAGAAAGCCACTATTAAAGAATTTATTTTGACAGAGTTTTTGTTATATTGTACGCTGACTATCAGCGATACGATGTAAAGAACTTTTGATTTATTGTCGGGCTCTCAGCTATACACGAAGATGTCTGTACCCACTTGACCCACTACCTCTCAGATTTTCGACCTCTCAGACGATCGTGCATCAATTTTCCACCGGGGTTTTCTCTTGTATGAGGATAAATTTGGTGTTCAAACAGTCTTTATTTCAGGTAAAATTTTGGTGTAATGTAACCTGCTTTCATGAACCTTGGCAGTTGAAAAGAATATCTCGTTTGAATTTTATATCCTAATAGATGTCAACATTTTAAATACCCATGAAAAAATATCACAATTAAATATTGTACATATTAAGTTGTGTTTATCCTTTTACTAAATTTTGAAGGTAACCATTATTGATGCCAATTAATAAAATAACTTATGTATACAAATTAATCATTATACAGTATGTATACAACAATTATTATTTATATCAGGTAAATTTCTATACTTTTAATTTTTCAGAAACAAACAATAAAATAATACTAATTTTCAAAAAGTTACAGAGGAAAATAATTTCAAAAACATTTATTATCACTTAGGTTAACAAATTTATCATAAAATATAAATGCCATTTTAGAATGTTTCATGACTCTAACTTACTTTTCTTTCACCAATGCTTCGGACATTGGGTTCCACACAATTATTATTGTGGCATTTCAAAAACATTTCAGGTTTAATATTCTTTAAAGAGAATACCTGAAAATTATCCTAATGAATTAAATTGCTGCTTGGAAGAGTTTAAATAATACTTCAAAATAATGGAAGATGAGACAGAACAGAGGAGCTATAATTAAAAAAATATAATTATATTATAATTTAATTACTGGCTGCTTTCAAATAAGCATGAATTCATGGTTAGCGGTTGTTTGAGGCGTTACGGAATATCTAATTCATTTAAACCTTAAATGCTATTTGAATGGCTCTATTGTCTGGTTAAATTACTTGAAGAGAAATATTCCGTTTGAAATCAACAGACACAGGCATTGGTCTCTTTAATAATATTGCCTAATATCCTTCGGCATTTGTAAGGGTTTTAGGAAGCTGATCCTGGAATTTCTTTATCTCAAAAATGGGTGGTCCGATTAATACCTTTGGAAATTATATTTTATTTTTCCACCTTTAATTTAATTTACTAAAATGAAATTATATTTGTTGGGTGTATTAGACAATCGTCACCACAGGTTTTTCTTCTATATGTATTATAGTATATTATAATAATAATAAGTAATTTTAATCTTTTAATCATTTTTGTATTTATTTATTAGTGTCCAAAATTTAGGTGGTTTAAAATAAAACAATTTACATAAATAACTTATTTTTCATTTTTTTTTTTTTTTTTTTTTTTTTTTTATTAAAATTAGTTAACAAAAATCCGATAAAAAAAAAAAAAAAAAAAAAAAAAAAAAAAAATGACACTGTGACAGTATGAAAGGCCTGTTAAGCCTGGGATGAAATATTGCCAAAATATTTAGTTTTTGTTCTTTCGTTACGTATTAAAAGACAAATTTAATTAATACCTGTATTATGTTTCTAAAGATTTGTTTGATCGCAGATACCTTAATCTTACACTCGCACAAATAAACTTGTTTAATTTTTTTGTTACTATAAATCCTCAATTTGATTATGCGAGAGTTCCACTATATCTTGATATTCATTTGGAAGAGTAAAAAACAGCAAAGAAACAGCCGCATCCTCTCGTAGTTTTTCGGTAGTGGAATAAAGGCTGTCTTAATTATGAATAAATTTAAAATAGAATCGACTCTAAATTGCAAATTATTCATCAGAAAAACGAGTTTTATATCCAAGACGTATGGCAGGATATCGAGTTGGATTATCGATTCATTTGATACACTCAGCAGCCTACGGCAGAAACAAAAAATATAATGAAAAAGCTTTCTGCTCGATTGAAACAATTCTTTTAACTCTCTCTGTGCTTTAAATATCTATAAATAATGGACCATTTCACACTTCATAAACTTAACGATGTCATTTAGTTAAAAATTATTCGGATATAACAATAAAAAGATAAGATATTGTTAGTGGATATGTATACATTATATTAGTATGTAGGGTGGAATGATTTTGTCTTCAGTTATTAAGTAGAGTTCGAGGTTGAATAAGCAAGTATCGCCTTTGACGTCATTGTTCGAACACTGCAGAAGGAGCCGGCATGGGTCAGGGCTAATGATATTTGACATTTTTTTTTTTTTCCTCTTTTCACATCCGGCTCAGATATATTATGTACATATCGCTTTTTCTTTAATTACATTTGAGTAAGCGTGATTCGACGGACAATTTTACTAAGGCTTAAGTTTTCTAACTTATGGGATCCTTTGAAAAAAGGCTAGAATCTAATAATTATAAAGATGATTCGAACCCATTGCAGGAATTATTTTGAAGATGAAATCATGCAACAGATCTTAGACACGGGTTCGTCCAGAAAATCCAGATTTATTTATCTTTATCCACGGAAACTACACTTTAGAAATTAAATAAATATTTATTTATTCTACTCGTATGCAAATGCATTTGCATTATAATAAATAAAAAAATCATAAAAAAAATTTAAAATAAATAATTCCTTTATTCAAATGTCATGGTGCTGCTAGCCCATATTTATCAGATTTTAATTATTAGTACCTATCTTCTAATCACATGGAAGCCATGATTATGAAAGAAATTTGAATTCATATCAATTTCCGTAAACAAAATATATGAACATTTATCGGAATATATTTTGTATGATACAAATTTACATTATCCTCATGTATCTTCCTGAATGTATCCACTTTCATAATGGAGATCGAGAGCAGATTAGGTTTTCGTACAAGGGATTCAAGCTAGATGCAAGGCATCCAAGTAATTTGATTGCATTAGAATCAATACACTTTAATTAAGTTATTGCTGGACAAGTAAACATTGCAGTTAGGCTACCAACAACCTAACTGAACAGTTAACAACCTAACTAAATTAGCAATGGACAGTAAAAAATTAAATTCTTTGGTAAAACACAAAATATTTTCGTCCCTTTTGAAAATGTTATTAAGTAGATTATTTTTCAGGAAAATTATCCTATTAAATTGGAATAAATAAATGGTGTAGGTTATAAATGTTAGCTTAATGCTAAAAAAAAAGAGTAATATCAATAAAAATAAACATTTAAACTTAATGGAAACTGTACAGTATGTTGAAACGTTTCGACTTATCATTTAGAGTCTAATTTTATTTTTATCTTTACAAACAACAATGATTGCAATTAATTTAAATTTGATTAGATATAAAAAATAAAAATAAAACAAAATGAAATCGTATGATAGTCGAGACGATTCACTGTGAAATAAGTGTTCTATTTAAATTATTTTACATCTTACAATCTATCATTTTTTTTCTTATTTATAGAATAAAATATGATGCACTATTAATTTATTAGCAATTTAAGTCATTATAAATTAAATTCAGACCTAATATTTAATTAGTTGTAGTATCTTTTGACCAATCTCAATATTTATCGATATTTAAATCTAGTGTATGATTTTATGTTAGTCAACCAATATTTATCAAAAATTATACCTATAGCATAGATACTGCCTCTGTTATATTAATACCCAAATGTTTTTAAAAAGTTTTATTAATTAGAAATCTCTCGTTCAATTTCTCCTAATTAAAAACATAATAATACAATTATATAATATATAATGCGTTTCTCATTTCTTTTCCTTTTACACCAGTTCTAACCTTTTCAAAACTTGACTTTATAACAGCTTTTCATTTTGAAAATATAAAGTGAGTTGTCAGCTAATGCATTATAGATGATATGATGTCAATTACAGTCGCCACCGGCACCGAGACAGCGTAATTGATTATTTTCAACTCCAATAAAACATTTAATGGATCCTGAGCGGACTGGAATACATTATCTGGCCCAAGGGATCCCAACCTGATATCGCATTACCTCTATACAAAGCCTATTTGGCATTTAAAATTTATTCTTGTTCCGTATGGCAAACAAAAGAAACAGTATACACATATATAATTAAATCTTTATATTACCATCTTTCTCCACGTTCCACCATCCTGAATATCGCTAAAATGGTATTTTGACTTGGATATTTATTAAATAAAAGTAATAATTGGGTATATTTATTTTTCATTTGTGTTAAAAAATCCTGTTTGTATAGGGAAACTTTTGTTAGTACTGTTACGATGATCATTTTAAATAAAAATAAATACACTAAGCCTTCAAACGAAGTATTTTAAATAGTATATTTATTATTTCAATAAATTAGATAGATTTTCACTATAACAGATAGTTTCGGATATAGCTAACTTCGCAGATTCTGGATTAGATATTCACACTAACGAGGTATACATAAGTAAATGCATAGTGCTACGATGTGTGCATGTGCATGGATGCATAGTGTTACAATGCTTTATCTATGCAAATAAAGTAAATGTTGACTGTTTATTGATCATAATCATAAAATGTATGGAACATTTCCTATTACATACATTACAACAACTAAAACAGAAAAAACTTTAATTTTTTTTCTGTCCGTCTGTCTGTTTGTCCTCAATTTACATCTGACTTTATAGGTGCAAAACTAGGGAGACATCTTCTAAACGATTAATCGTATTGAATAGAGTGTGGATAGTGTAAGATTATTGTCTATGTACAAATAAAAAAAAGCGCATTTAAACACCTATTTATATTAACAAACTCTTTTTTTTTAATAAATATTTTATTTTAATTATAATATATATACAATATACATATTTAGTGTAGATTAAATTATTATTTTTATTTTATTGTTTTAAATAAAATAAATTTATAGTCTCTACAAAAATGTAATGTGACTTTAAAATGGGATATAAATCAATAACATTATTATTTTATTTATCTTTAAATTAAAGAATATTGTTGTTACAACAACATTATAAATGTTCAATTGCAAGTTAAACATTTAAAAACCAGTTTAGAAACCGGTCTGTATTAACAAGACAGATTTTTATTTATTTTTATTATTATTATTATATAATAATCCTTGGGACCATAGCCAAAAAGTGAGACACTGATTAATTGGAATTTAATTTAAGGAGCACTATTTAATAATTAAATTTTTAATTATTAATTCGTACTAAACCTGCATGGTGAGAGACAAATGTTTACAAGATGTACAAGAAAGGTGAAATGAGTCTCACTTTTTTTTAATTAAGTGAAAAAACTTTTATAATTTGTACTCATCAAACAAGTCAAAATGTTGATTAATGTGAATTTGATGGACAAAACGTTTAAATTCATAATAACTACAAAATATTTTAATATGTTATTATTGGTTAAAGTTAAGATCTTAAGTTAATAATTAATGCTTAAAGTTTGGCTGGCTATACTTTTAAATTACATACAAATCTCTATCACCGATCACGTAAAGAAAATCGTTTCCAAAAACTTGGTCAAAACTTTTTGTTACATACAATAGTGATATTGAATTCACATCCCATTGATTCATTGCTAAACATTTCTTGAGTTTTGGAGAGTAGTGCCCCAAATTTAAAATTAATATATAATGAATTTTCTGAACGTGTATGCCAAACTTTATTAAATTCGTTTCAGTAGTTTAAGTTCAGCATGATTGCATAGACAACAAACAGGCATTTGTTATTAACCTTTTTTGGACCCAGGAGACTTAGAAACGTGTGACTCTGTCAAAACTCCAAACTGGAGTTTTGCACTATTACAATACTTTCTCTTTATAACGAGGTATGGTAGAGGCGGTTAGAGGTGGTTGAAGGTGATCTCTAACCACCTCAAACTTTTAAGGATGACTTACAATTAACAAAATTCCGTAAAATGTATATTCTACTAATATATACAAATTGTGTATCTTAACTATTTGAAAAAAGTAAGAAATAATGCTAGCATGAACGATCAAGTTTGGAAAAAACCTATGCTGTGTGTTAAAATTATGAAATATTAAAGCCTGTTATTTATTTGATAGTTTATAACTATAATACATGAGAAAATGAGATTTATTAGAAAAGTAGAGTTCTAGATAGGATGAATGAGATTTATTTAGTAAACTCCGTATTAACGGAAGAAATTCGAGATAGCGTAGTAAATAAGTCAGAAGAGACTGTTTTGATTCAGAATTCTTAGTTAGGCTGAAGGGATGTGACGAACGGCAGAACAAAGAGCCCCGAGTCCTATGACTGGACCCAGGCCAACTATTGCGGACCTCACTGATAAAACTAAACATTTCTCATTTAATTACTAAACTTCTCCTCTTTAAGCAAATAAACTCGAGATAACTCAAATGAAAAACAGACAATATCTGATGTCGGTATTATAAGTTTAACTAAATATAAATCCTATAGCTAATTAAAGTGTTATTCATTGTTAACATTTTACAGACCTAATTCAATTGTACATAGTACTTAACGAAATAAAAGCCCTGATGAGATATAAGACACGAATCAATACATAAGCCTTGAATATACGCACTCTCCTACGCTTTTTCTAATGCTAATAGTTTTGAGACACAGATAAAGTTATTTATAAACTTGTAAAGACTGTGTGCAAATTGTCAGCACGACTTCTTTTATAATAATTGTTTCGAAACAATTCAACTGTCATGAGACTTTTAACGCTTTCAATTAAGTGCAATAATTGAAACGAAAATATATTGTTTTAACTCTTCATTAACTGTTAATAAATTTATTTATAATATTTATTGATTTATTTAATCACCTGATACCTGTTATATATATATATATATATATATATATATATATATATATATATATAAATATTGGTTTTGTGACCGAAACATGAGATTAGATTGTTTTTCTATGTATACACATATATATATATATATATATATATATATATATATATATATATATATATATATATATATATATATATATATATATATATATAACTATACATATGTGTGAACATGTATTTGTATAAATAAAATATTTTGCTTAAAAGTATTGTCTTATGAAAGTTTCGACTTATGAAACAAATACAATTAAGAAAATAAAGTGATTATCGTTAGTGAATTAGAATATACTCCCAATAATGTAGAATATAAAATATTGTTCTGGACTAGATATTAAATGAATAAAATTATAAGTAGAAGAGAGAAAACAGACTAAATAAATTAACGTCTAAACAGAAAATCAGTAGCTCTTTAATAATAGTAACTGAAAATCTGTAATATTAGGCTTCTAAGAATAATATCATATTATGAAGATGCAATAGAAATAAATCTGTATACAAAAGAGCTAAAAATAAGAAGACTTAAAAGAAGAAGAGTAAAGAGTCAAATACCACCAGAGTTCAGTAACTAGAGAAAGTGTGGAGTATAATATGTTACTCACTCCCAATCCTTTCTTTCTAACTCTTGAAGACTTCATGTTATATTGATAAAGGCCTGAAGATGCCCAGGAGTGGGCAAAAATTTGCCAATAAAAAAAATATCATAAAAAATAGCAATGTTTTTTAATAACTTAATCCCTAAAAACCAAACAATTAGAGAAAAGACTTAAGAGTAGCTTAGTATGTTAGCAGAATAAACTAAGAGTGGCGTTTGTATTAATAAAGAAAGATTAATTATGCACAATGAAATTTAAATACGATATATTTTTTTATTAATTATTGTTAATATAAGATTGAAAAAAATATGGTTATCTGATATAAGATGGTTAAAAATATTGTTGGAAAACAACAACGTAAATGAAATAGAATAAATATAAAGAAAAGAAAACTATTTTACGACGAATGATTAAGGAGAAAAGAGATAAGAGAAAATTCAATGTAAGTTAAATTCAACAATAAAATCATTATGATGTTAATATTACCACGATAAAATATTAGTATATTCTTTCGTTAGATGACTTGTGATTGTATATTTTATAGAAAACCTCACGATAATTTAATAATTTTGATTGAACAATATAGAATAGAGCATTACTAGATTCAAAGGTAATACGATTTCGAATGATTTAACTATCTTATAAAACATAAATTATGTCATCTTCACATGTTCGCTTATAATTGAGGCGGGCAAAATATTAGTATGACTGAGTGTTAACTTTGAAATATTTTTACATATTTAGAAGCCATTGTTTCAAACATTGTTTCTACCGGAATCAAAGCAACAGTTGACTGATGTAACAACTATTCTTATGCTAAATCTTCTTGTATTCAATAAGATAAAGTGGATGGAAATAAAAAATCAACCCTCTGTACAAATGATTCCGAAGTTAAAATGTCAATGTCCTTTCTAGCTGAAGGAGAATCTTGAGGGATACAATGACCTATCAGAGAATACTTCATTAGTATGTATACTAACCGGATAGGGCTGCGGCGCGGTGTCTCTATGGTAAGAACTACTTGTTCTGCCAGTCTGGTACAAGTAAAGAAGTTTTACCAGTGGACTATCTTAATAATAATAACTAACAAGGATATCAAAATGAACTAGTAATTATTGAACTCCATATGGAATTTAATTGGCTTCGAATTTCGTTTTGCAGTTTTAGTTAGTGAAGGATTCAATAATGAAAGTACTGACTCGTTGAATTATGAGAAAACTAAAAATAACAAGGATAATTTCTGTTTTAACAACTCACTTTTTTTGCAAATTAATTTAATAATATGTATCTTGACGGCTGGCTACATTACCACATAAACTAAATTGGTTAAATATTGCAGGCTAGACGATATTGCATCAAAATTACGATATAAAAATTATAACTTTATTTATAGTATATTTATATTATAATATTTATATTATAATACATATATATATATATATATATATATATATATATATATATATATATATATATATATATATATATATATATATATATATATATATATTATTTAATCATACGAATATATAATTGACACCTTACATTAATCTGATAAAATATCAAAGGATTAAGATGAACCTAGAAATAATATAACATGATGGATATTTTTAATATTTGTATTTTGAGTGACTCTAGATGTCAAGCAAACAAACCTGTAGAGTACCTTATCAGAGCAATTAATTAAATAAAGCTCAATAAACAAAATTTATTTCTATTGCATATTAAATTAATACTGATTTATATCCGAGTCACTTGCACTTCTCCATTCAATTAAATTTATTTATATACCTGTGTTAAAATCCATTATAGAAATAACAGTTTGAGCATTTACATATTACACAAATGCATCCTTAAACCTTGATCCGGGCTTATATCCTATAGAGGAACACTAAGAGTAAACAATTATTTCGAATAACAGGTTGCCTTAATTGAATTTAATAAAAATGAATCAAGTTTGATTCTTTAATTATTTATTTTTCACTAATATTTGAATAAAGTTTAACGTAATTGACTGTCAAGATGTAAAAGTAATGTTGTAAATTTACAAGTAATTGTGCGTTGTGTATTTGAACACAGATTCAAGCTCTTAATCGAATTAGAATGCAGTTCAATAATCCTGTAAACAACCTATTAACGTTGAAAAGGATTTAAATATGTTGAAATGATTATAAAAATAAAAAACCAAATAATATACTCTCAGGTTGATGACATGTTTATAATGTAAGTAAATTTATGTTTTTAATTTAATTGTAGAGAAATTAATCAGATACAAAACACATCACCAATGTATATACCATTCAATCTAAAAATTGAAGCGGCTGTACTCATACTAAAAATTTGCAAAAACACTTTGAACAGTATTTTTGTTTACATTTAATTATTATTGAATACTAACATATAAAAATTCAAGTTTTTTTTATTGTAAATCCTTAATATAATTATTATATATAAAATTATATATAAATATTATATATAAAATAGCAATTATTATCATCATAATAAACCTAAAATTGAATAGAATGTTCTTGCATATAGGTACAGTCTATATCTAAATGCTAAAATTCAGCTCGATTATTCGACTGAAAGAGGGTTAATTAGCTTTTAAAATAACATTAAACATGAACACATGATGATGATAAAAAAATATCTCTGTAGGCAGAATTAAGTAAAAAACAATTTGCATTACCAATGAAAATAAATACAACAATTAATAAATAGTACATTACGCGTCGAGTGCGGAAAGTAGCAAAAAGTAGCGGAAAGTTGCTCGTGTGGTTTTACCACCCTCGCTATCGCTCGGGTGGTAAAACCACACGAGCAATGCAAAATGCCGTTTTCGCACGAGTTGCGTACCGTACTTTATCTACGATTGTTAGATTTAAATAATAAATACAGAAAAGAATAAACTTGCTGTATGTAAGTTCGTATCTCTCTCTTGATAATGATGGCATTAATTCATTAGTTGTATTTTTTGCCGAATTAATTATTTCTGGAGGAGTATTATTCTCCACATTTTCGTCAAAGTCACTTGATTCACTCATTGTTATTCACTAAAAACTCGATATAAACAGTTACTTTAATAAAAGAACAGCAAATTAGTTTTGTTAAATGTAAACAAACTTGCTAATCGTGCGTAAAGCTGAAGAATTTCTCTTCTTTACCGCGCTAGCGTGGTAAAGAAGAGGAATTATTCAGAACTATGAGACGCGCATGCGCAATGAATACAAGTACGTAAAGAATCACTTTCTACGCATCTAAACAAAGATATAATGTTTATATTTCGTATCAATCGTAGATAAAAAAAATTTATTATATGAAACACATACAAATAAATGCGGTTGTTTCTGAAGCCTCTCGTAAAAAAGGGGTTCGTTGGTGTTTTCTAAGGCCCAGCAGATCGCACATCTTGTACATTTTTTTATATTTATTGTAACAGCAGAAAAATGGCTATAGGGGGGGGGGCTTCATTAATACTGCAAAGTTTTATATTGATTCAAAAGTTATTGGAACAGTACAGTGTATCAGACAGACAGACACAGGAATAAAACTGTTAGGGTTTCATTTTTTGGTTTTACTAACGAAACCCTAAATCAGCAGTTCTTATGTTTATTTTTTATAAAATGTTTGAAAATATGCATAAATAGTTATTTACGCACCAAGGAAGGAAACAAAGTCATTACACCCTGAGCGTTTTTATTTTGTTGTCCCTCGGCTACGCCTCAGGAACCATACTGTCTAAATTCCGATGCGGAGCCGAGGGAGTTATTTAGTTGGTTCCTGAGGCGCAGCCGAGGGAACCATTAAGTTTAATCCCGAGGCATAGCCGAGGGAGTTAATTATAGCGAGTGTACTATGACTTTTTACTCCCATGGTACGTACAAGATTTTTCCTCTAGAAGAGAGAAAAACAACACAAATAAAACCTGAGATTTCGATTTATCTACTGATTTAGGTATTAATAACTAAATTTACAAATTTGTATACCTTTAACTTTAACAACTTTTTTTTGAACTTTTTAAAACAAAAAAAAATATTGTTTATCTCTAAAATACGAGAAATCAAAAACATAAATATAACCTGATTAGTTGTAACCCTCCTCTTTTCTGTAAGTCTTGTTTAAACTATGTTATGATGTCATATATTATTTTAAAATGACGATAAAATTAAAGTATCACTGCAATCAAAAGTATGTTTTATTTAAACTCTAATATTTTTTTAAAAAAAAAGCTGTTAACCTGTCGAGTCATTCATTTAAGAAAGAACTGCTTCGTGTTACAAAACAGGCAACACTGATTTTTTTAAAGAATGATAAGTTGGCTCTACTGTTACTTTCCACCACGATTTTTACTTTCCACCACGATTTTCACAACTAGGCTGTAATGGGATGCTTTCCTCCCTATTAACTAGGGTGGAAAGTTAATGTTTTCTCCCTTCTGGAGGAAAAATAATATACCCACATTTACTGAAATATAAAATGATGTAATAATAATGATATCCTATTATTTTTTAGGTTTCTGTACAAAGTACAAAAAAACCTTATATAACGGCTCTGTCTGTCTGTCTGTCTGTATATCTGTCTGACTGTCTGTCTGTCCGTCTGTCCGTTGTTTGTTTCAATTCATAAACTACTATAGCTAGGAACATGAAATTTGGCACACAGGTGCATCTCGGCCTTTGTGACAACTGGACACTTTTTCGATTTTTCCCACTTAATATTTTAGAAGTAGCGGTTAATCTAGGTTTGTCGGGGCCACAGATGCACAGCAATACATCGAATCGACATGTACTCTAGAATCTTTCAATACTTTGAGTAGAGTAGGTTAGAGATAGTTGAAAATTTCGAGAAATGTCGCTACCGGGTTAACACCACCAAACTGAAATTTACCCAAGGTAGCTAATTGTCAAAAACTTGTTTACAAAAAATTTACAATAAAATTGTTTACAATGAATATAAATTGTTCATTTATCATTTTTATAAATTTTTATCTTTTGGTCGTGGATTTCAAGGAAAGTTAAGTTACCTAATGGAATATAAACTTATATTCAGTGTTATTCAGTATCTGGTAATTAACAATAAACACGATAACCTTTCAAAACCTTTAAAATAATTGAAAATTGAGTTTATATAATAACATATAAAAATTTATGACTATGATATACTTTTAATGCAATGTAAATAAATGGGCTCCGAGATTGCGGTTTTTTAAAAAAAAATACGTATATAGCTTTTAAAATAGCTATATTGTATATAATATAAAATTATATAATTTCATGACCACTTAACCACTAGTAATTAATTTTAATTACTTGAGAAAAAAATTAATAACAAGACGATTTTACTGTGATTATAAATTTAATTATTGGCCTATAACAGGTTATCACACCTGCAATGCCAGTTCAATGTGAATGCTGACCAGATCGAATAACCTCCCATGACAATATAAAGTACATGTCATTTTAATTGAGTATACCATTTTACTTAAATTGAGGTCTAATTGATCCATATTATTATAAATCGTGTATATAAAACATTAATTGAATTAATCAACATTAAAAAAATTAATTGATCTTTAATTTTATTGCATTACATGTACTATGCAATATATATATATATATATATATATATATATATATATATATATATATATATATATATATATATATATATAAATGTATATATATTGTGAGAAAAAAAAATTTCCCCCAAAATATTAGAAATTTATTATCGTGTGACATTAGAAATGCACATAAAGGCGTTTCTTTCGCGTCATTATAATAAATGGTTGAAAGTTATTAACATTATTTAGGTACAAACTTTTAAATGGCTGTCATCTTGGTACTGCTGAGCCGATTATGCTGGTTAACAAACTCGTTCTATTTTTTAAAATGCCTACGAACCCTTTGAGATTGCTAAAAGCTCACACTTGGCCAATTTATTTTTTTCTTAATACCTCCGCATAAATTTCATTTAGCAACTAACAGTGTTATTTTACCATCTTCCAACAATTAACAGTCGAAGAAGTTAAAATAAATATGAAAAAAACAAACAAAGAAACTATGAACGCAACTTCCGCAAAAAATGATATAACTCTACATTAAAGCTCAAACCCAGTATTAAGTATTTCTTTGCCCACCATTTTCTCCATTTCCCATTAAAAAAAATAATAATCAACTTTTTAATAAATTCAAAATATAACAACGGCTATAAAATTTAGATCAATTAAACACTTTCATGTTTAACTAGTTTTAAATATTTTATATTCTAACTTTGTGCTTAAATAAAGGATACATTTTAAGGAAAAAATATTTTTAATGTGGTTTTATTTATGTCCTAAAAAAATTTTAAGATAATTCTATGACAGCTCTTAAGTCAAATAAAAATGTAAACCAATTTGTGAGATCGTTAAAAGGTACAACGTTTGGAAAGATTGACGACGAAATAGAAAGAGTTAAAACAGAGGTGATAAAATAAATAAGTGGTGAGGGATGTTGATTGTATTGCTAAAAAGAAAGAGAGAAAAAAATCAAAAACAAATAAATAAATAAGAATTGTTAATATTTTTATAATAAATTTCTGGATACCTTTTTAATGGTTAGTGTATAAGAATAATGGTGTAGGGGGTAGGTAACTTAAAGTAGACTATTGCTACAGTAATGCAGATCATTAAATTAAATTGTACGGTGGATAACTGCCTGGAGGTTTTTTAAAACAGTAGCGAATAAGATGGAATTTTAACAAGATCTAACAGTAGCTCCAGTGGACCTGAAACCCATCAAGATAAACTAAAGCCCATTCACTGGACCAGTCTCATGTCCCAGCCGCTTTTATAACGTCCCTCTCACATTATAAGAAACTGCAAATGCCGAACCTTCTTCATACTAAGATTTTTATAGTGCATCATTTCATAAATCCTTCATTATTTGCATGTTTGACATTTAACCCCTTTTTCCGGACAGAGATCATGGTATAATGTCACGATTTTTTTATTTAACTATTGAATACACAAGTGGAAAGAACCGATGAAAGGTAAAATCATGAAATAACTTGTTTTTTTAAACTAGTTTTTTTAAAGGCATAATAAGAAATAGAAGTTTTGAGGTCACGTTCATAATGTTTAAAATCTTGCTATTTCGAAGTAATTTTCACAAACCGATTAAATATAGTTTTATAACTGTCCTCATGCTTATGATTTGTTTATTCCTTATAATTATTAGCAACTTGTTGAAGGCCAAAATGAATGATAATTGGCGTTTTTATTATTATTTTTTTTATTTATTTTTTTTTTTAAATAAGTTGAAACAATAAAAATAATTCGTAGTGTTTTTGTAAAAAATAAATACGAGTTTTATCATGAGAAATTGCTTTCATTTACTACACAACTACACATATTTATTTCATTTGTAAGTATTAATATGAATTCCTTATTGACTTCATATCATCTTTCAACCAACTACAGAACATACTAGTTTTTATGACATAAATATTTTTAGTTTAAAACCCTTTAAGGATTGGTGGTTTGCCTGGCAAACCACACCCTTTTGCTCCGAATGGCGCACTACTGTTTTTTTTCTAATTTCTAAAATTAGAGTTGCAAATCTCACCTGTGGGATCAAGAATGGCCCCAGAAAAATATTTTTGAAAAAATTCTAGCCCCCCTTCCATAAAAAAAAATCAATGTTTTTTGGTGGTTTCTAGGAGATGCCACCAATTAATTAGGGATTTTTACTTCTGATGACCTTAACAAAAATTATATTGTCTGTAAGGTTTGGTGGTTTACATTCTTTACCACCTTAAAGTAGGTGGTCAACGGAATGAACCACCAAACCTAACCAAGGCAACGTAATTTATTAAATTTTCACTACTCAAGCTAAAAATCTGCAAATAACTCGAGAGCGCTAATTATTTATTATAAAAACTCAATATTAAATCAAAACTGGTAGTATAATAAGAATTTTGACAAAAATCCGCTCTGAGAAATTGCTTCTATGAGCCACAATAAAAAAAAAACTGGTGACATGTCATCCAAAACACACTTGTAGAGATGGTCAGCTGGTAAACCGCGGAAACCACCAATCCACAGTAACATTTTTTTTTTTTTTTTTTTGCCTGATCCTTAAAGGGTGTAGCTCATAGCTTCCGTCCTATAATTGCGTTCAATAACGTAAATAAATGATTTTATGTTTTAAGAAACAATTGCTGTTTAACTTATTTAATATTTTCCCTTTTTTTTATTTCAAGTTTGATTTTTTATAAGAATAAATGAATCCAAAATTTAGAGTTGAACGGTTGAAATTAATATGGGACCATCCGTGGGCTACGTTCGACATACAGAGAACAAAAAACATTTTTGGTCTCATGTCTGTCTGTCTATCGTTCAATTTTTGGGAACCAACATATCAAAAACTACTCGTTCGATTTAATGAAATTTGGATGGTAGGTCGTAATTAGTTCATTGTTGATCCCATAGAACTTTTAACCACCTCTAACCAAATTGTTTCTCTTCCACATGTGCATAAACATACAATTTATTCACACTCTTCAAAACTACAAACTGATTTTTGTGAAATTTGGTTGGTTCGTCGAAATACCAACACAAAAAAGAATCACCGAAATGTTTTTCTGAAGTCTGAAACAGATTTCTGTCTTGGAATTTTTGACATCAGGGATAAAAAGAAAATGTTTGTTTTTTAGAACGATCACATAGCTTACCTTCAGTACTTTAGTCAGCTCGGAATTATAATAAAATAAGTTAGACAATTATTGTTCGTAAAAGCTTAAAATCATTATATGTGATAGGACACGAAGAAGCTATGTTCCATACTAATTTTATTAGACAGCAGACTATTTTTATTAAAGATACAACAAATATTTGCATTAGTAAATAATCCTAAATGTCCATATATTTTACGGGAGTTTTTATTGCTCTAAATTATGTATTAAAATTATCTGAATAGACCCAATTAAATGAATGTAAATACTTTATTAATTAATTCATTAAAATTAATTTGATTAGATGTCGTACTCGGAAACGCAGTTCGTTTATTCCTTTCATGCTTTAGGGCAGAATCTTACTCCATAATGTCTTTTATTAGGTATGTCAAGAAAAAATTGTTTTATATTCACTTTAGTTAATTTGGGAGCACAACATCCGCTAGGGTGCCTTTCAAGTTTAACCAGATTGTTTACAGGACCATGCAAATAAGGTAATGGCTCTTGTAGAAAGAGTAATGGGTAATAGAGTTAAGGTTAGTTGTTTGTAAATACGACTTTCAAACAAAAGGCTTCGTAAAAACTTAAGATTTAAGCACTTCGCTAATTATTCTATTTTCTTTCAGCCAAATTTATTGATTTAGGTTGATAAGTAATCAGATTAACGATGCCAATCTGAATGTGACTTGAAAAGGAATTTTGTTCGATTTTCCTTTTCGTGTTCGGTTTTAACCATTTTCAAAAATAGGATTGACAAAACCTGATTTGTTTCCATGACAACGATTTCCCTTTGCTCTTCTATTTCAGTGCCTTTTCATTCTGACGTATGTCCATCCTATTTAAGTCAATATCTCTTCCTATAGCATCGATCAAATTAGTGTTAGTTGTACCAGCGATTTTGATCAATTATTATTACGCTAATTTACTACTGCTATTTAGAGGAGAACTCTAAAGTAAAACACAATACCTTAGAAATCGATCATGCTTTTTCCCAGAGTACGAACTTCAGACCAGAAAGTTTATCCAGCCTCACGGGCTAACTGTATATTATTATTACTGAGAGGGCTTCAACAAGAAAGGTATATTCCTAAGAGAACATTATACTTTATTTATATTGTATTTATACCCTTAAATAAAAAAAATAAATAAAAACTTTATTGGATTCTGTTAGTTGCTAACTTTTTCTCTCACCTTCGATTTTTATCATTTCCCCTTCGATAAAATCGATTACTAAGTTTGGTTTGGTCTTCTTTGCCTTCTGCTAAAGCTTGTGCTTGTATTGGAATGTGATTTGGGCTCCGTCTTAGACTGTGACCAATCCAGTTTCACTTTGTTTGGTTAACACATGCTCATGGCCACTTGTTTCCCTCAGTTTTTTGTTGATATCATTATATCTTCTTAGTTTATCTCTAAATTTCCTCTTCCCTCTCTAAATGTCCCTGTTGTTGCTGCAACGATTTCTCTAACCCCAGGTAATAGAAATTCTAGGCTGTTTTTTCTCCTTTCCATTCAGCAGAGGATAAAATATCTAATTGGTGGTGGTTCGAATTTCTAAATTTTTTATTGCTGTTAGACTCAAATATTTTTGTTTTATTTTCAAAGCCATTATTTACTTCTGTTGTATGCAGATGAAATCAGTAAAGTCAGATCATTAGGACGATCCCGACTTTTCCTAAAACTTGACCTTTAGTGCTATAATTTATCTGTAATAAATACGTATTAAAAATGCTAATAATTATAATTTAATTAAATCAAATTTTTAAAGACGATGTTTAATACTATATGCTTTTCAGTATAGGTATTTGTATTTTACTATATTGTTTTTACCCTTATTGATTGATAACAAAAATTGAAATTACACTCTGTCTAAAACGAGCAGTAAAGTTTGCTGTTTGAAAAGGTAAACCGAGGGTAGTGAGAAACTAATCGAAAACTCGATGTAATTTTATTATGTGGGTTAAACGCGTTATGTTGGTCCACCAATTAACCGAAAGAGCCCACGACCCTTACTTCATTCTTGTCCTTAGCTATTAATATATACTTCACTCCGTCTTCCTCTTGCTCAAAACAATCAGTATTTACTCAATAGGACTTTCACTAAAAAAATACCAAAAACCTTTAAAAAATGGGTCTTTTCTGTTATCCCCCCCCCCCCCCCCATTCCTACGCGCATTTTCGCATATACAGGGTTGCACCCTTCAACGTTTTTGGAGTATTCGTATTTCCCACAACTGTCTAGTGCACAAAAAGCTGAAAAACCTCGCGTTAGGTTGATCACCTCACTATTTATTGATATAAATATATAATATATTCGTATATGTATTTGGGTCTTTTCTGTTATTCCCCTCCCATTCCTACCGGGCGCGTTTTCGCGTATACAGGGTTGCACTGCACCTTTCAACTGTTATGGCTGTCTGCCTTTGCAGACAACTGTGTAGAATGTGAAAGGTTAAAAAACTCGCAATATATCATAATAAACTTATATTTTTTAATATAAAACAATAACACTCAAAGTTCATTGACCTGGAGGCCAATATGATACAATGTCCGTTAGAATTTGTTCAAACAGGTCTCGAAGGTCGAAAAAGGACATATTTTTTAA
The DNA here is from genome assembly GCA_951217055.1 of Gerris lacustris. Taxonomy (NCBI): domain Eukaryota; kingdom Metazoa; phylum Arthropoda; class Insecta; order Hemiptera; family Gerridae; genus Gerris; species Gerris lacustris. The sequence continues at coordinate 74,291,177 of OX578276.1, read as the reverse complement.
TTGGTTGCAACAAACTAATGTTATAAGTGAATTGTACAGTGCTGTTTACAGGATCGAAGTAAAAAATTAATTTTTTTGCCCTAGAATGCTCCGCTCATTTATGAAGAAAAACAACCCTGTTGCATATTGAGACCAGGTAAAGGTCCAATTCGATGGCTCCGTACAATTCACTTTAGCCAAACTAACATCTATTATACTAATACCTAGTAGACTGATTAATTTACCTTAAAAATCTATGAGACAACAACAATATCTGCATATCTAGTTTTGGACAAGTTCAAAAAAGTATTCATGTATATATATCAATAAATAATGAGGTGATCAAACTAACGCGTGGTTTTTTTTAGCTTTTTGAGCACTAGACAGTTGTGTAAATTTCAAATAAAAGCTGAAGGGTGCAACCCTGTATATGCGAAAAAGCGCCCGGTAGGAGTAGGGGGGGGGGGATAACAAAAAAGATCCCAAACAAATTATTTTATTGAACTACGACTTATAAAAATATGTTGTAGTTTGCTAGAAAACCAAGCTCAAATCACAGAAGAGATCAAAAACTCTTTTATAAAACTCTCTTTGAAGGTTGTATTAAATTTTCATCATTCCCCACAACTAGCCACGCATTTTTACGTTATCCCTTAGGACGTTTTACATGTTCAGGTTCAATTTCTTTTTTTTTAAATCCATCGATCCTTCTCTTTGTCCTCACGGCCATTATTCGTATGTAGGTATACGGATTACCTAGGATCCAATTCGGGGTTTTAGATTGAATACCCCTATCTCTCTAGCACAGAGCGGAAAAGAATAATCCTTACATTATTCGACGAAGAATGTTTCACCCGCATCTTCACGCTTGAATGATTAAAAAAGAGAATTATCTATAGATATAAATTATAAAAATTTGATATTTAATTATACCTCAATACTAAAATAAATTAATTAAAGATGCAGTAATGTCAAATAAAAACTTTTAAGGTCTAAATTATCTGAGTATGTTAATCGTATATTTCTGACAGATTAAAGAAATGGATGAATGGAACTAGTATTATATTTGGAAATTAAAATTATTGAAATAGAGTTACATTGCACAAGAAACATTGTGTAGAAAATAATAAATAAAATATGCACTAAATTTATGTTAGACATTAATAAGCAGAAGCTGTACATACATACAGTGTACAACCAACTACTGAAATTCTGCTACATTGTTGTAATATAATAAAATCGGTATATCTGAAAGAAGAGTTATTCTCATTCTTTTTTTAATCTATGTGCAAAGCCAGTATGTATAACCTGTATTGTAGTTTATATAAATTTTGATTTATAATCCAAATTGATAATTTAGCTTGAGAAGGCAAAATGTTTATTTTTTATTTATTTTTCGAGTTAAATCAACACACATAATATATATGCAAGTGTTAATTAATTATACAGCTCGTTTCTTGATTAAATGAGAAGATTTATAATCCCAAAATTTACCCATGTAACGTCATTTTATGTATTTTAAAACATTTGTGTACTTGGAAGTACACTAATGAATCTCATAAAATAGATTCCATGTTTTTTTAAAATAAATCAAATTTACCATTTATCAATCTTATACATATTACTATAATAAAGTTTTTATAAAAGCAAAAGCAATATAAACACTTCGAGAATTCTATCAAATCAAACGAACTAACACATAGAATATTGTAACTTTGTCTGCTTGGTGTTCTAGATCTTTTGGACTCATAATATTCCTGATATTATACTTACTTTTTTAACTTATGCCAATAATGATACAATTATATAATTACTTCGTCCGGTTTTTTCCATATGTTAGTTAGCTGTGTCTTGGGAAAACGACTTGTGTAGTTAGATTCGAATTTAAAAATACCCCATTTTTTTAAAATTTTAAAATCAAAATCGTCGGAACCGGTTTCGGTATATATATATATATATTTTACTTACGTGTAATTTCAAAATTGAATTTTCGCGCCATCATAATACTTTGTATCCTTATAGTATTATAATAAGTATATGAGATAATAAATAAACAGGTCAAGTGTGTGCTGGTCAGCACACAGCGTGAGGGTCCGTAGGCAACACTATATTGTTTAAGTAGTACCTATGGATGAGGCTTTTTCAAATACTAAAAAACCTACCTTGAACTATCCTATGGGTCTGATATTGTCAAAACACATAATAAAACGTCTGATTTCTGATTGTATTTTTTGCCAGTGAACCGGATTATAAACATATAAATACATCGAAAAGAGCATAGTAATAAAAGTAACGTATTTTGTCAATAAAAATAATTTTTTTTTTTGGAAATTTCCAAAAAGTGGTATCTTTACTTTTGGTCAAAGAATGTTCAGGAATTTTCCCCGATTTTTTGCTATTAAAGCTTATTACCAAAAAAATATATTTTTGTAATCAGCTCGACGCACCCATTTATATGATACCCCACATGGTCTCCAAAAAAAATTTTTTTAACTCTAAGTTTTTTTACCCTAATTTTTTTGAAAAATATTTTTTTTTTAAGTCGCTATATTTTTAAAATGTGTGGGTAGGTACTCTATACATATATGCCAAATTTCAAATTGATCGGACGAAAGGTGTAGCCGTGAGAGCTGGCGTCAGACGGACGGGCAGACAGACACACGCAGGAAAATATAAGGGTCCTTGGGTTTGCCTACAGACCCTAAAAATAAAAATTATTGGAACGATTACGGATATTTTTACAGTTATTAGGGCAGCATCAGCATTTTCTCGCAATTAAAAAGTGTAGGCTCCAAGGATCTACTCAAACGAAGAAAGACAGATATCACAGATGACAGGCAAACTTTTTTTTAAAAAAGCAGCCTTTTTGGATTAAAAAAAGCTAAATCTTCTTAAGGTGCCTGAAAACGTGCAGATCTGCAATGTCACATAATGCGTCACAACATCGCATCAGACATTTTTTTTAGGATTCGAGGTAACTATATTTAAACGTGTTAATCCATCGAAATCAAGGATTTTGTTAATGGAAATAATTCAGTGTTCAGAAAGAAGGAATCCATTAAGAATCCCATCAACAAGTACTTCATAAAAATTCTTAACAACTAATTTTCAATTCAGCTAGAGGTAATCAAAGCAAAAGTCGGGAATAAATTGAACGGATTTATCAAAAACCGATTCATATGATCGATGACTTCCGTCTACAGTTTCAAAAGCATTATAAAGATTAAAAGCTTTTCTCTCCTGCTGAAAGTATTATCACGTTTCTTTGACATTTAAGCTTTAATATTATATATGCTTTTGTTCTGGATTGGAATTTCACAATTACAAAAAAAAAAGTATACTTATTTGTAGTAATAGATATAGATAGGATGGAATACATATTCAATTATTTGATTAAACCATGCACACCCTTTTCAGTTAATTATTTAATATTTGACATTTTTCATTTTGTCTATAGACTTTAGCCATATTCTTGGGCTGTGGTGTTCCTACATTGTGTCTATTTTTAATGAGGAAACTAGCTGTGAAACATCCTGTTTATCTTTCTCTGTATCTGGAAATTCTTGTCAAAGAATGTTTTCGTTATCTGGGATGCAAAACAGAAATTTTTGCGAGAAATATACTTTAACACAGCTTTATATTCATCGTCATCATCCCTGGTGCTACAGGTCTCGAAAAGCCTGGACCTGCAACACTGTTTGCTTCCAGAGGTCTCTATCCTGAGCAGTTTGATGTTAATGGTAAGAATATATATAATATATCAGTACAAAACGAGCTACGCTATTCAAAATTTTAAGTGTTTGGTAGTTTTCATACTACGGAAAGATTAAATTTTACTTTAAATCAAATTATAATTATCAATAACTACGGGAGACATACAGAGAAAAATGGACTCCCGCACCGGGACTCGAACCACGGGTCCTCCTATTAACCTGTTACAGGGGCTCGTGAATATTTGCTCTCTAGATTTGTAGAATAAATTTGAAAGCTTGGATTCGGGGAATTTGTATCGGTAACGACAGAGAAAAATCATTCTCTCGTATAGCTCAGTTGGTAAGAGCACCTGTAACGGGTTATTAGGAGGACCCGTGGTTCGAGTCCCGGTGTGGGGGTCTATTTTTCTCTGTATGTCTCCCGTAGTTATTGATAAGTATCATTTGATTTAAAGTAAAATTATACTAACGTTATTATAAGTTAGTTTTATGTTTTATAATGACTGGAACATAAATTTAGACAGTGTTGACTTCTTTCTGAATCATAATTAGAATCGACGAGACATAATATGAAATTGAATCATGCGTCAATAATTCAATTTGCATTTGAAAATTTGTTTTACTGAATAATTATTTAATTAGGATAACATTTTGCTTCCGAGCCTACCGAAGAAGCGTTGTGATAATTCTAATAAAAGAATATTTTTATATCTGGAAAACCAAAATGCGTTTTAAACACTAGGGAAAATCGTCACTTTTCTGTAATTTTTGCAAACGCCCATATTTTCTATTTGTTTGTCCTATTGTAATGATAATGACCTTAGGATGTAATGTGAAAGAGTTAGCCCACAGATGGTCTCATATTAATCCAAGCACCTTCCTTTCAACTTTCTAAGAGCATTACTTCGCTGCGTATGCGCATAAACTTTGTTCTTAGTAACACTATGTTTGGAAATCTGTAATATACTCATGAGACCATTAGCCAAGTGATGAAATTGTGTGATATACAAAATGGCAGGTGTTCCTAGTTTTCTGTTTTTACAATAATATCAAAGAAATATGATAAAAAGAAAAAGTAAATCATAAAATAACTTAATAATTGACGTTGAAAATTTAGTTGAATAATATTTTCGATCACAGTTTCCTTTTAAAGTCAATTGGAGGTGAGTAAGTAGTCGATTAGGAGTAATGCTAACCGTAGAAGCAAAGCTGTGCGGGGTAATAGATGAGGCGTGACTGATGAAGCAGTGCAACACTAGCCTTCAAACTTCCTTAAGGCCTTATTTGCACAATGAAGTGAAAATGAGATTTTTTAGGCTGATAAACTGGCCGGGGCCGGGCCGAGAGGCGACTCTTCTCCTGTCTCAACCACTCTTCATAACTCTTTAAAACAACAACCAGTTTCACAACTAAAAAAACTCGAAAGAGATATGTCTTAAATAAATCATTTTATTTCTTACTCTTTGACACACACACACACATAAATATATATATATATATATATACATTCTTGTTCCAAAGAGTTAAATTCTAAAGAAAAAATTATAAATAATTTTTCTTTGAAAAGTGTTTAAAGTGAATAATATGAAGAGTTCTTTGCCTTATTCAGAGTAGATTTATATGTTATATTATTCATATGAAGCGTTTCAACTTCCCCTGCATTAATTTTCATTAAACTCGGTTTCTTCATGTCTTGTATGGGCTCTATAGATGAGCTTATGTGCTTCCTCAAACCTATAAGGTAGAGGATCTAGAGACCGGACAGTGAACCTCACAGTGGAACACTGCCAACATGCAGAATCACTGTTGAATCAGTAAAATAAACAACAATGGACAATACTCTCATTGAAAATTCATTTTATATTGTTCTCCTTCATTACTTCGGGTTAATGAGCCTTCTCTTTATTTTATCACCGAGCTACAAAAATTAATTATCTATCGACACTTGAAATAGGCATGATATATACGTTGGTATTGCTGGTAGGTAAACACTGTAAGAATGTTCTTGTTTTTGTAATATTGTCCATCCAATATTCATCATATTTATAATGTACTAATCAACTTTTGAAGTGGAACACCTGAAAAAAAACTCGATATCGTTTACTTGTCTACTCATACAGCTATCTTACCTTCCTTCCAATATTTCTACGTATTGTGTGCAATACATGAGGTAAATTATAACAAAACTTTGAAACAATTTCAAACAAAAATTTAAAAAAAATATTTTTTTTTTACAAATTTTACTAATTCTATTTTTTTTTTTTTATTGAGATAAGTAGACCAAAATAACGTCCAATTTCACCTCCGAGGGAGGATTAATATCTTGTAGGTCCTCCTTGTGCCGGTAAATGTAAGTTTACAATCAAAGTGATACAGGAGAACTAAAGGAGAAAGCATGTTGACGATTAAAGCAAAACAATGTGTGATTTTGTCCTTTGTACTGATAAGCTTGTTTTCAATGACACTCACACTTTGAACCACAGGTAACAAACAACTTCCAAATCAACTCGAAAGGGCCAAAGGTCGCCTGACACACATATCTAAGATTGCCAATAGTTTTAATCCCAATATTAATTTCCAAAGTTCTTTTTATTTGTGAATATGTTTGAATTTTTCAGGTGTTCCACTTCAAAAGTTGATTAGATACATTATGTGGTTATTTATTTAGAATAGAATTATATAAATGACAAATCTTTTAATTTATAACCCTTGCATTTTTAATTCTAAAAAAGACTAATATTTAATACCCGGTGTGATCTAAAAATAAATATTACTTCGATAGAAGTGAGATAAATTTAATGAATTCGGGCTTAAATTTAATTGTTACATGAAATATTAGCATTTGGCCTATACTCAAAAATGCAAAAATATTCCTCTACCCATATAATTTTTTCACAGAGGATTAATTTATCTAGAATCAAACATTTCATTGATCAAGTATTTTTAAATCTGGCAGCTATAATTTTCAAATGAAAACCACATTCTTTATAAAAGAAAGACTAATAGCAGCTTCATTATTCACTTTCGTTATAAATCCTCGTTCCATTCAAGAGTTATGTAGTCACTAAATGTCATGTTTCTTTTTAGTTACTCAAAAATTCAGCAGTATTGGAATGAATACATTATGTCGATTTGCAAATAAAGAAAATCCTCTCGTCCTATAATTAGACGAATGGTCACATGAGATATTAATGTTTTTATTTCCAGTGGGGTCACAATTATTCACGTAGAGGGTTGAATTAATATGGGTCTATCTTTGGACAACATTAGGCAAACCATCCAAATTTCTTTAAAATAGGATGTGTACTTTTAAAGATAGTCTGTCAATTTTTCGACGAGTAGTTTTTAAAATATGGTAGTTCCCAAAAATGTTATGGTTCAAGAAATGTCGACAGAGAGACACGAGACCCATATGTTCTCCGATGTCTGTCCAGGAATTTTTGAAAACGAAGACATACAAATACTTCGCTCTTCAGAACGATGCTCAATGCTTCCGTTACCTTTGGAAAGTTAAGAAAAATAAAGGAGGAAAAAATAAAATAAATGAGATAATAATGGGTCGTAAAAGCGAAACATCATTAAAGTACTCAAAAGGACGTGAGGGAGCTGCCACACTAATTGGCAGACTATTTTTTATTATAATTATCTTTGAACTGTAAATATAGGAGTTGAGTAAGTAAAATGAAATGGAATAATAAAAACAAAAAGAAATGAAATAAATATAGAACAAAAACTTTTATAAAACAACCCTATAATCTCTACCCTTAGCTGAGCTTCATTACTGAACATGAACTCTTATTATTTTCTCCGTGTTTTTTTTCTGTTTAAATCTTAATTCTATAAACTACTTGATTCATTTATTAACTCGCATTTATTTTGTGGTGACAAAAAAATTAGTTAAACTGGATATATTATTATAATGGCAATGTCCATTAAAATTAATCAAAAATGTTTTATACTAAATTATCAGTAAGAAATAATTAAAATTGCTGATATGTGATACACCCTTGTAATTCTCGTGTATAAGTAATGGATGGCTGAAGAGGTGAAATATGACGTAACCAATGTTTCATTTGAGACGTTTCAACCCTGTTAAAAGGCCATCTTCTGTCAAGGTTTTTTATTGTGACAGTTTTGGAACAAAGTTCCTTATGGCACGTTCTGGAGCCCGGGAGTGAATCCGAAAAAAAACGACCGTCACAAAACTCCGTGTCATAAAATCTACCGATGACGATATCTTGAGTAAAAGATGACCGAGTTAGTTGAGATTTAGTACAAATGTTCATTTTACCAATGCCCAGACTGAGTTCATTGGACAACGTTATCCGCCAAATAGTTCACGCGCAACGCTCGCGTAAACGTAAGCTTCAAATTTAAAATTGGAATTTTAGAAAAAATTCTAAATTCATCTATTTAATGAGACAAACAACTTTTATATTTTTTTTTTTACCGACACTGTTATGAAGTGATAAAGATCGCTAAATTTATTAAAGCGGACCTAAACGTTTAAAATAATGAAAACAACAAACTTACGTTTTATAACGTAACGATTTTAATAAAACTTCTTACACATTGTCTAAAGAACAATTGAAACAGGCATGTAAAATTTCAACCTGATACAAACAGGATGATACTGTCATTTTTTATTTTACTTATTCGACTCAATGATGAACGGTAATAAAAAACCACGACAGAAACGTAACAGGGTCGAAACGACTTAAATGAAACATTAATTATGTCTTATTACACCTCTTCAGCCATCCACAACTTATATACTAAATTATCAGACCTGAATATACCAAGATGTTGGTGAAGTATTGCCCATTTTTAAAACTAATAGACATTATAACCCTCATTTAACTAAAAATGAGAAAGTAATAGAAAAGGAACAAATAAGAGATTGGCAAACAATGTTTCGTTTAATCTTTTATTACAAAGTTTGTGTTATAAAATACATTTTCAATCATTTCTAAGAAAGAACTGATCCATAGATTTATACTTTCTAACTGTACTGTACAACATGACTTTCTCATTTGTATAATTATTATAAAATGCACGATTCCTAGGTCTAGAGATTTGATCGTAACAATGTGCTATTACATATTTGTTATTTCTGAAGTTAGGCCCACCTTTTTTTTCTCAATGCTATCATTGCTGTAGTTGTAGTCACTGGTAATTTGTTGGATACCTCATTGGAGAACTATTATTAAGGAGTTTCGTAAGATATATGTATATATTTGAGAGAATATCGTGACTTTTCCCATAAATAATTACGGGGATGGTTGATGTGATCAAATACACTTATTTAATCCTATTTCTCAATGGGCTTATATTTTCTTGAAATCTACCAAAAAAAAAGAATATCCTATCTATAATGGTTGTTATTATTTTTAGAAATAAGAATTATAATTGATAACAAGATCGAATGCCAGAGAGGTGAGACATGTTCTGCACTGACAGTCACATCGAGTAAATGTATAAAGTGGCCGTGATCCACAGTCCTGTAATGACCTAATGTTGCATTTGATCGGGTTGGAAAAGGAACAACAAAAAAGAGAAAAAAAAGTCGAACCTATACATTATACATCACAGGTTAGCTGATTTTTTTATTATATTTATATTATTAGCGAATTAAACTAATAACATAAATTATATGACTATTTTCAATCAATTTAGAGTTATCTAGCATACAGCAATGTTTGTCTAGGAACATAATAGCAATCTTTACCGTCTAATATCATTCCAAGTATGAGTTAGTAGGTATTCCTCAGTAATTATATATTATTTTGAGTAGACATGATAAAGTAAGCATAAAAATACTTTTAAATATATTTTCTTAAATTAATTAAATTACATTGCTTATTTATTGTTTGATCCCGGTAATTATCTTTTACACCGAAATTAAAGTTAATTTCTGTGCACAATATTAAATATATTTTATCTACGATTGATACGAAATATAAACATTATATCTCTGTTTAGATGCGTAGAAAGTGATTATTTACGTACTTGTATTCATTGCGCATGCGCGTCTCATAGTTCTAAAGAATTCCTCTTCTTTACCACGCTAGCGCGGTAAAGAAGAGGAATTCTTCAGCTTTACGCACGATTAGCGAGTTTGTTTACATTTAACAAAACTAATTTGCTGTTCTTTTATTAAAGTAACTGTTTATATCGAGTTTTTAGGGAAAAACAATGAGTGAATCAAGTGACTTTGACGAAAATGTGGAGAATAATACTCCTCCAGAAATAATTAATTCGACAAAAAAATACAACTCAAGAATGAATGGCATCTTTATCCAGAGAGAGATACGAACTTACATACAGCAAGTTTATTTTTTTCTGTATTTATTATTTAAATCTAACAATCGTAGATAAAGTACGGTACGCAACTCGATCGAAAAAGGAATTTTGCATTGCTATTGTGATTTTACTACCCTCGCTGTCGCTCGGGTGCAAACTCCACACTCGCATGCAAAATGCTACTTTCCGCACTCGACGCGTAATGTACTATTACATATGCTTGTTTCATACATTACTAATATAAAAAAAACATATAAATCATGTGTGGCATAACCATTTGATATATAAATTAAATATCACGTTAGTAATTGAATCTTACATTTTAAAGCACTTATAAAGCTAACATTCCGTAAGCAGTAGAATTTTCCCTCCTGTTTATCGCATCTCTGGGTTGTAATTGACATAATCTTTTATCAATAAAATATGGGCTTAGGTACATCCTAAAGAGAAGCCCTTCCCCAAATATTAAATGTAATCAAGTTAAATCACAGTTCATCAAAAGTTTATAAAATATGTATAAATAAATGTAATACACTCACATGCATGTATAAAAAAATTATACTTATTTATTTAAAATTCGAATCGTGCATTAGCCGTCGTGCATTATTTCGTTTATGTGCATTAGCCTACATTTATATATATATATATATATATATATATATATATATATATATATATATATATATATATATATATATATATATATATATATATATAATATGTATACAGGGTGGAACAGTTCAGATGCGCCAGCCCTCGTAAAATAATTAAAAATGGTGGTACACAAATAAAACCAGTCTCTACCCCCACTAAATCGGCCATTCCCGACTCAATGGTCATAGTGAATTTTTGGTGATCCATCACCAACACAGAAATTTTCACCACCAATACCAGTTTTTCAGTGTTAAGTTTTGAAAGTCAAATTGGACCCTATAATGAAAATAACATAGCCTTAATTTGCACTATATTCCTGACAATTTGATACTAATATCACTATTCTCCGGTAAATACTTGAAGAGTTATCGGGACCCAAACTAAGCTAGTTTTACAGAAAAAAAATTGGAACAGCTAAATAAACCACACCTCGTAAAATGGTTAAAAATGGTGGTACAAAGATAAAACCAGACTTTACCCCGACTAAATCGGCCATTCCCGACTCAATGGTAATAGTGATTAATTGGTGATGCATCACCAACATAGACCTTTTCACTACCAATACCAGTTTTTATGTGTTAAGTTTTGAAAGTCAAATTGGACCCTATAATGAAAATAACATAGCCTTAATGTGCACTATATTCCTGACAATTTGATACTAATATCACTATTCTCCGGTAAATACTTGAAGAGTTATCGGGGTCCAAACACAGCTAGTTTTATCCAAAAATATTTGGAACAGCCTAAAAACCACTCCTCGTAAAATGGTTAAAAATGGTGGTACAAAGATAAAACCAGTCTCTACCCCCACTAAATCGGCTATTCCCGACTCAATGGTGATAAAGATTTTTTGGTGACGCATCACTAACGTAGAAAATCCCATCACCAATACTAGTTTTTGGGTATTAAGTTTATAAATTCAAATTGCACCCTATAATGAAAATAACATAGTCCTTATGTGCACTATATTCCTGACATTTTGGTACTAATATCACAATCCTCCGGTAAATACTTGGAGAGTTATCGGGATCCAAACTCACCTAGTTTTACCGAAAATTTGGAACAGCTTAATAAACCACTCCTCGTAAAATGGTTAAAAATGGTGGTACAAAGATGAAAACAGTCTCTGCCCCTACTAAATCGTCCATTCTCGATAATATGGTAATAGTGATACATTAAAGTAGCTAAAAAGCTTACTTTGAACCATTCTAAGGGTCTGATTTTCTCAAAACACACTCTGATAAAGTATTTTTTTGCCACTGAACTGGACTACAACCATATAAATACATCGAAAAGACCATAATTGTAAAAAAACGTATTTTGTCAATAAAAAATAAAATAATATTTTTTTAGAAATTTCCAAAAAGGGGTATCTGTACTTTAGGTCGAAGAATGTTCAGGAATTTTTTTCAGATTTTTTGCACTTCACATAAGCGATATAGAGGGGGGAGACACGTTTCAAACCCGCTTCAAACTCGCCTACGCTCGCCCTATCAAAGTTATAACCAAAGAATTATATATTTTTGTAATCAGCTCGACGTACCCTTTCATATGATACCCCTCACGGTGTCGAAAAAAAATAAAAAAATGTTAACCCTTAAGTTTTTTTACCCTAATTCTTTTTTTTTTAGTCGCTATATTTTTAAAATATGTGGGCAGGTACAAGACACATACATGCCAAATTTCAATGAGATCGGAAGAAAGGAGTAGCCGTGAGAGCACGCGAGAGGACGGACGGACAGACACACGCAGGAAAATATAAGGGTCCTTGGTTTTGCCTAGGGACCCTAAAAACTGGTATTGGTGGTGAAAATTTCTGTGTTGGTGAACGATCACAAAAAAATCACTATGACCATTGAGTCGGGAATGGCCGTTTTAGTGGGGGTAGAGACTGGTTTTATCTTTGTACTACCATTTTACGAGGAGTGGTTTATTTAGCTGTTCCAATTTTTTTTCTGTAAAACTAGCTTAGTTTGGGTCCCCATAACTCCTCAAGTATTTACCGGAGGATTGTGTTATTAGTACCAAAATGTAAGGAATATAGTGCACATTAAGGCTATGTTATTTTCATTATAGGTTCCAATTTGAATTTTAAAACTTAATACAGAAACACCTTTATTAGTGATGGAAATTTCGATCTTGGTAATGTATCACCAAAAAATCACTATTACCATATTATCGAGAATAGACGATTTAGTAGGGGTAGAGACTGTTTTCATCTTTGTACCACCATTTTTAACCATTTTACGAGGAGTGGTTTATTAAGCTGTTCCAAATTTTTTCGGTAAAACTAGGTGAGTTTGGATCCTGATAACTCTCCAAGTATTTACCAGACGATTGTGATATTAGTATCAAAATGTCAGGAATATAGTGCAAATTAGGACTATGTTATTTTCATTATAGGGTCCAATTTGACTTTCAAAACTTAACACTGAAAAACTGGTATTGGTGGTGAAAATCTCTGTGTTGGTGATGGATCACCAAAAAATCACTATGACCATTGAGTCGGGAATGGCCGATTTAGTGGGGGTAGAGACTGGTTTTATTTGTGTACCATTTTGTGTATCATTTTTAACTTTTTCACGAGGGCTGGCGCATCTGAACTGTTCCACCCTGTATATATATACACACACACACATATATATATGAGGTATAAAAAATTCCTTAAAACCCGTTTTTGTTTTAACAAGGATAACTGATTTTTTTCAGTTTATTTTATTGATTTGTGAAAATAATAGAAGGGGGGGGGGGGCAAGAAATGTAACATTCAAGAACATGGCGCAAATATGAATTGGTACAAAAACGAATCCAAATGCATATATATTTGTACTCAGGGTATCCTCCACTTTCATTTAACACCTCACATGATGCATTTCCGTTAAAAAATGTCAACCCCTAGATTTTTTTGGGTTTCCTTACAATCTTTCTGTGATTGGGTCACTTACACTAAACATAACTGCAAAGTTTTAAATATTTGTGTTGGATACTTTCAGAGATCAAATGCGTTGCAGACAGACAGACAGACAATCGGAGAAATCTATACGGGTCCTCGTTTTTTAACTAAGGACCCTAAAAGCAAAGTACTTCATCTCCTTCAGATTCAAGCTGTGGTATTCTAACCTAACTTATGAACAGAGACCTTCAAATGCCTTTTTGCCATGGCGCCATACTAAAATGCCACATTTTGCCTATTTTTCAGTAAAAAGCCACATTTTTCCGATTTTCGGCAAAATGCCACACTTTTTGCCACATTTTGCCTTATTTGGGCCAAGTTCTGAGAAAAAAAATAGAAATATTCTAAGGGGTTCTGCTACAACCCATAGAACCAGGTAAGATAAGCCCTTGCAGGGCAGGATTCCAAGGTGCTGAGGATTCCCCAAGTGACGTGGATTCCTATCTTAGGGTAGTGACACACTTCGTCATTCGGGTAGCGCCACTCGAGTGGCGCTACCCAATCACCAATGAGAATAGAATCCAACCTACCACACGAGGTGGCGCCACACGCCGGGTAGCACTACCTGGTCCACCGTCCCTCTGTCTAGCCGCTACCTGCAGGTGGCGCCACCCGGTCAGCCCATTGTTTTCAATTGAACCCGTCAGACGTTGCCAGCCAAGCCACTGCCACTCAGTCCCCACTCCTTCTATCAAATCGGGGCAAACTGCATCCCTCATATAAGTGTCTTTACTGGTCTAACTGTTCTTCAATATTCTAAGCAATTCGTTGAAAGTTCCACACAACATTTGGCAAAAATTGTTACTGTCCTCTTTGATACGGGGTAGGTACACTGTATGAAACAAACTATAGTAGATATTCTTTTTGTCTGAAATTGAAATTTTTGTGGAAAGTTGAAAAATAAATGCCACATTAGCTAAAATAAATGCCACATTTGGCCAAAATAAGTGCCATATTGCCACACTTTTTAGTGCCACATTTCATAAAAATAAATGCTACATTTTGAAGGTCTCTGCTTATGAATGATGCAAAAGCCTCAATATAAAAAAATTAATATCTTCATTTTTCAGTTTACACTTCAAAAAATCCTATTTCTACATTCTTCCTCTGTAGGCCTTTAGAGTGTCTTATTGGAAAGGGGAGATATTTAGATCCATTGTTTTATATTTTCATAATTTTCTTCACTCCAAAGGGTCAGTGATAAATAAACTAATAACTTTATACCATATCATCACATTGATCCGGAAATAAATTAACTTTTACTTGAGCTAAAAAAGATACCAACAAACAATGAAATTTATTGAATTTATTTATATACATGGATAGTTGACAGCTAAAATAGTATAACCGGTAAGAAAATAAGTAATAGGGTACTAATAATAAATAATAAGTAAATAATGTATTACTTTAAATAAGTATAACATTATTTTTTTGTTTAATTATATCAAAATATGAGTCAATATTAAGGAAAACATCAGAAACCCATTTAATGTTAAGCTGTATACTAGTATATATTTTATATCTGATAAAGAATATAGACCAAATTACTGGTCCATAACTAGTTGTCCCCTATAACAATTATCATAAATTTAAGACAAATAAAAATTAATTATATTCAAATATAATTATTTTAAAAGATAAAGGGAAATCTACCGCGAAAAATTACACCTGTTTATTTATGAAATGAAGTAACATATAAGTACAACATAATAATAACATATAATATATATATATTTATATATATATATATATATATATATATATATATATATATATATATTGTGTTGTGTTGGTTAAAATCGGGGCCTCATAGGTTCAAGACGTTTGTAGCTCACAGGGTCGCAGAAGTTCAAGAACTGACCAAAGATGCAACGTGGCGGTGGGTTCCAAGCCAGCTAAATCCTGCAGATCTTGCAACAAAATATCATTCCAATTACAATCCAACATTCTGGATGGAGGGGCCACAGTTTTTACAAGTGAAAGAGCAAAGCTGGCCAAAACCAAATGTACACCACGAGGCAACATTAGATCGGCAAGTTTTAGAGATAAAACCTCAAACTGTAAATGTAATCACCACTAAAAAGGAGGATTATATAGAAGCTCTGCCATCAGTGTTTTGCACCAATCGATGGCTGAAATTAGTGCGAAGCACAGCCCGCATGTTAAAGTTCATTGATCTGTGCAGAAAACATGTGACAGAAAAGAAGATCGACCCTAGTGATATCAAGAGAGCAGAAGTGTGCTGGAGTAAGTTAGTGCAGCGAGAGTGCTTTCTGACTGATGTTAAAGATCTCCAAGCGGAAAGAAAACTTAGCATGAAGAGCAGGCTAATAGGGCTTTCCCCATATTGTGACGAAGCAGGAGTGCTACGCGTAGGCGGTCGTGTCGAAAGGATAAAGGATGTCAGTTGGGATGCGCGTCATCCTGTTATTTTAGCACCAGAACACAGGTACACCGAGCTACTAATTCTCCACTATCATTGCGCTTTAGGACACGCGAACAACAACACTGTTATCAATAATGTAATCAAATCAAAACAAAACAAATGTCATAGCAACCAAGCTAAATAAATTATTTACATATATATATATATATATATATATGTGTGTGTGTGTGTGTGTGTGTGTGTGTGTGTGTGTGTGTACACGCTTTGAACTGTTTTATAACGATATCAGTTACTGATTATTTAAAAAAAAAGAAGATTTTTTGTGTCATTGATCATCCATTGTCATCAAAAATACATAATGTGTGAGATTTCTGCTGTCTAGATAGTTTGAAAGCGGGTTAAAGTTAAATAATGCATATTAATAAGAACTTATAATAGAATTACTTATAAAGAAGTTATAATTCAGTAATATCTTGTTAAATATCAAAATCGAACGTTAATACAGTCATAGATTTTATTTTGCTCTTGGATGCAAGGATTTTAAAAAACGTTCTTTATTCAGAAAGGAAATTCGGGTCCCCAGAAAGTCGTCAAAACTTGCTTGGACAAGCTCAACTAGCCGAGAAGATCGTAAAACTACCCACTCTTTATCCACATATGTTTCTCAATGGACTAAAACTTTACAGCTTTCCCACAAGAATTCTTATCACTTGACATTTGTTCACTAACGTGACAACGCTTCTTCCAGTAGCGAATAAAGTCAACGGTCCATTAAAGTTATTAATAAAAAATAAAAAAAAAGACAATCAAACTTTTTTCTGTATATTTGCCGTAACAATAGTTTTTAGTCGTCACAATTCATTCGTCTGATCAAGGCTCCCCTTGACAAAAACAAATAAGATAGTAAAATACGTTATAAACATACTTCAAACTTTGATCTATTTTAAAAATTCTCCAGAGTATAGTGTTTTTCTAGTTTCAAACTATTTTATGGCGAATAAATGTTTTTTACTCAGAGAGAGAAAAAATAAAATATATTTAAACTATTATTAAGAATTGCGAAAAATGTATGACTAATAAAAGAAAGAAAGCAGTGAACTCATTCCTATGTAGAATGACCATAGGTATGTAAATAAGAATTAAAAAATGTGGGAGTTCCATTTCATATCATTAGACTTGATAATTGGTTCCGAGTTGATAGGTAGCAGTCATATTAATAAAAATGATCATGCTTAAACCTTAAACTTGGTATTTTAGTTAAGTATATTAAAAATTACTTATTTGATGAACAGATATGTTACAGATTAATATAAAATGATAATGCACATTATAAAAGAATATATGTAGTTATAAATATTTTTCCTATGTAAGTTATATAATAAATTATTATTTGCGTTGGAACAAGGTCCAAATCATGAAAAATACTTATTTAGGGTTGGTGTGGATGTTTTGAGCAGGTATTAAGTTATTGATGTTGTGACCAGTCTACATTCAAAAACTTAATGGACTCTAAAGCAACGGGAGCTTAGCCTAATCCAGAACTGTGTCGTGCAGATGCTATAATTAATTAACAACATTTTTCAATCAAAAGGTATTCATTACAAGACATTTCCAAGGCTCTCAGGATCAATGCCCCTATTACTACAGCCATATTATTTTGTTTGATTACGGACGCTACACGCAATTTTTTGGAGATGTTAAGTTGGCACTTTAACAGTCAAATTTCAACTATAAACAAACCTGTCGAGTGACTCAAGTACCAATTTTAAAAATGACCTACCTCTGGTTTTAAATATATACTAAGAAAAATAAATAGAATGATTCTAAACTTATACAATATATGTTCTTTATACAATGCATGCAAAAACTTTTTTTTATAAAGTTAGGAAAAGTTAATAATTTTATAATGCAAACAAAACCCTTTTTTTGTAAAGATTTTTTCTTTGACCTTTTATCAACTTTGTTGTTATTGTAATTTGAACGATTTGATTATTCAAAATCATCATTTTACTGTTGATCAATAAACTATTTCTGTTGTATTTATGAATTACCAACAATTTTTACTCTATGAGTAAAAAATAACCGAAAGAAACAGTTTAGTTTATATATAAATCTATATTTTTTTTATATAAAATTAACGATTTGTCAGTACATTGGTCAGAATTGAAACATTTTTGGATAATTTTTCATTTCATATACATTTCGAAAACCGAATCCGGCCTTGACTTTTTTTGTGTATGTGTGTGTCACCACCAGTCCGACTACATAGACGCAAAACTGGCTTAACGAAATCGATCCTTTTTTTCAGAGGTGAGCGCAAACATGTTGCGCATGTTGTAGGCTTGGTTTTGTTGAAAAATATTGAGTTTTAACCAAAGTTATTAACAATTTTATAAAAATAAAAAATATAATAATACAAATATAAAAAAAAAACGGGTACGGGGTACCTCGGAACTTTTCCTCACTTCAGAGGCCACTGGCCTCTCCTGCTGCTTCGTAGCATGAGGAAGCAGCATTGGACGTGGACAGTACTTGGATGGGTGACCGTTCTGAACTAACTGATTTATTATCATTCTTAAAAAAAAAAAAAACCCATTTTTTTAAAACCTATATTTTATCTAATTATTTGAAGTTTGGCGTATTTTGACAGATGTAAACAAACTTTGACGTCATCAAAATTATCGCACTAATAAATGATTATATTCGCTTATAACTTTTAAACTAATTAATGGAATTTCATGGGGTTTTTTATATTTGTTCCTTAATTTTTTCCGGTTGTCAAAAACCTATTTATACTTTCGGTATTATTAATCGTCAAAGTTTCAAAATTCAAAAATTGATAACTTCAAAATGGCGGCCAATATCAAAATGAAATTTTGTGGGCTTGTTTGTCATACAGAGAGGTACATTCGTGCCAAATTTCAACTCTATCAGGACCATTTTCGATTTATTACGATTTTTTAATTTTTTGCTGGCTCAGAAAACTGGGTTTAAGATGGCGGTAAAAGTTGATTTTTCCGGGCGGCACCACTACAGGTAAGGACTGATTTCTGCCAAGTTTTAACTCTCTAGGTTAGATAGCTTGGGCGCTACGATGATAACACACATACATACATACATACACACATACATACATACACACATACATACATACATACACACATACATACAGACATACACACACACTTACATACATACATACATACATACACACATACATACATACAGACGTCATGCTGAAAACCACTCAGGAGGTCTTAAAAACACCCAAAGCGGATAATTCCGTTGAAATCTCGAAAAAAAAATGTTTGGTGAAAACAATACTTTTCCTACTATAGGTAGTGAGGAAAAGTAAAAATAGGTTGACCCACCATAACTAAACCCACAGACCCGCACTTCTAGATCACTTAGAGACTTGCTGTTTCTTACGTTTGATCTGAAATTAGCCCAAACCTACTGGAAAAATCCGAAAAGTTAAAAAATTTAATTTATCTACTTGCGGCAGCAAAATGAGGCATTATTGAACTGATTTCGGGCAGAGAAATGTGATTTTACTGCCTAGGGGTGTTACGAGAAATGATCCGTGCTCAGTCAGGCCGCTTGGGCTGGGTGCTAGAAGGTAAGATATATTTAACAAACAAAACAAAAAAATAAATAAAGTGAACCTTATCTTAATATTTGAAAGGGCAAGATAAAGAGAAACCCTGAAAGGGATAATACGTAAAAATAAATGTCCAAAGAAATTAAATTTAGAAAGTATAAATTACGAAAAAATACTTATGTTCATATAACCTATGAAAATTATAATAATGGATAGATTTCTGTATAAAAGTAAGAAATAAACAAAAACATATTTGGAAGTCAAACAAATTAATAAAATTATTATTCAGTAAAGCAAATGATAATTACAAACAATATTGTAGAAAATGAATAGTTTTTAGTTTATAAATTAAGATAGTTTTATATTAGGATAGAGTAGAACTTAATAAATTAGATTAGGCCTTTTTTCTAAATAAATTAAATAGGTACCATATTTTACAGAAATGTTAATCTAGAATGCTCCCGCATGAGAACCCAAGAAGATAATAAACAATAAGAGAAAGACAAAACAAAATAAACAAATTTGAGGCCTAAATGGGCCAATAAAAGAAAGCATCTATATATTAAATTTATGGAGTCTCATTTGGGTTTGAAATGATATAAAATAATAATAATACACATGTATTGATGCGCACGCAGTGAAGAACAAATTGTTGATAAATATAAAGATGAAAAACTAGCTGGTCTTGAATCAGGATCTAATGTTGTTTCTATATTAGAGCTGCCGTCCAAAACCGCTCGGAACTATACCTCAGCACTACTTTCCGGAAGTACGTTATTCCTCCTCTTTAGGAGTAACACATACGAAGATCGCACACTTCAAGCTACGATTCCGTCACAGTCAACACATCACTTCACGGGAAAGATTTAACTAGGCTAAATTTACTACAATAATTTTACCGACTGGTAAATAATCAGAAAAGTCAACGTAAATATCCTTACACAGAGAGAAGAAACTAAGTCACACTTTCCCACTACACGACGGGAACATGAAATAGTTAAACAATCAAGAAGTTGACAAACTTAACACACAATTCCGCCATACGGGCGTTAAAAAGTAGTAAACAAAATGATCTTCTCCAAGCGTAAACAACGACTCAGGTCGTGGAATCTGACATCTAGATATCCGCGTGCGCGTGTAGACGGGGCCAGGTTAGACAGGGTTTGTTTACATCTGACAATGTCACAATTCATACATCAAATAAACCTTCCTCCACCGCTCTACACCTACATAGCTAATTAACATCAGGTTTTATTACAAATAAAATAACGGCTTACGATTAATATAATTTAAACTAAATATAAGGATCGTTGATAATATAAAATCAATGAACTATAATCACAATAAAAAAATAAATAAATCATCAAATAAATTTGATGATAACAGGCGGTAAAATGAGGAAAAATTTTGATGCCTAGGCAGCAAAATTTTGATTTTTATAATGTTGGCACTATTATTGCTATTATTTTTATACTATTATCTCTATCTTATAACTTTATATATTACAAGCATTCGCCCCACGCTTCGCGCGGGGTTCATGCTTGCAATCAGTGGCTGTATATTATTACTATTTTATATCTATTACTATCATATTGGTTAATTGAGTAGGCCATTTCATTAAATATAATACTTTATACTTAATTACTTGTTTAGCTTGATATAGAAAAAATGAAAATTGCTTAACATTAAATTAAAATAAATTACTTGATATTGGGTCCTCCCACAATAACACAGGACATCTTCCAAAATAATTATAAAATGAGGATAAAATTTAACTCGCCATCCGGAGGAAACATATAGCTAGGCCACTCCTAAAACTAAAACATAATCCTTAAAACAAACACTACATTACACAAAATACTATTAACTATGTAGTAATGGATCGTAAACAATATTCCGTGAATAAGCAATTCCATCTGTAACCCTCTCAGATGGTACCAAAACTTGTATTTACTATGATGATTGGCCGTGGCTTAAGACATGTTTCTGAGATCCACGCACCAACAAAAGATATATGTTTGACCCTGGGATTTATTCCTAATTAACTTTGATAATATTATATATATATATATAACTAAGATGGTTTTCTAACTTGAATGAAATATTTAGATACTTATTTCAGATATGCCTTAAAATATCAGAGATATTGTTCGCTATTAAAAATTACTTCAGGAGGATACACAAAATCATGAAGGTCATTTAAATCTGTTACATATATCTCTTAACTCCATTAAGAGATATTATTACGTACGTCATACAATTTGTTACTCTTTCTAAAGATTGAGGAACCATCTTTAATTTTTAATCAGTGGCTGTATTACTACTATTGTATAACTATTACTATCATAATGTTTAATTGAGCAGGCCAAACCATCTTTAATTTTTAATCAGTGGCTGTATTACTACTATTGTATACCTATTACTATCATAATGTTTAATTGAGCAGGCCAAACCATCTTTAATTTTTAATCAGTGGCTGTATTACTACTATTGTATACCTATTACTATCATAGTGTTTAATTGAGCTGCCATTTCATCAAATATGATACTTTATAATTTGAGATTCACACAAACAAAAAATTATATTTTACTCTGGGATTTATTTATTGTCATCGAGTAAGCTAATTATAGGGGGAACTTTCTATGCATAATTTCCACACCTCTATTTCTTCCGACTTCAAATTTAAAGTTATTATTGGAATTAATATTGTTTCCTCCGAAGATGGGTTTTTCTAACTTGAATAAAATATTTAGATATCTTAACTATGATTAATTTAGTTCCATTAACTAATGAATTGATTAATTAAATTTAAATTTCTCATTTATATACCCTTAGAACGAACTTTATAATCAATATTTGTTTATATTTCTTTATACTTGTTTTGAACTATACAATATAACTATATAATATAATAATAAATATATCTATATATTATAAGCTTATAAAAATAATTATTTGTTAAAATGTCAATATGAAGTTATTTATGAAATTTTAAATTTGTTTGTCCTTTATAAATACTAATTTTTCTCAGAAAAAAACGACAAATTAATAGAATAATTATAATAATAAATACCCGATTTAATAGCATTAGTGTGAGGTTCAAGCACTCGAATCGAAAATTAAATCGGACAAAATTTGCTCACGCCATGAGAGCCCCAAGTCAAAAATTTTAAACACATTGATCAAATTTACTTTATTTCAGGTAGAATCGATGGTCGTAACCGTAAGGTTCATGCTAGGAATCGCTGGCTGTGTCACAGTGTTAATATATGAGAGTGAATTGTAGGCCCTGTCATGAAATAAATTTCATTATATTTGATTAGTTTTATTGCAGAATAATAAAAATAAAGATAGAACCTTTATCAATTTATTTTATTATTTATTAGTACTCGAGATTAATTGAAACATAAGTAGTTAAAGTCAAGGAGAAATAATAATTGTATATATAAATTTAGCTGCATTATATAAAAAAGAAAACAATGTCGTCGAAATAATGTGCCATATACACAACTAAACTATAAATTGCCCTAAATAAACTTAAACATTCATTTAAATATAGTAAAACATTCATTTAAATAAACTGAAATAATAACTTAATATAGAATTTAACAAACTATAAATCAGTTCATTCTAGTAATAATAAGATGATAAAAAAACAATTTAAAAAAAAGTAAAACATTTATTTAAATAAAGTAAAAAAATCATTTAAATAAACAAACATTAATTTAAATAAAATAAAACATACATTTAAATAAAGTAAAATATTCATTTAAATGAAGTAAAATATTCATTAAAATAAAGTAAACAGTTCATTTAAATAAACTAAAATATTCATTTAAATAAACTAAAACATTTTCTTAATATAGATTTTAACAACCTATTAAAAATAATTCTAGTAACAATAATATGGTAATAAAACCAATTAAATAAATAAGAATAAAATTATACCTTAATAAATGTCGGTAGTATAACAAAAGATGTCCGGAGTAAAGGTGCCCGTCATGGCTGGACACGTAAGACTGAAGTCAGGGAGACTGACGGAGAAAGAGGGGGGCATTTGTTTACAAAGTGTGTTTACGGGGAAACTAATGTATTTATTATCTTTTACCTATCGAACAACATACTTTATTATTCAATATTTGTTTATATTTATTTATTCTTGTTTTTAACTATAGTATAATAATATAAATAAGCTTAAAAAAATATTATTTTTTTTAAAAAACGTAAACATGACGTTATTTACGGAATTTTAAACTCGATTTTGCTTTATAAATAATCATTTTTCTCGGCAGAAAATACAAATAATTTAAATAATAAATACTCGTTTTAAAGAGCATTAGTGTAGGGTTTAAATACCCTAATCGAAAATTAAATTGACCCTTAATTACTTACCCCATAAGAGCTCAATGTCAAAAAATTTACTAAAAATTAACAAATTTTCTCGATTTAAGGTAGAACCGTTGGTCGTACGACAAAAAGTCAAGAGACCAAAGTTGTAGATCTTTTAAAATCAGTTACCGCTGGTGCTTTCCGCTTTTCGATAGGCCTTACCGTTTAGCCGCTATAGCCCTTTGAAGAAAACCTTCAATTCGCGTCCCCCGTTTTTATTTTTTAAGGGGGGTAAAAATAATTTTTTTCGACTTTTCAGATTTTTCTAGTCGGTTTGGGCCGATTCTGGACCAAACGCAAAAAACCGCGAGTCTCTAGGTGGTCTGGAAGTGCCTAAACATTTTGATAACCCGATTTTGATAACCTGATTAGCCACTTTATATATATAAAATAGTTTAATAAGTAAAATTAAATAAATAAACGTTTTAATATTTAAATAATTTGTTTGTAATTGTTAATTCTGTTAAATAAGTTCAATGTATGGTAGATCTTTAATTATAAAAAATAGCGGAATCATTGGCCACACTGCAGCTTCATGTAAATATCCAACATCCATATTATTATTTTTATTATTGAAGTCATTCTATATTAGACTAGCTACTTTTCTTGATTTGTCCTAGTAACTTCTTTTCTTTTAAGCAGTAGAAGATACCTTTAATACTTTTAGTAATTTGTTAGTAAAAATATAAATATTTTATATTGCGTGCATTATTCATTCAGAAGTTATGTATGTTATAAACGTGTGTTTTGTATTTTGTTGTAACAGCTTCAGTTTGCTATTCACAATTGTTATTATTTCCAAGCTTCATATTTGATTTCTTTATCAACATTAATTTTAGTTAATACTTATGTTATTATCTTATTAATATGTCACATAGTAATTAACTATGTTATATTAATAAAGATAGTATTTTAGCAGTTTCATTTTTCTGCCGCCCGTAGAAAAAATATTGAAATTCATATTTAACGATTTTGGTAGTATTCATACTACGGAAAGATTAAATTTTAATTTAAATCAAATTATAATTATTATTAACTACGGGGAATAGACAGAGAAAAATACACTCCAGGCGCCGGGATTTGAACCACGGGCCTCTATATTTCCAGTATAGTGCTCTATAACATATAGAGACCCCGTGGTTCAAATCCCGGCGCTGGAGTGTATTTTTCTCTGTCTGTTTCCCGTAGTTAATAATAATTATAATTTGATTTAAATTAAAAAATAAAATATTGTATGCAACAAAGCAGCTAGGAAACATTTCTGCCTCTTTTATTCATTGCCTGCCTCGGCTTCGCCACGGCAATCAAATTGGTAAATTACGTGCCTCGGCTTCGCCTAGGTAGTTAATTATCATAGCCTTTCCTCGCCTTCGGCTCGGAGGCTAATCTAGTCACTCGTCAGTAAAATTCCATTTTGCTGCCTAGTTACATAACTAAAAATTAAATAACTATTATACCTAGGGTTACCATAACTTATGAAGGCCAGATCCGGACAGAGGGAACTCCGAGGTGGGGGGGGGGGGGGGGGGGGGGGTAGAGGAAAAATTACAAAAAAGAAAGATGTATACCTTTATATATTTTTTTTTTTGAAATTGGAAAAACAAATAAGTTATAACTATATAATTACGTTATATTATATAAAATTTATTAATACAACATTTGATAATATTTATTTATTAATATTTACTTATTAATACTTATTTATTAATATCATATTCAACTTTAGCTAGTATCTGCTGGATCCATCATACTTTTCAGATGAATTAATTTTCCTTCGAAAAGGCTTCTCATTTTTGAGTTTGTCGTGGAATTTGGACCATGTGATAATAGAATTTGCTTTAATATTAAGAAGCTCTTTCTCAACTGACAGAGATTATCTTTCTCTTTCAGGCGTCCATGTAGACCCCATCATTCAAAAAATACGTTCAATGGGAGCCCATAAGTACCAGGCAGTCACATGGCGAATTCAACTACATATTTTAAATATATTAAAAAGAGACGTTTCTTGTAGAAAATGCTTCAAATATTTATTTCCATTTCTCATGAATTTTTGGGGTTTCTTCTTTTGGTAGGGAAGCCCATTTAGATTCTGATTTTTCTTAAAATCCGGACATTTTTCAAATCCGGACGCAAAACCGGACAGATGTTCCGAATCCGGACAGTCCGGACGAAATCCGGACGTATGGTAACCCTAATTATACCCCACTTAAAAATTAAAGACGGTGAACGCAACTTTAAAGTTTTTTGGAGGCTTAGTGCAGCTAAACGGTAAGTCTTGTCGAAAAGCAGACTGCACCAGTAACTGATGCAGGTAACTGATTTTTAATTCCTAAAAGGCTCTGGAAAGCTATTTAGGTATTTCATTTCATTGCTAGGCCTACATGAATAATTGGAAACATAACCACTAATACCTAGCATTAGCCCCACGCGGGGCGCGGGGTGGTCTTGTAGTATATAAACTTGGAATGATCCTAGATACTTTCTAAAAGAAAGATTTTAGATCCAAAGGCTAGGGTTGAAATAACAACTAACCATCTCGAAAACAGAAAATCGATTACAATCAAATTTGAAAGACGCTAGGCGATATAGAGAAATAGTATTTTGCTCTGAATTGGTGGTGCTGCCTCCCCCAAAACTATTTTTTAGTTCCAAGTTTTTGACAAAAAAATATGTTAACAAAAATCGCTCCGACAAACTCGCTCAAATTATTCTCGTATATAATACAGTGTTACTGAATTTAAACCCCTTAATATTAAAAATCATTAATTTATTATTTATCACAAAATATATGCAATTTCGGTTTCGAAATCGGTCCAGTAGTTTAGGCTCCACGCGTCGGCATAGACAACAGATGACCAATACCATAGGTACTATAGGTACCAATATCAGAGTACCAATTCATATAGGTACTCGAAAAATCACGCCAGAAACCAAGGTCATATTCCTGGAAAGTAAGAGATGTATCACAATGATGCTTTATCATTCTATCTAGTAGATGTGTGCCCTGTATTACACAGGATATTACCCAGGATCACAGGTTATTCATATTGTGGATAATGCTAGTATAACACAAACATTTAAATAAAAAATACGGCTGACAGACATGTTTGTACTCAAGGGACCTTATAACGAGTAAATCCATCAAAATGTCAAAATTGGTTTTTAGCGCTATATATATACTTCCTCTTTATATAATCCGCGTATAAAAAATAGGAAATGAAGTCTTATTAACTGCCAATTAGGACACAAGTGGTTTTATCAGGACAAATCAAGATTCCTAGATCATGTATAAAGATTAAATATAGGGGAGGCAATCACAAAATAAAATTGATGAAAATATCTTCTAAAAATATGATATTTAAAAAAAAAAAAATAGCTAGGTTGTTTGAGTTAATTGCTTCTAATCACTGTGAATTAAGTTACTATTCATTCATAACTCCAATTAAGAGACTAATTTTGTTAAATTAAAAACCCTCGAGTTTCACTTAGCTTTCTCAGAACATATTAAATGTAAAACTTGAGTAAAGTGCCTTACCTTTTCCTTAACTCCAGACTCTTACTTAAACTTAATCTCGGCTGAGAAGACATCCATCCATTAACATGTCCCACTCAATTATACTTCTTGCCGAAATATTTTCTCCTTAATTTGTTGTTTCTTAAAAACACTAACTACATACAACCCTACTAGTTAACTACATACAATAGTGTGACAGTTTCTTTCCATACTGCAAAATTTGCTGAAAACGAATTAAATTCTGCTGAAATATGGCTAAAAGTATTAAAATATTGAATTTCCATCGTGTTCTGAGCTATTCTAAAAGTTTCTAATGTCTAGCTACTCGGGAAGTTAGTTAAAAATCGAATGCAATATTTGTACTGGACACACTAACAAACAAGAAAGAAAGCTAATAAAAACGTAGTAAAAATTATTTGTTAAAAAAGTAAACATGACGTTATTTACGGAATTTTAAATTAGTTCTTTTCTTTATAAATACTCATTTTTCTCGGTATAATAGCCCTTCGAAAAAAACCTTATATTTGCGTCCGCCATTTTTAATATTTTAAGAGGAGTCAAATGAAAAAATTAAACTTTTTGTGTTTTCCCGGTCGGTTTAGGCCGATTTGCGACCAAAAACAAAAAACCGTTATTTTCTAGGTGTCCTAGAAGTTCCCAAACATTTTGATAGCCTGATCATGTGATTAACCACTTCATATACATAAAAAATAAAAAACTTATTACTAATATTTAAATAATATATTAACTTTTAGCCCAAGATAGCAGGGATAAACTTTTATCATTTACACGGTTAACGTCAAGTGAGTAATTTTCTAGTCTTGGTATTTTTCTGCTAATTCTTTAAAAATTAGATGTTATATGGTAAAGCTTCCTTATCTTATATGGTTTTATTAGCATTTAAATATACCACAAATTCAAAACCTTAAGCTTCAACGGCAAATTGTTGATACATATACACATATCATATAATGCACATATTGTGCATAATAATAATTTCATATAATACCACGGCTGAAATTTAAGGTTGAAATTGAAAGAAGGAAGAAATATTTTTTTTGTTCTTTTAATTTTGGTCTTAGAGGTCAGCGTCCCCAAATTTCGAGCTAGAGTAAATTTCAGTACTATTTAGCTATAATCCTCCGAGTGAGAGATCTACCAAATTCCTTCGAGAGATCTACCAAATTTAATTAAGTCGTTTCGCCTCCAAGCACAGATGATTGTAAAAATAACCTTACAACGTTTTCTTATGTGTCTTGGAAAAATTTCTATTTAGACTAACATTTTTGTACTAACATTCTTTGTGTATAATTCGCTAAGTATTGTGTTTCAGATGGACTGGGTAATTAAAGAAAACTATTCCGCTGAAATCAACGCCACTTCCCCCAGCCCTGATGCATTCTACTTTTACAAGGTATAATAAACACTTTACTTGCCTCGTTCATACGATCCCAATTTTACTTTTGAGTCTATACGAAGTAATGTGGAGACAACATGTTTAGTTAAATACAGGTTTTGGAACAAATCGTATTAGTATCCAATACGATTCTTCTTTCGCACTGGATCATAATCAATCGTCGGTAGTATCCAATTACAGGGACCTTGGATGAGGTAAACAAACGTACTGAGTAGATACACGATTGATTCTAACTTAAATTTTTTGATAAAAGAGGTCACCGTTTTCCGATTTTAAGGGGGCTTATCCGAATCGGATGGTGTAAAGTTTACTCCATCCGACATCTTCGTTTACACTGTAAACGAAGTGTACGTCTTAGTCTAGAATTATAAATAAAAAAATTATAAAATATAATTAACTATATAATATAAAAAGTATATAATATAAAATCGTAAAACGTTACATCTTGCCAATAAAAAATTCAGAAGAACTAACTTCAAACTTATTCTTTTCAACTGAACTGGGAAGTCTATTATAAGCAAAACAATCAAAGAACGTAAGTTAAACTTTTAAGATTACACTTTTATTGGGAATTGAAATGTATGTGTATTGACCTGAAATGTATTCAACTTACATCGATTGAAATATTGGAATATAAATAAATCCGATTCAAAATCCAGAGAAGATAATTCAATTGTAAACTATGAAAATGGGTTCCGATATAGGGAGGGGTTGTCTTTGTAGGAAACTAATTTGTAAGGCAGACATTCTCTGCTAAAAATTAAGACGACTAATAATATAAATTTTTACAAGAAAAATATTTCCTTAATATTAGACCTTCACAAAAGGGAAGATTTTCAAATCTTTATTTTTGTCAGTGACTCACTCTACAACAAAATTATAAGTCCCATCCAGAATAATAGATAGAAACCTGAGATTCAGCACTCTTAGAGCTATAGTCGTAGAAAATAAATGTTCATCCTCCTCCTCCAAAAAAAAAAAAAAAAAAAAAACAACTGAGGGACGCACCGTTAAAGTTTATTTCTGATTTAACAGTAAGTCGAATAATTGAAAAAACAGCTCAGCTTCATAGTCCAGTCAATGAAGTATTTTGGCTCCCAATTTTTTCGGATGAGATGGATTGATGTGAAATTTAAACTGTAGCTGTTTAATTTTTGTACTGCCTACAAAAATTAAATAAAAAGCAATCTCTTTGTTACTTAATTACCTTCATTTTTGACTGACCTATTTTATAATAATACTTTTAGTTTTTGAGATATTAGCAAAAAAATCGCTCAAAAACATGCATTTTTTGAGCTAAACAAACAGGTCAAGTGTGTGCTAGTGTGCTGACTAGCCCACTAGTCAGCACCCAGCACCCAGCGAGGGTCCGTAGGCCACACTGTATAGTTTAAGTAGTACCCTATTGATGGTGTTTTTTAAAATGCTAAAAAGCTTACTTTGAACTATCCTATGGGTCTGATATTCTCAAAACACATAAACAAACTTCCGATAAAGTATTTTTTTGCCACAGAACCGGACTACAACCATATAAATAAATCGAAAAGACCAAAGTTAAAAAGTTAAAAAAGTTAAAAAATAAAATAATATTTTTTCGAAATTTCCAAAAAGTGGTATCTTTACTTTTGGTCGAAGAATGTTCAGGAATTTTTTCAGTTTTTTTGCACTTCACATAAGCGAGATAGAGGGGGGGGGGGGAGACACGTTTCACACCCACTTCAAACTTGCCTACGCTCGCCCTATCAAAGTTATAACCAAAGAATTATATATTTTTGTAATCAGCTCGACGTACCCTTTCATATGATACCCCTCACGGTGTCGAAAAAAAATAAAGTTTTTTACCCTAATTTTTTTGAAAAATATTTTTTTTAAGTGGCTATATTTTTAAAATATGTGGGCAGGTACAAGACACATACATGCCAAATTTTAAAGTGATCAGACGAAAAGTGTAGCCGTGAGAGCAGGCGAGAGGACGGACGGACGACACACGCAGGAAAATATAAGGGTCCTTGGTTTTGCCTACGGACCCTAAAAAGAGCATGTTTAGGGGCCAATAACTCAAAAAGTATTGACTGTACAAAAAATTCTTATAGAACATTTTTTGTTTAGGGGATATCTACATCGAAAATCAATCAAGAAGTTGATTGAAATATCAAATGATAATTTTGTCAGCAAAAAACAATTTAACAAGACGGTTGAAGTATTAACTTAACTTAAGTATTTTTAACTTATTATGTCAAAAACAAATTTGCATTAAATTTGAAATTTAAGGTGAAGACATAACACGGATAAATTAAGGAATACCTCAAAATCAATAAAAGTAAGATAATATATGCATCATTTACAAAATTATGCATATATTAACGTGCGTGAGTTCTTCTTCATTTCGGAGACTTGGGATTTTAACATTTATTTGTCTAATAATTGATTTGTCTGGCGTAACGATTGGTCGGAACGAAATTCGGCACAAAATTTATCTCAGCATTTGTGACAACTGGATAGTTTTTGAAAATTTCACACTTAATATTTTCAAGATGGGGGCTAATATGGCGGACGACTTAAAAAAGGTTTTTAGTCTAAAAACCCTAGACTAACAACCTTAGGGGTTTTTAGTCTAAAAACCCTAGACTCTGCATGGCAGGTTTTTAGTGTACATGTTATTCATTGTCTTAAAGAATAGGGGGGGGGGGGATATATAAATATTATCACAAATAATTATTTTTTTAAAAAAAGTGTACTTTTTTAAATAAAGATTATTGTCTACGTGAGTTCTTTATGTGCCGCACGACTAGTAATTGGTAATACTATTTTAACAAATAGGTACTTAAATAATCTGTAAAACCAAGTGTGGTTGTACTTCTATTTTTATTGCAAAATCAATCACTTTAATTATAGGTGCCTTGATAACAGGAACATCCATGTACAGATTTGAACTGTTTAAAAATAAACTGAGGATAGTAATAAAGGTAAGAAGGAAGGTAATTTGAGAAGAACGACATAATTTAACTAAAGTCACCAGGTTTAGAGCTTCTGAATCCCACTTCCCGGTTCTAAGGTTTAAATTATGCTTCCGACATTCCGGTCCGGCTGTTTCTTGCCTCCGACTAATGGTAATTGCATGGAATCCACGTTTCAATTAACGCGAAGGGATATCCCGGATTGATTTCTGAGCGCCGCGTCGGAGCTTACGACGTCCGTAATTATTAAACCGAAAGTAATCAGTGGCTCCGCCGCGGTTTAATAGGGCCTCTAGGAATTAAGGACACGACCCGATACCGAGCTTACAAGGCTTCGGCTATTTCTCGAGGCCTTTTTTAGGCGCTTTACCGGGAGAGGTGAAGACCCGTAAGGAAATACTGAGCAGAGAGATCTTAATTCCTGATGAAAGTTTCATGGGTCGTTTAATGGGAGAGAACAGAATTGTGAAAAGGGTTGTTTGGCCGCGGCGAGGGATCTCGCGTGTAAATCACTGGGTCTCCCTAACAATTGGCCCCTTCACGACTTATTATAATCATCCATCACTTGATCAGGGGTTCTCGCACAACGTGGCCAGTGATTTACTTTAATCGTGTTATAATTTCACGGCTTCGGCCTCCCAATACTGAATTCTAACAGTCTGTACTTTATTACTTCAAGGCACACCAAATTATCTTATACGACACGTTACCAATATAAATAATAATAAATAAGCCAAACTAAATACCCTAAACGGAGAGTAAATGTTAAGTATAAAATTCGTCGAATTTACGAGTGAGCCACAAATAATTCCAGTACTTTTGGAGATCAGTGAAGAAAAAAAAAAATTTGCTTAAATAATAAATCAAGACATGACTTTTAAAAAGAAAAAAGTTGGCTCAATAAGGAATGTTTGAGAAGAAGAAAAAAAATAAATCCCATGTTTAAAAGATTTTGGAATTACTAAGTAGGATTCGCGGATCCAATAACAAACTTCGAAACCGGCCGATCCTAAATACCGAAACCGTTTTTTCATACGTATAGAAAGAATACGGGTATTCTGCATTAGTTTCGGATAATATTTATTATATAGGTTTGAATGGAGAGTGCCTGAATGTAAATTATCCGAGCACTGACCGGCAGAAGAATCGGGTGATTCTTGAGAGCAGAACGCCAAAAGCTTTTAATTAATAGATATTACAACAACAACAAAAAAAAAATATTAAAAATTAATTAAATCATTTGAAAATAAATTAAATTCGATAAGATATAAAAAAGGAGGTTGGGAAGAGTTGGTTCCTGTAACACGTGCTAACTCATTACGTTTAGCATTCATAAACGAGATGATCTGAAAGCTTCTCAGCTTGATTTGGAACCTTGGTTGGCTCGTTTACTTGTTCTTAACACACTTTTTCTAAGCAGCAGTTAATCCGATAAGATCTTAATTTTTATTAAGTCGTAATAACCTGTTTATTGACGTAATAAAATTTTCATCCTTGTCTTGTCTCCATTGAACCCATCAGAGCGACTGCCTTTAAAAATCAATAAATTCAACTTTCATATAATTTTCCTTAATTAACAGTTATTAAAAGATACTCTTACATTTTCTCTTATTGTAATTGCTATTCTATATATATATATATATATATATATATATATATATATATATATATATATATATATATATATATATATATAAATATAAATATATATATATATATATATATATTTATATATATATATATATATATATATATATATATATATATATATATATATATATATATATATATATAAATGTGTGTATTATGTATGTATGTATGTATATATGTATATATGTGTATGTATGTATATTATATGTATATATTTGTTTGTGCGTGAAAGAGGGTTCCCGGTAGCTCATTGCTATTGACTGGGCTACTAAAAACTGGGATTCTCTACGCTCAGTGTTCACGCGCAGAACCGCTGTATAAATGGGTAGCTCTAGCTCGGTGCTCACCCAGCATCGCTATATAAATGGGTAGCTCGGTGCCCACCCAGCATCGCTATATAAATGGGTAGCTCGGTGCTCACCCAGCATCACTATACTCGTATAAATGGGTAGCTGCTTAAGTGAAATGGAGCATATCCACGATTACGTACCGTTAATTAAAATGAGGTTTATACAGGTAAAAAAGTGACACTCTAACTCCCTGTGATTCAATGCATATATAATATAGTTGTATAGGTCCTTAACAGAATGTTGCCCTTCGGATTATTACTGTTTTATATATATATATATATATATATATATATATATATATATATATATATATATATATATATATATATATATATAATATAAGTGGCAATGTCCTGATTGACTGACTGACTGACATAGAATCAACCCACAGCAAAATCTGCTTAACCGAGAGACTTGAAATTTTGAAGATATACTCGGTTCACATCATAGGCATCCACTAAGAAAGGATTTTGCGAAATTTTTATTTTTGTACCCAGGGGTACGGGGTACAAATTTCAAAGTAATGAATACTTTTAATGATGCATATCGTTGAAAAGCTCTTTAAAAGTACAATAATTGTTGTTATGTACAGTTTTGTCATATTTTCATTTAGGAGGGGGTAAAATGGAAAAATGTGTATACATTATACATCTTATATAAATGAAGAGAGTCTGAGTGTACTGCTTACATGAGATTATAAAGTTAAAATGTTGGTACACAGGAGTACGGGGTACAAATGTCAAAGTAATTGATAGGTACCCTTTATGATGCATATCGTTGAAAGGCTCTTTAAGAGCTTTACGTACATTAATTGTAATGTACGTTTTGTCATTATTTTCATTTAGGAGAGGGGTAAAAAGGAAATGTCAACGTAAGTGTGTGGGCGCGTGTGTGTGTGTTCTTTATTCAAATCTACCGTTTTATTCAGATTTCAATGAAAATTTGCACACTTGACCTTCAAAGCAAGGGGAAAAGGGGAAGGTCACTGGCTTCATGCATTTTCGAAATTTTGATTTTGGTACACAGGGGTACGGGGTACAAATGTCAAAGTAATGTTAACCCTTCACGATGCATACCGTTGAAAAGCTCTTTAAGAGTGCTGTACAATTATCTACATTTTTTTTTTTTTGTTATGTACATTTAGGGGGTAAAATGGAAAAATATATCTATAACTATGTATAAAAAACTAATAATTTTTGTGTCTGTACATTTATCCGATTGGGCTAAAATTTTGTATTTATTCATTTATTTATTTATTTTTTTTTTTATTATTATTATTTTTTTAAAATACCTTTATTGAATAAAACATATTAATACATAAATAATATTTTAGTACATCAATTTATTTATTTTATTGATTTTACATTTTAGCTCTACATAAGGTTATCTCTCCACTAGAGAACATGGAGGCCCGAGCTGTGGAGAGAGAATATGGGGTATTTCCACTGAATGAGTAGTCCTGACAACGAATTTAAGTTTAGAAAATTTTATATCTGTCTGTCTGTGTGTCAATCACGTCCAAATAGCTGAATAGATTTTGGAGGTCCTTGGGTACAATGTTAAGCTTAATTGGTAGCTTTATATGGAGCTGAGAACGGGGCTTCTAAATAGATTTAAAAATTCTTATTTCATTTTTCATAAAAAATGTATTTACCAAAATTGCAGAAGAAACTACTGACCATATTTTATGTTTTGTGGAAATTTCTGTAGGGGTTACAGAGGGAAAATAACACTACTTTTCCTTTTTAAAAATTTAGTCGGAATGAATTACTAATTTGGGATATTAGCAAATTATCTTATCAAAGGGGAGGGATAGAATCTAGATATTCTCGCTTTGTAAAATAATTTAAATGTTTCTTGATGGTAGTTTATAAATCCATTAAATTGAAAATAAAACACCCCGTAGCGAAGCACGGGTATTGAGCTAGTATAATATAAGTGGCAATGTCCTGATTGACTGACTGACATAGAATCAACGCACAGCAAAATCTGCTTAACCGAGAGACTTGAAATTTTGAGGATATACTCGGTTCATATCATAGGCATCCACTAAGAAAAGATTTTGCGAAATATTTATTTTTGTACCCAGGGGTACGGGGTACAAATGTCAAAGTAATGAATACTTTTAATGATGCATATCGTTGAAAAGCTCTTTAAAAGTACAGTTTTGTCATATTTTCATTTAGGAGGGGGTAAAATGGAAAAATATGTATAACTACATCTTATATAAATGAAGAGTGTCTATGAGTGTCTTTTATCTTATATAAATGAAGTGTCTATGAGCGTACTGCTTACATGAGATTATATAGTTAAAATGTTGGTACATAGGAGTACGGGGTACAAAGGTCAAAAAGTAATTGATAGGTACCCTTTATGATGCATATCGTTGAAAGGCTCTTTAAGAGAACATTTTTTATAAAAAATGTATTTAACCAAAATTGCAGAAGAAACTACTGACCATATTTTATGTTTTGTGGAAATTTATGTAGGAAGAACTGTTAAAGAAATTACTTTTCAATCACTGTCAAAAAATATTTAGATTTATTTTTAGATATTAAGGCAATAATTAATAAATCACACCTTACCGTGCCTAAACCTTTACTAACTTAATGATGACAACTTCTTTAAAATTCTAAAATAAAATCTACGAGTGTATACGTAGTATAATAATTTCTAAATTATATTGATATCTGCCAATAGAGATTTTCTAAAATTTTATCCATAAGGACAGAGTAAGAAAAGAAGGGGAATTGAGCCCAGACCGATCTTCAAGTAAGTTAATACTTAAGAAAGAGCTCTTATTTTGGATGTAAGCATGTATATTAATAAAAGATAATTCCAATTTCAACCAAGGGATGTAAAATGACACAGGGAGGGGGGGGGGGTACAGAAGGTAAATACCACTGCTTTTCCTTTTTAAAAATTTAGTCGGAATGAATTACTAATTTGGGATATTAGCAAATTATCTTATCAAAGAGGAGGGGGTATAGAAATAAGGGGGAGGGATAGAATCTAGATATTCTCGCTTTGTAAAATAATTTAAATGTTTCTTGATAGTAGTTTATAAATCCATTAAATTGAAAATAAAACACCCCGTAGCGAAGCACGGGGCTGTACACCAAGTGCGCCGGGAAAGGTAGGGTCACGGGGGAAGTGCGCCAGCCCCTTTTTGAAGGGTACGGTCGA
Source organism: Gerris lacustris (assembly GCA_951217055.1). Classification (NCBI taxonomy): domain Eukaryota; kingdom Metazoa; phylum Arthropoda; class Insecta; order Hemiptera; family Gerridae; genus Gerris; species Gerris lacustris. Next base: position 74,254,124 of record OX578276.1, on the reverse strand, counting down.
AGTGCGCCAGGTTAATCCTACCTCTCGACCCAGGTAGTCCACCCACCTCGGACACGGATCCTCTAATCTAAAGAACTAATCGTTGTCAATATTCGCATATACTCAATATAAAGCGATTTCAAGTTACTTTGAACAAACTGCTCAGTGATATGGCAATCATTAGCAAATTTCAGTGCATAGGAGAATCTGTAGAATGTTCTCGTAAGAACAAAATCCAAATTTAGTCAGAAGATACACTTTAATTTGTGAATATTCAAAATGAAAAAAAACAAACTAACTTACAAAATCAAAATGAATTATCATTAAACATAGGAAATTTAAGAAAATAATCAAAAATACGAGAGAAAAATCAATTTATTTTGTTAATAATAAAAATTAAAGAAATGTTTCTTATATAAATTACCCTCACTTATAAGTAAGTGCTAATATTTATTAGAAGGGCTTCGATTAACTTAACTTTAAACGTATTCTTGAAAACTAAAATCTTCTGCATATGTAATATACATTATAATACAATTGAGTCTATATTCAATAAATATAATACAAAGTACATATTTAAATGTGTAATTTATTTATGAACATACTCCTAAATAAATTAAAAATGACTTTCACATTTCAAATCTAGATACTTTATTATTATAAACAACCAACGCTAGACGGCTTGAATCCCACATTGGTATTGGGAATTTAGCCGTGGACAGATCAATATAGTTCTCGTTGTTATAGTCCCAAAATCGATCATTGCGGTGGCTTATTTAATCTTCAATATAACATTCTTCAACTTCTTCAGGGTCTATATAGGGTAGTTCGAAGATAAACTTAATTAGTTGGCCATCGTTGGTATAGAACATCGGTAGTCCTCAGTAAATCCTAAATCCTGAATTTTTCCAAAGTGCTAGGGAAGACATTTCGAACGGCTTGTTGGATTCCAATTTCGAAGTCCACTACAAAGTTCTTTGGGTTTAGACAGGGTGCAAGAGATATAACCCGGGATTACCTGACCCTCACCCTTTAGACTAAGAGGCTGGCGCACTTCGACCGTAACCTTTTTCTAATTCGAAGGGGGGCTGGCGCACTTCGGTACCAGCCAAGCACGGGTATTCAGCTAATATATATATATATATATATATATATATATATATATATATATATATATATATATATATATATATATATATATATATATATATATATATATATATATATATTCAATATTCATATGTCTTATAAATAAATCCTTTTATTTAACATAATGTGTACTTTATATCCTAAACATTTGTTTATTTTCAAACTTACCGAAAGCAACGTTGACATCGTGGACATTCTAGAGTACGATTATTTGTTTTCAATACAAAATTTTACATTGCTTGCTTTCGCGGATGAACTTAGCATATTTTATTGGTTACAATCATATTTAAAATCTATCACACATTGTATTTTTACTACGTTTTTATTACCTTGCCTTCTTGTTTGTTTGTCCAGTACAAATCTTGCAATCGATTTTTAACTAACTTCCCGAGTAGCTAGACATTTGAAACTTTTAGAATAGCTCAGAACACGATGACAATGCAATATTTTAATATTTTTAGCCATCTTTCAGCAGAATTTAATTCGTTTTCAGCAAATTTTGCTGTATGGAAAGTTAGTTTGGAAAAAAACCGCAAGTTATTGTATTTGTTACGACCTGTCCCATATTTACAATCTTCATTTTGACGGGTTTCAAATTTGTGATTTTTTATTTAAGGCGGGGACACACTTGAGCATTCGCCCCGAATGAGCACGCATTCGCCCCCGAATGAGCATGCGTTCGGCCCCGAATGAGCATGCGTTCGGCCCCGAATGAGCATGCGTTCGGCCCCGATTTGCTTAAGGCGGAGACACACCTGAGCATTCGCCCCGAATGAGCATGCGTTTCCGTTCGGCTCGTCCTCTCTATATCTAAAGCGATTCGGGGCGAACGCATGCTCATACGGGGGCGAACGCATGCTCATTCGGGGGCGAATGCATGCTCATTCGGGGCGAATGCTCAAGTGTGTCACCACCTTAAGCTAAGGCGCACATTGAGCAATGTCGCGCAGCTCACGCAGAGCAGGGCAGTATCGGGGCAGCTCGAAAAAAAAAACTGCCTGGAACAGTTTTTAGAGCATATTGGAGCGCAGTTTTTTGGGGCAGTTTTTCGAAGGCAGGGGCAGTTGTGAGCGTTTAGTCGAAATCAATATAGTATATTATGGCGGGATTTCTTAATTTCAGCTCGGAGTCAGATTCGGATGCCGAGTTGGATTCATTAATATTACTTTATCAAAAGTCAAGAAAATTAAAGTTGTGGAGGAGTGAATATAAGGGGAAAAGAGAATCTCACGGAGAGTTTACACCAACAAGAGGTTCTTATTTTACGTACATCCACTTTATCTTTATCATGTTCAGCTCCTTCGCATTTTTCATCCAAATTTCTTCTTTGACCTTGGTTTTCAGGTGCACCCCCTGGCTAGTATCGTATACCACCTGGTGGTTGTGCACTAATTCAATCAATTTTTCTTCCATTGATTCTTTTTATTTTCGATAAAACTGCATCTCCAAAGATTAGTTGATTAATTTTGATGATATTTGCAAGTTTAATATGTAAAATAATCAAACGATAATATTATTTATTTAGTTATTAGTGTTTCGTAGATCATTTCTCGAATCCCTTATGCCGAGGGTCATGTGTCCGTCTGTCCGTCGTACTTTGGTTCGTATACTGGCGTAACTTTTAACATAGGAAAAATATAGAGAAGGTTCACCTTTAATATGCGCATGCGTAATGCGCAAAAATGTGCAAACCTAAAATTTTTATATTTTTTTAATTTTTGAGATGGGTATCAAATGAAAGCTACTAAAGAGTAGAATACAAATAAGTATATACGACTTTGTATGACTACTGTGCATTTTACTGCCAATATTGCGTTTTTAGCGCCAAAATTTCATCCAAAAAACTGCCCCCCCCCCCGTTTTACCCTATTTGGGCTAGTCCTAAAATTATGAAATGATTCATGCTAATACCTTATAGTGAGGCGATGATATTATCGGGCCGGATTTTTTAATTTTTAATTTTATGTGCACACATGCGCAGTGAGGCAAAATGTTTATTTTTTTTAAGAGATGGGTATCAAATGAAAGAATCTACTGAAGAGTAGATTAACAAAAAATATATATGACTTTTTATGACTACTGTGCTTTTTACCACCAATATTGCGTTTTTAGCGCCAAAAGGACAGATTTGAAGTTGTATTTTCCATAGAGTTCGCGGCGGACTAGATGCAACATGGCTGATGAATCTACTAATATTAGATTTTTTCTGTGTGATATGCGTCACCCGCACTATTTTATTATTATTATTATTAAATCAAAGTAGATATAGGTATGTTTTTAGTTTGCGTTTCAATGTGTGAAATGATATGATATTTTTAAGACAGTGCGGAAGTTAGTTGTAATGTTTTGATACTTGGTACGTAGCGTGTCTTTTTTTTATATATATATATTAAAACATGAAACTTATTCATAACTTTATTTAATGTTTTTAAACGCGTTAAATAATTATGGTTAATTGTGTTTTTACCTTTTTTTTAAAAAAAAAAATTGCAATAAAACTGCTTTATTAAATATAAGATTTATCGGTAGCACAGTAATATCTTTAGAACACATTTCAAAAAGGTAACGACGAGGCCTTTTTTTAGATTGTTTTGATTATTGCTTTCTGAACGGTGGTTATACTGATTATAAAGTAGTACCAGCAGCGCTTCCCCAAGCGATAATGCAAAAACAAAAAAAAGGTCCGAGACAACTCAGACAATCTTTCTCATATACGAGTTTATAATTACTTAGTCCAGTGTTTACCATTTATTAGTTTTCGTATGTACATTTAATTATTATTGAACATTTCATCAAAATTTATCATAAAAATAACTTCTCCTGGGCGGGGAATCGAACCCGGCCTCTCTCCGTCCACGTTTTAAGCTATTTTCTCAGGAACTAGCTTCTTCCCGGGAAAACGGCTTATAACTTAGACTCGTATTTAAATGGACCATATTTTAGAATTTTTTAATAAAAATCGTCGAAATCGTTTTCAAGAAATAATTTATTTCACGTTTTTTCAGAGTTTTTGGGGGGTAGTGCCCCCAAAAAACACTTTTTTGGGCTCAGGGGACCTCAAAACATGTAAATCCATCAAAATCTCAAAATCGAATTTTCGCGCCATCACAATACTTTCTCTTTGTATGAGAATGTAAAAACAAATAAATGAACTCAATTCACAGCTGATATAAAACAAAAAAGAACACTAGTTGAATAAAAAACTAGTTGAAAGAACACTAGGAATAAAAAAAAAAATTAATTAATAATAAAATAAAAATAATACAATAAATATATCAACTGCAAATAACATACTAGTTAGTTAAATATAAAAAATAAAAATAATTAATAATGAAAGAACAATATGATTTTCTATAAACAAAACATATTGAGAATTAATTATCTACTCCTTCTTACAACACAGGCTTTTGTCTTACCGTTAGAAGTAACCATGTTACAAATGTAATTTAAGCTATACATATGTATTTAATTACAAATGTTTTAATGTATTGTTTATTTATTTTTATAATGTTATATTCTTAAAATAAAATGGTTCTTAAAAAAAAAAAAAAAAAAAAAAAAAATCACGTTGATCTTAGTCGACATTATGCTTGATTACACCAGTCCGCGGCGGACAGTCCGGTTTCTGTGTGACCAGCCCGTTCGCGGTGGACGGTGGACAACCTGTTCACGGCGGACAGTCCGCTTCCTATGTGTTCGAGTCTTAAATCTGTAAATTTGTGCGACCAAAATTCGTGAATACTTTATTTTCCATGAATCGCTTGGGGCACATGAGAAAAAGATGGCGGAGGTACGGGGTACAAAAGTCAAAATAGTATATTCCCTTCATGATGCATATCGTTTGCAAGCTCTTTAAAACTACAGTAAATGTTGTTATGTACACTTTTTTCATGGTTTCATTAAAGAGAGGGATAAAATAGGAAAACAAGAAAAAAATGCATTTAATTAAAAATTTGAAATATTACTTTTAGTACAGTTCATTTGTCTGATAAAAGGTATAAGAAAAGCTTAATTCTAATTTTGCGGGATCATCCGGAAGACGGAGGGAAAAACACATATAATATATCTATTTTACACTTAATATCTATGCATCTATAAGCACGAACGTAAAAAGTACATTTTTAATTCATTTGTTAAAAGCTCAATAGAAAAACAATGTCATTTTCAAGTTCTATTAAAATAGTGGGAAGAATTACAGAATTTGTATTACTGGCCAAATCAAAAATGGCCACTTCCATAAATAACATTAAGATGCTATTATGTTTTGTTAACTTCAGGAATAAAAATGAACGTTAAATTTATTTATATTTTTTTTCTATTTGAAATTTTAATCTACTAGCGCCAAATAGCGACGTGCCAAAATATTATAAATTTGATTAATTCTTGTGGTTACTTTTTAAAAAAAATAAAATTGTTACTCCTGTGAAGCCTTAAAAATACAGACAACAAAGCAGCAGCGACAAATGGTCCAGCAAGGCTGCAATATATTGGGCTGCCAGGAAGGAGATGAATAAGATTCCTCCGAATCCAGCGATAAAAAAAAAAATAGTAATAATAATAATAATTCACATGGAATATCCTATTTTAAAGAAAATATCCCAATTTTTCTATGTTGGTCATTTAGTCTCCAACAGTACCAAACCAACGTAAGTCGAAAATTCGAATCTTTTGTTTTTATTTCCTAAAATTGTCTCTATGTATTTTTAACTTAGAGGAAACAGTTTCAAATCGACAAAACTACAGAAAAATATGAACTATTCAATTTAATTTGTTTTTTCAACCTTTTAGTAAAGTGCCCTAGTGGAACTTACGAGGTTTGGAACTGGCAACGATACGAACGAACAAAACATGCCATGCAGTTTCTGTGTCAGATCCACAAGTGTGGGGCAGGCCTTGTATAGCACAGTACTGCACTGCCCTGCTCTGCGTTCCAATTCGCGCGGTCTCTTATATTTCTGTAGTTCACGAAAACTGCCCCGCCCTGATCTGTGTCGCCTGTGTGGGGCAGGCCTCATATGGCACAGTACTGCCCAGCCCTGCTCTGCGTCTCAATTCGCGCGGTCTCGTATATTTCTTCGGTTTACAAAAACTGCCCCACACGGTACTGTCCCGCCCTGCGTCACCAGCGTCTCAATGTGCGCCCGGCCTAAGAGATTAACATGGAATGACAGCGGAAAAGGAAAAGTGAACAAAGAAATAAATTAATTGACGTGTGACAACCAGGTTTGTTTACACTTGTGTCCTAGGTATCGGTTTAAGGCTGCACGGGAACGGGGGTCGTCACACGCGCCATAAGCTCACGCCTCTAATATTAAACCTAGAGACTTGAAAATTTGTATGCGTATAGTTTGGGAAAAGCCAGAGGGTTGTTAGTTTTTGATTTTTTCTTATCGGCTTTAGTTTTTTTGATAAAAAATAAAATGTGAGAGAAAAAAAAATTAAAATATAAATTTCAAAATTTTAAAAACAGGCGGAAATTTATATTTTTACAAAGAGAAATTGTGTGAATTTTGGTCAAAAAGTATTAAGCTGATGAGGCGTAATTTTAGGGGAACTTTTTTTTATTTATTATCTGGAAAGTGCTGACCCTAGCGGATTTTTTTAAAAATACAATTTATTAAATTCTGATTTGTTGATTTTCCAATTTAAGCCACACCCACAGATGTTTTTCACCCTTTTATTCTGACAAATGAAATGAAAACAATTTCAATTTTTTTTTTTTTTTTTTTTTTTTTTTAAATGAAAACAATTCAAAAATAAAAAGAATTGTTATTTAAATTTACATAATATATTGAAACAGATTAAAGAAGATTAAATAATACAAAAAACATAAAGATGAGAGGAAGGATTGAATGCTAGTTGATAAAAACAAGTTTGAGAAGAAAATGTTAAAATTTTTTTGGGTTGATTTTTGGTAAGCGCACAGTGCCAAAAATTAAGCCACCTTATTTTCTCTAACACAGCTTGAAAATTAACCAAGGAAAGGAATTTCGCAATAGTAAGGCGATTAATTCCTTTTAGACCACCTACTCAAGAATTGAAAACTAAAATTATAAATTATTAATTTGATTTAAGTTATATTTATAATCACATTATGTTTGCTTCCGAGTTTAACGAAGGCCACGAAACGAAAGCATTATCATTATTTTGAAGAACGAATTTTTGTATGTCTCTGAATTAAACATTTCCTGAACAGAAATCCGTTCCAGACAACACGGACATTTTCTTTATATCGCAGTTTGTCGTTAAACATTTTTTCGAACCATCATATCTTAAAAAACCAATGCAACCCACTCATGATTCCGTATTAAGTTAACCATCTGCACACATTTATTAGTGACATATAAAAATGATAGGAACCTATTGGAAAGTCATTATTTTATACTAGGTGACCATTCATACAATATAGGTCGTGAGTATGCTATGTGCCACACTAATTGGCAGACTATTTTAACCTATTTGAGCTAAGAAAAATTTGGGGAACTAAATCGGAAAGATTTTATTTTTAGCATATTTGTTTATTGATGCTGATAAATAAAAATTTCAACAGACCGAAAAGTTCTTGTTGGCTTAGTTTCATGGCAAATAGGTCCGATATATCGGTTTTAAAATAATTAAGTTTACCAAAGAAGTTATTTCATATCAAATTAAAGCACATACGAGTATCATTGTCTACTATAAAAGGTTTTAATAATTTTTATTGATAACTCTAAAGGTATTAAAGGTATTTGCAGGTAAAATCGTGGTTTTACCATGGCCAGGTAGAGATACACTTTCCATGTATCACCTTTCTTAGTGGTTTAAAGAAATGAGTTTATTTTTATTTTTTGCTATTTTAAAATGCAACTTATAAAAAAATGGTTTAAAATATAAATTAAAGCTGAGACAATATCCTATCAGATTACATATGTCTGAACCAGTTTGTACAAGTTGTAAAATTAATGATCAATACAAAATTGATTGAACTTATTTTTGAATTAATTACAGCAAATATAATTTTTCATTTCAATAGAAACAGATAATGAAAAAATTAAATAATATACCTAAATGGTTTTAGCTTTCCGATGATGTAGCATTTATTCATTTAACATAATAAATTGTGGCATATTCTCGCTTAGTAAAACAATTCTAATGTTTTTTAACGGTAGTGTATACCCCCTTCAAATTAAAATACATTAAAAATAACATACTCCGTTGTTAAGCTTGGGCTTTATATGAAGCTGAATTAATATGTATGTATCATGTATCAAATCTAACTCACATTGTTATGTCTTGTAAGAAATTTGCTAAGCAGAGACATGTTTTATTTCAGCGCATACAAAATCATAGCTTCACCTTTAGCTTTACAACACTTTTGTCCAGTAGATCAATCAATATTTATAAATCCATTTTTTCAGTTTTTTATAGAAATTAAAATTAAAATCTAATTGACTTGTAAAATATGAACTAAAATTAAAGGAATAAATAGCTTATTAAAAAAAAAAAATCATATAATTAGACAACAAATATTCATGAAACGACTAGAAAATAAACTATCATATAATTTATAATCTTATGGCTGTATGGCTATCAAAGCCCATGCCAAAAAGAAAAAAAAAAAAATACAACTCACAAGTATATTCAACGTTTGAGCCAGACCCGTGGAACTAGAAATTAAAATTTTAGAAAAATTATCTTTTTGACGAAAGAGCCTAAAATCTAAACTGACTTAGATAGAACTAACGCTCCACCCAAATCCTTGGAAGCAGAAAGTTGATTTTTTATAGGGGGGGGGGGGTAATACGAATTGAATTTGACATTGTCGTCACCACCAAATCTTATCCTTCTGGTTGGACTCGACATAAGCGAGAAGCATGCCATTCAAATGGTTTAAGGTGCAGCATAGACTAAATTTAGCATTTCGATTTAATATTCGAATAAAACAAAGCGAAAAATTTTCAGTTCAACCTAGCAACCCATGATAATTAATATTTGATAAGTCAAGCATACGGGGATGGTGTAGTTATCATGTGTAGGATTACTTTCCAGGTCCACTTAGTATGATACTATTAAGAGGTGAGGCTGAAAGTGAGTATGGCAAAAACTAAATACATCCAATAAATAATAAAGGTAGACTGCCAGGCTACTAAACAAAGGAAATGATAAAGTCAAAGTATTAAAGAGCTTTTTCTATATCTCGGCACATTACTAACCGGCGACAATAGTTTGAGAAAATATTCACAAGGAATTAATGATGGAATAATGGACGGAGCTTAGATCAATCAGTTGGTAAAACAACATCTAACTTAGTTTTACAAAAAACCTGAAATTAAAAAAGGGTTTAATGACTCCATTTCTTGCCTCTTATAAGAGTAAGTAGAAATCTCGAACGTTTACAATACGAGAAATTAGAGTGAAAAATAAAAAAAAAGAGAATAGTTTGAATAAAAAATATATTCAAAGCAAAATATTTTTTTTATCCAATTTATATATTAGCTGCCATGAAATGTTGCTATAAACATCTTAGGAACTGGATAGTAATTTTATTATATAGGAAAATCCACTTTAGTGTCCACTTTGTATATTACCTAGTAGATCTATATACAATTATAGAGCTTTTGTCTAAAATTTGTTTAACAAATATTTAGCAGACGAGTAAAATATAAAATTTTTAGCAGGAAGGTTTTATTAAGAGTAGAATTACATTTTTACTTTAATTATAAAAGCAGCGCAATTCCTTTGAAATCCATGCTATTTCAACTGAGATTTTTTTTTGTAACATACAAGCTTTTTTTAAATAATAATTTACAACAAAAAAATTAAAAGTTGTATGGGTTGATTATCAGTTTAAAACCAAATGTATAATGGGGTGCCGTTGTCGTTTGAAAATAAATTATCTACTTTACTTAATAATCTAGTTATTGCAGCACCAATTACCTATATTATTAAATTTAAATATATTAATTAAAATTCTTATTTATAAAAATATTTTATCAATTAAAATCTCAATTTTCTAATATTTCCGTAAAGTGACATAAATTAAAGAAATTAATATTTATACATTTCTGATTTTTTATTTATCTTTAAAAAAATGCAATGGCCGGCGTTATGTCATAATAATGGGAGGGGTAATGTGGGCGTTTCCTTTTCCTCCCAAAATAAACAAGAGGTTGAAAAAAACTTGTGAAAAGCAGCGCTATCTCTGGAGAGAAGGTGTCAACACAACTCACTCCCGTGGGCTCTTAAGAGCCCACGGGAGTGAGTTGTGTTGAGACCTTCTCTCCAGAGATAGCGCTGATTTTCACAAGCTTTTTCAACCCCTTGTTTATTTTGGGAGGAAAAGGAACCACCCACATTACCCCTTCCATTATTTTGACATAACGTCGGCCATTGCATTGTTTTAAAAATAAATAAAAAAACAGAATTGTATAAATATTAATTTCTTTAATATATGTCACTTTATGAAAATATTGAAAAATTGAGATTTTAATAAATAAGATATTGATATAAATATGAATTTTAATAAATATATTTAAATTTAATAATATAGATAATTTTTGCTGCAATAACTATAGACCATTAAGTAAAGTAGATAATTTTATTTTCGAATGACATAACGACACCCCCTCATACATTTGGTTTTAAACTAATAATCATCCCATACAACTTTAAAAAATATTGTTTTAATTAATATTGAAAACAAGCCTTGGGTCCTATTGAGGCTATTGTTGCAAAAATATCTCAGTTGAAATGAGCAAATAGCAAGGATTTTAAAAGCATTTCGCTACTGTTTTGATTAAGGTGAAAATGTAATTCTACTCTTTATTAAACATCCAGCTAAAAAGCTTATAAATTGCTCGTCTGCTAAATATTTTTTAAACCAATTTTTGGCTTAGCTCTTGTAGTATATAAATCTACTAGGTACTAACTAGGCATCGCGTGGCTCTATCATTGAAGCGAGCGTATTGCAATAAAATACTGAATATTGAAATTTGTTAATCATGATGAATGTCGTAGTTGAAGATAAGTGGAAGAGGGTAGTGAGGGTAGAGTGGGGGTACTCGGTACAAAGCTTTACTTCCTAAACAAACCTACACACAACACGACTATAAAAATCTTAACCACCCGGAATAGCTTTTAAACTATTATTATAAATGTGTCACTTCATTACTCAAATACTACTGCTTGTATCAAGTTGAAATTTTACATACTTGTTTCAATTGTACTTTAGACGATGTACATAAAGTTTTATTAAAATCGTTACGTTATAACGTAAGATATCGGTAAAAAGGTTGTTTTCTCTATTTTAAACGTCTAGGTCCGCTTTAATAGTTTTAGCGATCTTTATTAAATCATAGCAGTGTCGTTGTTGGTTTTACTAAAAAATGATATTTGAAAAAAATGTTCGTCTCATCGAATAGGTGATGATAGAATTTTTTCAAAGATGCATATTTCGTTGAATGTAAGAAGCTCGCTTCCGCTCGCTTCAACTAATATACATTAAATTGGATTTTCCTGTATAATAACTAGCCAGTTTCTAAGATGTTGATAGCAACATTTTATGGCAGCTTATATTACCTATATAAATTGGATAAAACAAATATTTTGCTTTGAATATATTTTTAGGGTTTCGTTGGTAAAACCAGAAATAGAAACCCTTATAGTTTCGTTCCTGTGTCTGTCCGCGTCTGTCAATCTGAATGGTTCTAGTAACTTTTGAATCAAACAAGTCAAAAGAGGGGAAAACATGGAAATTTCCAGTATTAAAGATCGTTTTGACGCGCACACAGGAAATATACAAAAATATAGCGAACTCAAAATTATCAGCTGTTCAAATCCCAAATGGCGGCAAATTGATGTCACGAATTTTTTTTATTTTTTTTTAGTTTGAGTGGGTTGGTATTGAAGAGTGGATTACAAAAATAAACAACACTTGTGGAAATTGTTTAATTTTTTACGCCATTTAGTCAAAAAACATCAACATTTTGCGTGTTAAAAACTATATATATTTCTGCTATTTCTAATAATATACAAATGTTAGGTCTGCTGGGCCATAGAAAAAATATGAATATCAACTTGATCTGATTAACTGGGAATCCAAAAAGGGCAGATAGTTCTTGTTACGGAGGAAAAAATTAGACCTGGCAAGAAAACCTGCACACGATAACTATACCATCTTCATATTCATATTATATGCTTGACTTATCAAATATTATTTGTTATGTGTGGCTAGATTGAACTGAACAACTTCAGACATTTTGTTTTATGTATTATTCGAATATTAAATCTAAATGCCAAATTTAGTCCATGCACTTATAACCATCAGTGTAGTTTGCTTCTCCTTAGGTCAAGTCCAACCGGCAGGATAATATATGGTGGTTTACGAAGCTCTCTTAGCTCTCTCTATATCATAGGAAAGCTAATACCATGTGTATTATTTAATTTTTTCATTATCTGTTTCTATTAATTTAAAAATTAATAGAAACTATAAAAAATTATAGTTGCAAATTATAGTTGCTGTAATTAATTTAAAAATACGTCCAATTAACTTTGTATTGATAATAATTATTACAATTCGTACAAACTGGTTCAGACATACGTAATCTAATAGGATATTGTCTCAGCTTTACTTTATATTTAAAACCATTTTTTTATAAGTTGCATTTTACAGTAGCAAAAACAGAAAATAAACTCATTATTTTAAATCAATAAGGTAGGTGATACATAAAAAGTGTACCCCTACCTGGCCGTGGTAAAACCACGATTTTAACAGAAAATACCTCTAAAATCTTTAGAGTTGTCAAGAAAATTATAAGAACCTTTTGTTGTAGACAATTGTATGTGCTATAATTTTTTTTTCTTTTTTTTTTTTTGGTAAACCTTATTATTTTAAAACCGATATATCGAACCTATTTACCATGAAAATAAGCCACTTTCAGGTCTATTGCAATTTTTATTTATAAGCATCAATAATTATAGATGCCAAAAATATTTTTTTTCTTATTTAGTTCCGCAAATTTGTCTTAGACCATAGGTTGAAAAAGTCTGGCAATTAGTGGGGCACATAACATATTTGCATCTTATATTGGATGAATGGTCACCTAGTATTAAATAATTTGATCGCATTAGGAATTAAAATTTTATTTTCATGGATCATTATCGATTCCCAATAGGGTCCTGTTATTTTTATTCAATATATTAAATGTGATCAGATGGCAGAAGGTTGAACTTAATATGGAATCAACTATGTGGGTTGCTTTAGTTTTTTAAGATATGGAGGTTCGCAAAAATGTATTATAACGATAAACTGATATGAAAATTTGTTTTTTGTAGTCTGAAATGGATTTCTAGACGGAAACGAGTTGAAGATGTTTTTCGGAGACATAAAAAAATTCGTTCCTCAGAATGTTGACGATGCTTTCGTTCCCTTCAGAACTCCTCGTTAAATGTTATCTACGTTAAACTCGAAAGCAAACATTATGTGACTTAATTCTTTTATTTCGATTTTTTTTTTTTTTTTTTTTTTTTTTTTCGTTTTAAGAATATTTGAAATAGTTTTTATTTCATTTGTCATAATAAAAGGGTGAAAAACAACGGTGGGTGTGACTTAAATTGGAAAATCAACAAATCAGAATTTAATAAATTGTATTTTTTAAAAAATCCGCTAGGATCAGCACATTCCAGATAATAAATATAAAAAAAATTCCCATAAGATCACGCCTCACCAGCTTAATATTTTTTAACTAAAATTCACAATTACTCTTAGTACAAATATAAATTTCCGCCTGTTTTTAAACTTTTGAAATTTTTATTTTAATTTTTTTTTCTCTTACATTTTATTTTTTATCAATTAAACTAAAGGCGATAAGAAAAAAATAAAAACTAACAACCTTGTGGCTTTTCCCAAACTATACGTATACAAATTTTCAAGTATCTATGTTTAATATTAGAGGCGTGGGCTTATGGCGCGTGTGTCGACCCCTGTTCCCGTGCAGCCTTAATTTTTCTGCATTTGTACTTATTTACTTGTATTCATTTTTCTTCTCTTACCGTCCCCTACACGGGGGCATATCGATGGCACGGTTTAGATTCGGTGTTGGCGAGATCCGTTGTACAAAGATTTGTCCTTTCATAGGTTTAAGATCAGCTGTCTAGTTGGTTGTCATTGATATGAAGTAAATAAATTCAGAACTATTTTTTTTCACTATCATTATATTATACAACAATAACAATTATATTATCAACACTACATATGATTCAACAGAAAATGTAAAAACGTAGTATATAAAAAGTTATTTTTATCTTGTAATTTTACTGATGTAACCGTCCGTCCAGTGAAGCTATCTTCAACTCAAATTGAAATTGATTAAAGAGAATTCAAGACAAAAAAATATATATTATAAAATATTATACCTTTAGGTAATTAACAATAAATTAAGTATTGATTAATTACTTCAACATTATAATAATATATGAGATTTGAAAAGGATAAGGTTCATGGTAGAAAATGTTTTATTCGTTAAAATCTAGAATTCATTCTTCCATATGAGGTTTGCAAAGTCTGATAAAATATGTATTAACTTTTTCTTTTCGCAATTTCGTAAATGAATTGCTATGATATTTTTGCTTGCCTTGAACCTTTGGCATTCGTGAGATGTGTACAAAGACATGTTATACCATCGTTTGATTCCCATTTATTGAACAAATAAATAATATAAAAAGGTTTTTCCTATCTTTATTTTCACAATAAATTTTCAATCAAATACAAATTTAGTAATGGATAAAAAAAATAGGGTAAAAATATATGTTTCTTTGTCACAAAGAAAAGAAGAAATGTTTTGTCTCCAGTTCTACGATTATTATAACAATGTTATTATACCTATATTGTTACTTAAAAAAAAGGAAAAAAAAAACTATGGAAAGATAATAAGATTGTCCAAATCTTACAACAATAAAATAAAAACTAATACAAATCAACCCATTTACTTAAGTAGTTAAATACATACAAAGGTTTTAGCATTATATAATTCTTGATGTATCCTTCGAGTGAGTAAAGGACAGAGGTATCATCCAGCAACAATTATTATGTAAGCTTCAGGGAGATTATGTTATTGTACTCAACATCCATCACCTACTTAGACATTTTTGTTTTACGTTTTTATCAAAATTAAGCGTATATAATGAAACAAAATAGGGCACTTTTTTACTTTTCCACCCCCCTTAGTTCTAAACAATAGTCTGCCCTACAAAAGTTTCAAAGGCTTATGTGTTGGTCTCCCCAAGACATAAACGTGTGTTTTCTCTTTGAGACTCCTGGGGCATTTTTATCTTTAATATTCCTTTATCTTAATAGTTGATTAGACTAAGGGATATGATCACAATTATATACACAAGTGTGATATTCCTTTGTCCCAAAGTACATTGGAATAAATATCCCTTCATCCTAATAGTAATTTAGACTAAGGAATATATGCTATTCTGTATAATATGTTCCTTTGTCTAAATAACTATTAACACAAAGGGATATAGGGGGGTGTTAAAGTAAAAAAGTACCCAAGTTCAAGTTTGTGTAATTGGAACTTATAATTTTATGAAATTTGCTCTAGGGAAAACTTACAGAAACTTAAAGTTAAAGTTATACTTATTTAGAAAAAAAAAAAAAATGATTAAAGAAATTTTACAATAAATACATAATCGTTTACTTCAAAAATGTATTATTTAATGGCCGCAAAAGCTACTGTTTCCTTGAGGGCAGCTAAAAAAAAAAGTAAGTGTAAGTATGTCTACGATATATTTTATTAAATTAAGAAATATAAATAAAGGACTGAGAATTTGAAGAAACTATTAACATTTATTTGCTTGCTCTTGGGAAATTAAATGTCCACTGTTTAGTATTTCAAAAGAGCAAGCGGGAGAAAACAAAACAAATCAAAAACAACAATTAAACTAGGAATGATGATACTTTTTTTGACAGATTAATTTATAAAATCCGGCTTAAATACAACAGCTGCAAAGATTTTCTTTATTATAACCGTTTTGAGCTGCGGTTTTCATCAGTCATCAGGATTGACGCTAACGGCAACTTTTAGGAGAGCTAAGACTTGAGCACTTACTTGTTTTCTCTTTGTTTAATGGCAACTTTGTTGTTTAGTTCTGTTGGATCGTTATTCGGGATTTTAATACTTTTCATCGTCATTTTTCTTGGTAGGACTGAGTCAGGGAGATGGAAAGAAGATAAGAACCCTTCGCAGTAATGTCCATAGAGAAATTTGTTTTCATAGTTTTCAAACTCTTCTTTTAAAAATAAGAATAAAAGTTTTTCAATTTATATAACCCTGCCCCTCCTCCCATCATTCATTGACTATGAATAACAGAGGGCTAAGATCGGAAGCATAAGTATTTTTTCTTTCGTTTTCATAATATATAAAGTATGTAATAACATCTTTTGAATATGTGTGTATAATTTTAAATATATGTATAAAATAAAATCTTAGTTATATAATATAAAATCTTAGTCAAAGTAAATAAAAAAAATCGGGTACAGGGTACCTCGGAACTTTTACTCACTTCAGAGGCCACTAAAGTTGCCACTAAAAGCAGCATTGGACGTGGTCAGTACTTGGATGGGTGACCGTTCTGAACGAACTGATTTATTATCATTCTTCAAAAAAACCTTATTTTTAATACTTATATTTTATTTAATTATTTGAAGTTTGGCGGTATTTTGTCAGATGTAAACAAACTTTGACGTCATCAAAATGATCGTACTAATAAATAATTATATTCGCTTATAAGGCCAATCGGCCACCAGAAGCTGAGCGGAGCGGAGCGGAGCTGAGCGGAGTGTAGCTGAGTGTATTTGAGTCCAAGGGGTGTGGCAACCGAAAGCTGAGCGGAGTCGAGCTGACTGTAGCGGAGTCTAGCTGACTCCGCTCTGTTTTCGTTTGCGTGAACTAAGCTAGTCCACCCAAAAATGTCAACCCAACGAAAACTATTATATTTGTGTTTAAGTTCAGAATCCGAGGATTCTGAAACCGAGTTTTCTCTTGCAGCTTGTATCGCATTACCAGCTTATAAGACAGATTGGGAAATTTTCTATCTTAGAAAAAGGGATGAATTCGGGGAATTTCACACCCTTTTTCATGATCTAAACCACGAACAGTTTAAAGAATATTTCCGTATGAATAGCCCTCAGTTTAATGAACTTCTAGATACAACGGGTTGTGATACAAACTATCGGAGAGCTGTAACATCCGAATTAAACCCCTTTTTTTTAAATACGCCAACACTGATTACTTTTTTTTATACTTTATTTATTTTCCTTCACATTATATTATTAAAAGAGAGATTAGATGGCTATTAAGGTAGAGAAAATAAAGAAAATCACTATTTCATTTGAGAAACGTTTCGACCAATTATTAATGTCATCTTCAAACAAACATAAATATAAAATTAATTCAAGGTAATTATAATTATTCATTATAAATTTTGGCATATCCTTAATCCCACTGAAATCAAGTTTTAATTAAGAACCACTGTATAATATGATGAATCTCCTTGATGAATAGTTGTTATGAAGATCACATGTATACAGCTTTTTGATAATTCTATTTTTAGTTATTATTATATATTTTTTAGACTGTTATAAATTGTTACTAGTTTTGTTTAATGTTTTAATTTATATTTATACATATTAACATTTACTGGTTATTTCGATGTCGGTATGTTATACCAACGTGCCACTGTTAAACTTTTTAATTTTAGACCCTCTCTTATGGAGATAGTATATTATATAATGAAACAATAATGATGTTTGTAAGTATATTTTTTACTGAATACAAGTCTTAATTAAAACTTGATTTCAGTAAAATTAGAAGTATATGTCAAAATGTTTAATGAATAATTATAATTACTTTATTTTAAAGCTATATATTATGCTTGTTTGAATTTTAGAATAAAACAAGACTGAAGATGACATTAATAATTTGTCGAAACGTTTCTCAAATAAAATAGTGATTTTCTACACTATATTAGCCAGCTAATATCTTGTTCATTTATCTACAAGAGTGTATTAATAAATTAATAAAAAGTTTATTCATTTAATTTTTTAATAATATTATTGTTGTGGGTGGAGGGGGAAGCGGAGTCAGCTTTCAAAACCGACCGTCAAAGCTGAGTCGAGATGCGTCGCTAGGCTCAGCTCAGCTCCGCTCCGCAACCGGTGGCCACCCTTACATTTAAAACAATGGGATTCGATTTCACAAGCTGAGTCAACTCCGCTCAGCTCCGCTCCGCTCAGCTTCTGGTGGCCGATCGGCCTAACTTTTAAACTAATTAATTGAATCGGGATTTTTTATATTTGTTCCTCAATTTTTTCCGGTTCCAACAGTATGCTATACGTCAAAAACCTATTTATACTTTCGGTATTATTAACCGTCAAAGTTTAAAAAATCAAAAATTGATAACTTCAAAATGGCGGCCCATATCAAAATGAAATTTGGTGGGCTTGTTTGTCATACAGAGAGGTATATTCGTGCCAAATGCAACTCGATCAGGACCATTGTCAATTTATTACGATTTTATAAAATGTTTGCTGACTCTACAAACTGGGTTCAGATGGCGGAAAAATTTGATTTTTTGGGCGGCACCACTACAGGTAAGGACTGATTTTTCTGCCAAGTTTCAACTCTCTACGTTAAATACCTTGGGCGCTACGATGATAACACACATACATACATACATACACACAGACGTCATGCTGAAAACCACTTAGGAGGTCTTAAAAACACCCAAAACGGATAATTCCGTTGAAATATCGAAACAAAAATTGTTGGTGAAAACAGTACTTTTCCTACTATAGGTAGTGAGGAAAAGTAAAAATATCGAAATAAGTTCAAAGATAAAAAGTCAGATTAATGTATAATACAATATATTATAAAATACAAAATATTTTTTAATACGACAAACTACTGTTTTAATCACTAATTTTACGCCTTAACAGTTTGAATATGCATACTACACTATTGTTTAGTGATTAACTGACAGTAGATATTACATTTTCCACAGAATATATAAAAATATTATCAAATAAAAGGTTAGTGTTACAAGAAAAAATGGTCCAACGTGAGGGATGGATCTGTATATAAAACTGATTTATTTGATTACACAAGGTTGATTATACAACTTTGAATATACAAGCTTGGGTTATTTATCAAATTGTTGTTAAATATCATAGAGAGTCTGTCAAGAGATGTCAGCGCTGTTTGCGGCCGTTGCCGAACTACGCAGAGGGACCATCTTTTCGTAGTTTTCATTTTGTTGTTTTAAGATATCGATATTGTATATTATATATTTTTCTTTATTTATTATTTCTTCAACTTCCGCTTAAAATTTAGAATACTTGTAATCTGTACGTAATATAACGTATTTTATTATATTAATAAAATAAAAAATGAAGTAGAAAATAAAGTATTTATAGAAACGTTTATAAAAAAAACTTATTTTATTATAAGTCGAATTTGAATGTAATAAAATTGAATACTGATAATGATAAAGAGATAAAGATTTATACTGTTTTTATTATTTCGTAAATTGTACATGCACTTCCCGGGGATTTCCTTAGCCCAAGTATTCCTTTGTCGGGGTGACTGGAGTATGCTGACTTCGGCGGTATTCCTATATCCATTTTCTATGCTACATGGAAGAATGAAAAGGTTTTGAAAACTCAATCTCGATTTAAAAACAACATGAAAACGTCGTTTTCAATTACGCTTTGGGTTCCAAAGTCAATAGCGTTTTCTTTAAGAAAATACTTCCATTGTGGATTTAGATTAAGTAATCTATCCTCCACTAAAAACTTACAAACTATTTACAATCATTTTTAAAAACAAATAAGTAATTTTAGGAACAAATTAGTATATGGAATTGTTTATAATTTATTTATATGGTATGGTCTCAAAATGTTTTGGTTTTTGTTTTATTATTATTCTCTTACAGAATGAGAGTCTTTGTAAGTGTCTGCTTTCAAAACTGATAATGATACATAAAAATGGAGAAATACTTTAATAATTTCACTAAATATGTATTAAATTGTTTCATCTTAATGTATTTAAAACTTAATGTAAACTTTAATGTATTTAACTTCTTAATCATCTACGCTAGACAATCTTCGCTCATACAAACTATTGGCACAGATCTAGAATCTGAGTTTAATTAAACAAGAAACATTTAAGAATCTTCTAAGAACAGAAAAAGTTACAAGTACTCTGACAAAAGTAATTCAATTTAAAATCAAATGAATAAGATAGAAAGGACGCTACAAGTTTAACCTCTTTATTTAGACGAAGAGAAGATCTGAGATAAATGTAATAAAATAACTAAACAACGATATAACTAGATTGGGCTCGAATAGTGAATGGATTCAATCAAAATGTAGACGCAATACTTTACTTGCAATAATACATCTAAATAAAGATTGGTCATTACCAATACTCCATGCTTAAAATTTCCTGTAAAAATAGTTTTTTGACAAAAATAACTATGATTCTTTTGTTTCTCGTTGATTTTTTAAAAAAAAATTAAATAAAAATCAAGGGGGAGGAACATGAAAAAAGCAATTTTTAAGGAAACATGGCGCAAAGAATATTTGGTACAAAAACGAAACCAAATATATATTTGTACTCAGGGCATCCAACTCTTTTATGTAACACCCCACATGATGCATTTTCGATAAAAAAAAAAAAGAAGTCAACCCCTAGTTTTTTAAGAATTCATGGGGCGTCCCTATAATTTTTGTGATTGAAATAATACACATAAGAGCAAAATTTCAAATATTTGTGTTGGGTACTTTTGGATCAGTTGCGTTATAGACAGATAGACCGACGGATAAGCGCAGGAATGTATAAGGGTCCTCGTATTTGGCTAAGGACCCTTAAAAATCAGAAAATAAACAATCCATTTTCATTAAGGTAAGGAAAATTAAAAATCTTTTTTATAGTTAATAGTTAATCAATCTATTTTCAATGTCTTTCCTTTACAATGAAAGGTTATATAAACTCTTTAAGGACACCATATTTTTACTTGGCGAAGGCAATTATTCTACGTTGAAGCATGCCCTTAATCCTTAATGCTCCAATTATGAGTATAATTTAAAACCTCAACACGAAATTTTTTCCATTAGCTCCAGTTTTTTGTGAGCGTGAAAGCTAATTATTACTTAAAGCCCCTCAATTTGCATTGACATATTTGTTTAATAACGAAATGGCCATTATTAAATATTTCAATCATAAACAATAATTTCAAGTTGTTCATAAAACAAATAAAGTTCAATCATAAAACAAATAATTTCTAGTTGAAATAAAGCCTGTAAATATGAAAAATTGATCAAATTAAAGTAACAACTTTTAGTCCTGGCAGAGTAAACACATTAAATATTGCGTATATGATCGCCAACACTATATTATATATATATTATATAAATCTATAACGGTGTAACTATGTGGCTCATCGGCGGCCATCTTGTAAGTAATATTTATTTTAGAGTGAAAAAAAAATCAATGAATTAATTAAATATTTATATTGCACTCGTTTTGATTGCTCATCATTTAGAAAAAAAATTATGAATCTCATTCAAAATTAGACACCTCGTTCCAAGCTCATGAATTTGTTCATAAATTCTTTTATTAACTGTAAAATGATAAGGCAAGGTGGGGGAAGAATCAAAAAAAGGAGATTAGTTAATAGAAAATGATGGAATTAGATTAAATATGCATACTTCGTATTTTTAGCTAAACAAATATTTAAGTTATTAAAAAGAGTTTAAGTTATTAAAAAGAACCAAATTCTTAATTCTTAAAAATTATATAATTAAAGAATAAAAACAATTGACTAAATATATCATTAATTAGTGTTCTACAATTGATCAATCTCTAAAAATAAATTTATTAATTTAAAATCAATACAAACATTATTATAAATTTGTTAAGAAAAAAATACTGGAGCCATACAAGATTCTTATAAAAAACCAAGAGGATAATAAATTATTTATTATAACAATTAATTATAATTATATTAAATATAGCATATCTTCAGATTTTTTTAGTATCAAAAATTGTATTTTAATTGTGAATTTATTTTTATATCAATAATAAAAAATTGTACGTTTGCAATAATCTAATATTATTTATTTTTTTTAAATATATCATAATTAAGCCAAGGTTGCACTTCAGTAGTGCACTAAAACAGTTAGTCATACAGTTATGATTATAGATTTTCCATTTCCAATATTTCGGAAGCATTTGTTAATTCAATATCATGATATTTAATTTTATTTGAGCAATTTTAGTACTATAATAATACTTGATTTATTCTGTAATTATTGTCACAATTAACAAATGAATTTGATAATTTAAATATGTATATTTATCTCTTAATAAGTCATGTTTTACTTAATGTATTCAAGGTAACTACTGAAAAAGCAGTATAACATTACTAAACATTGTATATAGACTTATAAAAACAACAAATATATAAGGAATTCAAAGAAAATGAATCATAGATGGAGAAATGATAGGTCCATTGAACGTTAAAGGTCGATCCTGGGGGAAATATGTGGATTGAATAATCTGGCCTCCCTCAGATCCTATAACATTTCTGAATATAATACCGCTTTGACTTGTCATGTATCCAATTATTCCATTATTGAATACAAATATGAATAAATTTAATTCAGCTTATTTCATAAATATATAGCAGAACGATAATCATCACTCGACTCAAAGCCTGCATTAACTTAATTAAATTAAAATTAACTAAGCAATTTATATACTATTTTATATATATATATATATATATATATATATATATATATATATATATATATATTTATATATGTGTGTGTGTGTGTGTATATATATGTATATAAATATTTCCATATAAATTAATAGTTAACATTAAGTTTTTTTATAAATAATACTGTTCATTTACAGTAAGAGGCCTCCATTTATCAAAAAACCACTCATCTGCAGGAATTTGGTTTCAATCCAAACTTTATAATTATATACTTTGAAAAAAATATATTTTTTAAAAATATATGTTGGCTCACCTGAAATATATCTTACTTACAAAGATTATTATTTGTTAAAAAATGATATTTGTAATTACCTATGATAGCATTAGATTTAAATTGTGTGGGTAAATTGTTAGAATGTATTTACCTTTTACTTTGACAGGTTGTTCCAAATTTGAATTATGGCTATAATATTTTTCAGTACATACCAGCAATTATAAAGGGGTTTTTCTTTATTAAACTGGTTTCTAAAAAGAAAAAAAACAATTCCTTTGATTTGCATAAGATTAATTGAAGGAAAAATCAAATCTTTAAAGGGAACCAAATATTAATGTTTTAAAAGTTATAAACAAAATACCTATTAGAGATGAAATTATCAAAGTTAAAGAAAATGGATATTATATCACTAAAGTATTTAACTTTAAGCTAAATAGAGTACTACCTATATTTATGTCGAATGCCAAAGATTAATTAATTTAGGATACCAAGCGCCTTTAGAATAAAATTCTAAATTCGCTGAATTCTAAGTAAAACTTATACTTACAACTGGACTCGCTTTTCTTCATTGAAATATTATTAAATATAAAATAAAGGGGTATATTATTATGAAAGTTTTAAGATGCTGGTGAGTCCGGTTAGGAATTCGAGTAAACTTAAGGGTTTCAAAGAGAATCTCATTCCAAGCAGGGCAGATTACTAAGATAAGAATCAGAGCTTCAGCAGAGTGACTTCTTATTTCATTTACAAACACTTAAATTCTCAACCACTCAGTAAACCTTCCTTGCCCATTATTATAATTATTGCTTTGCTTTTTAATTATACTTCTTTTTAAATTAATTTCTAAAGATGTATAAGTAAAAGTGTTCTTTTTCCTTTACTCTTTAGATGCTCCTCGAAAGTTTTATTTATATACCAGTCCATTTATTTCGATTGAAAACCTAAAAACGAATCTTTCTCTTTCAGTAATTTGCAAAATCACACCCGTAATTTTAAAAACATGCTCATTAGGAGTTGTAAAATTGGCTTCTTTCTCACTTTTTGTCTGCCTTTGTTTAAAAGTTTTTATTACTGCAAAGTATTCAGGCAGTAATCGGTGATAAACGAAAAGTGAAATGCTTCTCTCATTTAAAAACAAATCGCCTGACCTCTTAATTATACCTTGAAGCTCTTATGATGATGTACCAATGCATTTTTATTTGAAATAGGGAATTAAAGAATAAATTGTACGTCTAACGTGCTTTTTGCTGCACACTGAATAACATATTTAATAACTTTATAATTATGAACTTTATTGGCTTGGAAGAGTACATTTCTAAATTACCACTTCCAAATATATAAACGAAATCACACCAAATAATACATTATCTATCGATATTGCAGACAATTTAGCTTTCTAATAAGCAAAATACAGTAAATAAAGTACATTTCCAAGATAATGTTCAAAAAACGCAATGGTATGATCTAGAACTAAAACAATTAAACATGAATTAGGAAGCGTAAATATATATATAACAAGTATTGCTCTAATTTAATATTAATATGATATTTTAGCATTTTTTGATACATTGATGAATATCATAGTTAGTAGAATAATTGCAATCAAATGAATCACTACCTTTTCGATACAATGTTCTTCGACATATCTATAGGACAATATCGAAAAATGGTGAACGGAGGATCGATACAAATTCAGAAGTTGATTGTATTAGAAGGGTAAATGTATCGTAAGATTTGTGATAGCTTAGAATTAAATGACTCAGACATGTCGAGCATATGGAGGATTGCAGAATGTCAAATAGGCTGTTTATGCCTAAGAACCTGGGGATCGACGAAGGAGAAGACTCCTTCCGAGAGAGTTAAAGATGATTTAGGTTAGAAGCCAAAGCCTTTTCCGGGCTCTACATGTACCGTACAGATACACTAAGTAATTAAGAACTAGCTTTTACTCTTGGTTACAAGGTGTTAAGTTCACAAAATATTTAGATCGATTCAAACTATTCAATCAGAGCTTCAGCAGAGTGACTTCTTATTTAATCTACAAACACTTAAATTCTCAACCACTCAGTACGTTTCCATCATTTGTTACGCCCCAATCATCACATCATTACGTTATTACAGGTTGGGGGATTACGGTCACTTTACACATCTACTGGATGTGATCATTGATCATCAGTGTGAAACATGGCTCACCTCTTTGGGTAAACTCATCAGATATGTCACTGTTTAGACCTAGGGTTCAGACGGGTTTTTTTTATTTTAAAAAGAAAATTCGTTTAAGTTAAATAGTCCAGTAAAATCGTCGTACATAAGGTTACCTTGCATCATATAAGGTAGTTCTGATTTTTTGATATGTTGTAAATGATGGATGGCTAATGATACATCTAAGTTTTCGACCTCGGCAATCTTCCGGATCATTGTGAAATACTTGAAAAACACCTAAATTTTCGAAGTTTTTTAGGTTTTCATTAATTTTGACCCTCAAGGACCCATTTTACGGTAAGAAAGACTATATTGTCTATTAAAGAAAACTAAGTTTATAACAAAATGAGACCATAATTGTTTCTTTAAACCCAGTACGTTTTAAAATACAGCTGTTCGAAGTTTCAAAATGTTTCCAAAATAAGCCAATTTTAGAGGTTTATTCCAGTTTACACCGCTTTTGACACTGAAGAACCCATTTATCGGCAAAAATAAGTATATACATTTTTTAAGTGGACTAAATTTTCAATAAAAATAGGAACAAATACATATATTTGTCTTTGTAGACCCAATACTTTCCAAGATACAGCAGTTCGAAGTTGACGAATGTGTCAACAAATTTTAGAAGAAAGGTTTAAAAAAAAGGGCCAAATATCGGGATAAAATAGCACCCCTACAAGAAAGTTCATAAGGACTTGCATTTAATTGGCTTCCTTATTAGTGCAAAATGAAGTAGGCAAAAATCTGTAGGCCCACTAGTTCAGTTGCAACCGTAAAAAACATAACAACGGAATATTAGGCCAGTCAAATTAGACCTATAACTCGCTGAGCTTGATGTAGTTATGATTTTTTACATGTTGTTCAGATCAGTTAGGGTAGTGTGATCCTAAGTTTGCATCTTCAAAAAACCTTTGCTATCTGCGTAAAAATGTTCGAATTTTTCTTACTTTTTGCCATATAACTCGTAAACTATGTGTTTTTCGATGTTAGGCGTTATTTCTATTTTTGAAGTACAGTACAGCAGCATAAGCTCAACTGTATCTCTGTACGTCCAATAGTTTCTAGAAGCTGGAGAGAAGTATCTGGTCGCTCTGAATGAAAGGGACGCAACCATCGACACCCTAACGGCCTTCGGTTCCACCTATTCGTCAAATCAGCAGCAAACGCGAAGGTAAACTTGACACAGTTGTCCCCAACCACAGAGGCAGCTTCCTTCCATTCATATCGCACATACCACCAAATGCTAAAGTGGCTAGGGGTGGAGAAGGATGAGATTGGGGTTGGACGAAAAGTTCCCGTGGTTTAATACCAATAACATCATTATGTAAACCAGCAACCAGCCCCAGCAATCCTTCTCAAATCGCTCTCATGCAAGTGCAAGAAGGGTGCAGGAGAGCATGCACTTGCCGGAAAGCTGGGCTTAATGTCTCAGCTTTGTGCACAATCTGCACCGGCACTACGTGCTGTGGCCAGACTTGCCACAACGTCCCTATAGTTTTAATAGACGAGGATTAAGACCCCCCGACGATCCTCCCACTTCAGACGAGCAACCCAACATAGACTAAATTCCCCAACAACTTCCTTCAGTCTCGGAATACGACTGCCATCAGCCTCGAAAAAACTAATACGACAACAGCTTTGATTGCTAATACTTTTTAAAGGAATTTACATACATGAAATTTCACTTTTCCATCTTTTAATATGATTCTATGCATTTTTCTTCAGTCGAATGCCCAAAACTTGTTGTAAAAAGTGGTTTAGATTCATTTCTCAAAAAATTAAAATTTCCCTTTTTTTGTTCTTTTTACGATTGCTATAGAACTGTTTTGTCTACAGGCTTCATTTTGTGCTTGCATAAAATCCAATTAAATTTACTACAACTTCTTTTCTTATGACTTTAATCGTAGGTGGGAGGTTTTATGTCGATATTAGGCCCGAAACGAGAGAAATATTTAAAATTTCCATTTTTAAGAAAATGATAGTACTTTTTTATGTATCATATCTCGGTAACTATTGGACGTATAGAATTTCCATTAGACTTTAAAGTAAGCCAATTATATTTACTACAACTTCATTCCTTATAAATTTCCTCGTAGGTTAATATGTTTACGCCGATATTCGCCCCGAAACGAGAGCAATACTTAAAATTTCCATTTTTTGAAAAAAAAAAAGTCCAATTTTTAAAGTGCCATATCTCGGAAACTATTAGACGTACAGATTTGCCATTGGACTTAAATTGTTGTAAATTTACTGTACTCAAAGAACAGTAAGAACAACTAACGCGAACAATGCATAGTTTACGAGGTGTATAGCAACAACTGAAAAAAGTCCGAAAATTTTCAGTTTTCCACATATTACGCAGCTAGCACAGGTTTTTCGAAGCTGCAAAATTAGAATCACACCTACCCTAACACACTACCCTAACTCGTCTGAACAACATATAAAAAAAAATCGTAACTTCATCAAGATTTGCGAATCTAATTTTAATGGCCTAATATTACTTTGTTGTGTTTTTTTACGATTGCAACAGAACTACTGGGCTAACAGACTTCATTTTGCTCTAAAAAGGAAGCCAATTAAATGTAATACAGCTTTAGTCCTTATGAACTTTCTCGTAGGGGTGCTGTTTTATCCCGATATTTGGCCCTTTCTTCTAAAATTTGTTGACATACATTCGTCGACTTCGAACTACTGTATCTTGGAAAGTATTAGGTCTACAAATACAAATTTGGTCCTATTTTATTGCAAATTTAGTCCCCTTAAAAAATTTATATACTTATTTTTGCCGATAAATAGGTTCTTCAGTGTCAAAGGCGGTAAACTGGAATAAACCTCTAAAATTGGCTTATTTTGGAAAATTTTCGAAACTTTGAACAGCTGTATCTTAAACTACTGGGTTTAGAGAAACAATTATGGTCTCATTTTGTTATAAATTTAGTTTTCTTTAATAGACAATATAGTCTTTCTTACCGTAAAATGGGTCCTTGAGGGTCATTGATCAAAACCTAAAAAACTTCGAAAATTTAGTGGTTTTTCAAGTATTTCACAATGATCCGGAAGTTTTCCGAGGTCGAAAACTTAGATGTATCATTAGCCATCCATCATATACAACATACCAAAAAATCGGAACTACCTTATTTGATGCAAGGTAAAATGTACCATTTTACTGGACTAGAAAGAGCAAGAGCATTTTAAACTTTATGCTATTATGGAACAATTGCTAATGTTTAAAACTAAGTCAATATAAGATGTTAATTACTTTGTTTTAGTTACTTGCGTGTCGTCAATATAAGAAGCACTTAATTAATTTGTCAAAAGATTTGTTGTTGAGGTCCGTACCCAAAGTCCTCGTTTTCCTCGTTTGAGTGAAAATAGATTAATAAACCATTAACGACTAAGATTGATAAACTATTAACGAAAAGATCAATGAGGCTAAGATTGTGTGAAAAAAATATTTACCAAAAAAATAGTAAAACGTATGAATAACTTAATCAAAAAAGAAGACTTTCTAAAACTTAAAACAGACTTAAACCTGGGATGATGCCCTGTACTATTTCTCTACTTTTTATTTCCCTTCTAGTCCAGGATAGTGCAAAAAAGTGTCTGACTAACATCAAGCTAGAAATTTGTGTGCAAGTTAATAATTTGGTGCCTTTTTAGAATATATGTTGTCGGATAAGTTCGTTTGTGGGACATCGCTTAGCAATAGGCATTTGAAAAAAAACAAAAACGAATGGAGAGCAGCTATGTCCTGCCAATTATGGTAGACAATGTGATTTTCATAATCGTAAATGCAAAATTAGTTGGTAGACCGAATGCAAATAAAGATAATGTTAGTTTGTCAGTTATAGGTTAGTTATTCAAATACTACTCTAAATCAAAGTGGCCACCCATCAAATTGCAAACATCAACTTGATTTTCGGTCTACTAAATAATTTAGTATTCAGGATCATGAAAATCACTTTGTCCACCATAATTGTCGGGACATGGTCACTCTCAACCGGTTTGTTTCTTTCAATTGCCTATTGCCAAGTTATGTCCCGTGACGAACTGAGCCAACCACTTATTCTTAAAAGGTCAAAGAGATAAACTTGTACACAATTCTCTAGCTTGATAATAGACGACACTTTTTCGCACGCTATCTCCTGGATTATTTATTCTTCTGTATGTCTTTCTTTTAAACAAGTTAAATATAATTAATTCCGCCAAATGTCTAGCATATCGAGTACGCATATTTTTGTCTAAAAGTGTCAATCAATGCCCAGACAACACAATTTGAGAAAACCAAATTACTTTTTTGTTTAAAAAAAAAATAAATTAGCCACGTCAATTTGTTAATAAATTATACCTTTTTACTCTTTGCGGCATTCTCTAGATTTATTATAATGCAAAACATTTTGATCTTTTTCCGCCAGGATAATTATTATGCTGGTTTAATAATTGAGTCCTAAGAGAAAAGCCGCCATGATCCCAACTATATTATCACAATTCTGAAAATAAGGCCATGGATTAGCCATTTTAATTATTTTTTTGTGTCGAGGTAATAATAATAATTGATAGAATCCTGGGGCAAAGCCAACAAATACTAAGGAAAATAAAATTACTATTTCTTATTCTATCCCAGGTATTATTCCTCATCTTAAATTATGAATTATGAAATTATTATACATTAAAAAAAATACTACTACATAAAACCAAGATCTCATTTATAATTAAATGGTGAAGTTTTTTGGCAATGAGGGTTATCTTGATTTCAATCAAAACCATATATATGTATACTTAATTTCCATAAAAGGGGATATTCATGAACCATATCCGTAATATTATTACAAATACATACATTTTGAAACCTTTTTATCCTAATCCCTTCTTACCTTCCTGCTTATCTTGATTTTGATGAAGTTTGGATGGCATACCAATGTTAGTCACTACACGCAAAGGACAATTAATATTCGGTGTGTTATTGGAACCGATTTAAATGTTGTACCAATGGCAGATTTTATAGTATATTAAAGTAGAGCACTTTTAATGTAAATTCAAATTTATGAAAATTAAATTTCAATTTATAATTTCGACATCCTTTTTATATTAACAATTATAATCAAATGTTATAGTTGACAATTACTTTATTGGGTTTTTGAAAACAAATTAATATTTATTAGTTTTTTTAATAAAAGTACAGCATTAAAAAAAAAAATAATGTGGCTAAATTAAATATTAAATCATTAAAGAAACAATATAAGTTAATATGTATTTTAAAAAAATCTTTCATTTTTTAAAGAAGAAAGACAATGAACAAATTAATAAGGAAAAACTGGCTAAAAACTAAGGTCTTCATTAAAAAAAAAAAAAAGTGCATAAGTTAATTTCGTTTTTCAAGGTGCAATTAAATGAAGGAAAATGCCTTATTTTTTCTTTATAACCGTTAAACCTGATGAACACAAGTATTATCATTACTGATTATCCCAGAGAGTAGTTATTTTTTGCCCTATTTCCCTGGGTTTAATTAAATACCTGAAATATACAAAATATCCCCTACTATCCTTTGGAGATTCAAGTAGCTTATATTTTGCTTTTATATAGGTATTCATTTGATACCGAAAGTTCCTTAATTAGCGCATATGTGTAATTATAGGGTTTGTTAAGACAGCAGTAACGTATATAAATAAGATATTTCGAGTAATCTCTTTGACTTTACTCACAGAATATCCTATTTATATTTGGGTTAGCAAATAATATCTACCATGAAATAATCAAAACATAGATATTCATTACACTTCTTATATGTACATATTTATTAATATTCACTGTTGTAAAGATTTTGGTAGTTAAAAAATAATAATGACTTTTTTACTTACAGACAGACGGAACCAAAAATTTTCCCTGATGTCTGAAACGGATTTTTGAAATTGGAGAGCCTTATGGTTGTCAGTCGAGAACGAAAAGCCTTGATGGTCTCGGCTCTTTTCAGGCTATGCAACATACAGTTCAAAATTTAAGAAGAAAGAACTAATTAAAAAATCATATATTAAAAATGTATTAAATCCAATGGGAAGTGATAGCCGAGAGAAATTAAACTAATTATAAATAAAATAACCAACCATCAAATTCGAATAAAATAAGAAACGTATCACATTAACACAAAATAGTTTTTTCAATAGAATCGATCAGAACTTTCTTAAATGCATTTTTATAGTTTTTAAGGTTAAAAGTTTATTTACATTGACTACAAGTTAGAATATTTTTTTCCGACTATTATTATTAATAGTCGGAACCATTTTTAGAGAAATAATTTTTTTCACGATTTCTTAGAATTTTTGAGGACAGTGTCTCCACATTTTGAGTTCATTTTTCAAATTCGCCTCGGGGTATGATTCTTCTGAACATTTATTTACTCTATTTCAATATCCTAAGTACAAAAACATTAAGTTAATAAGGTTTAAAATTGATTAATTATAAATAGCCATTTCTTCATAATTAATCAGATACGGAATTTTTAGGAAATAACGGAGGCAACTTTGACTTAGTAATATGTGTGTATACTTAAGCTCAATTCATAAACAAAACCAAATGTATATTAGGGTTCATAAATTAAATATCATTGCATCTGTATAATATATCTCTGTATAGTGATGAATTGTTCATTAAGTAAAACACATGGATTAATAAAGGTTATATTTAAAACATTTAAAGCTCTAGGATCCAGTCCAATAATTTTTTAATCCTTTACCTTCAAATTATCTATATTTATAATTTTTTATATTATATAATTAAACTAATTACAGAACTGTAATAAATATTCCTTAATCCGCATTTTAGCGTGTCCTTAGTTAGATATAATTGCATCAATGATCTTTCATACTTTCAAAATGATATTCTTTTTTGTAAATAATGTGCCTTGGATGTCATTACAGATAACCGCATTAGCATCACTTGCAGTGGGTCACGGTCAACCAAAAATGATAACGCAACGGAACTTTCTACCCACATAATATTTTTAAAAAAATGATAGTCTTTTCTGAGTATTTTAAATAATTAATTGAACTTTTAATTCGAAGAATAGCTATCGTTCAAGCATTATGTGGAATGTGGTGCATTATGTGGCACATAGCTTCCTCGCATCCTATCACGCACTTAATTGATTTGATGCTTTTACAAGTCATTATTTTCTAATTTGTTTGTTTCCCACGTTTTTTTTTTTTTAATCTGTCAAAATTGTTAAAATATTTTAAATGAATTAAAGTATCAATTTAGCAAATGTTAAAGAGCGCAGACGGTTCAAATTAATCTGAGGCTGTCTGCGGGTTACTTTCGATTAACTATAAAAGTTTTATACAAATCAGATAAGTACTTATGAAGATGTAGGTGTAAATAAATGTTTGTGTGGAAGTAGAAGAGAAACAAATGAGCGCAGAAGGTTGAAACTTATATGGGACCAACAATGGGCTAATCATGATCCAAATTTCATTAAAATGGGAAGTGTAGTTTATGATATGATGGTTCGTAAAAATAGAGCGACAGACAGACCTACAGACCGACAGACAGACACGGAACCAAAAATGTTCCCTGATGTCTGAAACGCATTTCTGTCTTGGAATTTTTGAAATCGGAGACCTAAACATTTTTCATTCTTCGGAACGATCACGTAGCTTCTGTTACCTTCGGTAAGCTCGGAAGCAAAACAATTGAAGAGGAAAAAATGAATTAATTTAGAAAGAAAATAAAAATTATTCTGGGTAATAGCCAACAGTAAATAATTAACTATTTGTACTTTTATGCATATATATGTGATTTGAAACGCTTTTTAGGAAAATACTTTTAAACAGCTACCTCTTCCCTCTCCTCCTCTAATATTATTTTATTTTTTAATAAATATTTAGTGGAT
Organism: Gerris lacustris; assembly: GCA_951217055.1. Classification (NCBI taxonomy): domain Eukaryota; kingdom Metazoa; phylum Arthropoda; class Insecta; order Hemiptera; family Gerridae; genus Gerris; species Gerris lacustris. The sequence continues at coordinate 74,220,867 of OX578276.1, read as the reverse complement.
AAGTCAAGCTGAGCATGTACGAGAAAATGTTGTAATTTCCTTAAACAAAGCACCACGACATCAGGTGTATTGGATATTTTTCATCCTAAAAAGAAGCAGATGCTTATGCTAAAGGATAAGCATCTGGAGAATAGGTTGTTCAATCACAAGTTATCGAGAATAACCGTTTATATAGAATTGATATAATTAATGACATTTATTTTTAATCAGAGAATAAAACTTATATTCTCTCCTCAATCGCTTAATTAATGATAATTTTAATTCGACCCCGATTTTATTTCAAATTATCATAAATAATATATACATATAATATATACCTACATATGTAGGTATTATTTATCTTAAACGTCTATCTCTTTTATTATTAATTACTTAAACCTTTTCAGGGATCTCAATTTCTTTGTTTTAAATTCTCAGAAGTTCTAAAATGGTAAAGAGCTTAAAAAACCGACATCGCTCTCAATATAAAACACCCTAAACAAACTCTACTAAATTTGATTTACTACCATGGCGCTATCCATTTTAACTTATTTTATCACATTTTGTATTAACGCTCTTACTTTTCAACTTTTTTGTGAGGGTAGTGGATTGTGATTATATGGCATAATTACATTCAATTTATTCAATCGGCAAATTCTGTCAAAAGTCCATTACAGAAATACTCTTTACCGTCACCTCTCCACTTCCGCACATTACCTGTCACCACAAGTTTCCCATTATTTTTTTAGGCTAACGTCTAGGGCGGGGATACACTTGAACATTCACCCCGAATGAGCATGCGTTCGCCTTGTATTGCTGAAATGTCGACATGGCGAGCCGAATTGATGCGCTTGCCTCAACCAACCAATCAAAGTGAGTACATGCTCGGTTGATGTGAACGGGGTTAACAACTCGGGTCGGGCTGAATAATATGAGCCGACCCCCTTATCTCCTTTTTGATAAATTTATATATTGTCTAGGAACATTTCTTACTATTATTGTTTAATTGATTATTATTACCTTCCTGACTGTTTTGAGGTTCGAACAATGTGGCTTATTGCTCCCCTCGCCTCGTGCCGTACGGGAACGCAAGCTTATTCGGGGCAAATGCTTAAGTGCATCCATTCATGTCAGTTTAGATAATGTCTTAGATACAGACACGCTTAATTTAAAAAATAATATATTATTAATAATAAAAGCTAACTATACACATGCATAATTTTAACTTTATATTAAAACTTCCATTTGATACACATTGTAAGATTTGTTAGTCGAAACTTTAACAAATAAAGTTTAGAAATATATAAACTTAATCTTTATCTGGTTTTTCTTCGTTTTCAATTCGTTGAACCATCCAGCAAAATGAAACAGTCCCAAAAATCGTTTTCTCTGCAGGAGATGAGTCCTATTTAAAATTAATCATATCCAGGACCGACCCGAGACCCTTCCGCTGGCATGGGATACCCAAAATCTCCATCGCGGCTCTTCGGAATTGCCTGCCAGACCCACTCCTTTCAAAAACAAATTATCCGAGGGTGGAATAAAATACGAATGATAACTTCGACTTTTCGACGAAGATTTACATTCTCTTTCACATAACATCTTGTCTAATGTCTAATGCGGTTAATACTTTTTTGGAAAAATATAAAACCGATTATAAAAAAATTATAAAATAAAATAGTAATTCTAGTTTCCAACTTTAATATAATTGTTTGGAGTACTCTGTTTTCCCGCTTCATAAATTTTAATTTAATAAGTTCCGATTATAAAACATATTCATCTAGTATTTATTTTACAAGTTATCATAAAATGGGGAAAGAAATATTAAATTTCAAATAGAAATCTAAGAAAAATATGTATATATTTTATTCTCACTCCCAGGACTGTGGGATTTCTGATGTACGATCAAGAGAGGGCGATCGGAGCAGGTATGTGTACTGTATTAAAAAGGCAGTTGAGCCACTGTCTCTGTCCGGTCTAGCGCGGTGTTGATATAATCGTGACAGCTTGTTTAATGAGCGAACGGATGTCGAGTATAGAATCTCCTCAAACCTTACACTCTTAGCAATAGAACCCACTCAAAAGCATCTTGTTGCCAGCAGCCAGATCAACTGAAACACTTTATTCTTTTAAAAGCGAGTTGAATTCGACAAACCTTCCCACATACTTCAAACAGGGCTCAACCTTGTCAGTGGACTGTGAATCTGTACCTAAGCTCTCATTTACTGCGTGGATCCATACTATTTATAATAGTCGGTGGACAGTGTCTGGTGGAGCGGCGAGGTTCAGTCTCTATATACGGACTCTTTTGACCTTACCTCACTTGGCTGACACCCTCGCCTATCAAAGCTCTCTACTTTTCTCACTGACTTATCGCTATAAATCACAGGGAGAGCTAGACTAAAAGAATAACTAATGAGCTTCCCGTATCTTTATTGCCATCTCTAACAAGGAGAGGTGGGATATTATTATACGCAGCAATGAACCCAATTTCCTACGTAATTCTGAAGTGTTTATTCAATTAGTGCATAGTTAGCAGAAAGATCAGTGGTAATTTTGCTTTGGACATTCCAGAGAGAAATTAAAACTTCGTAGAACCTTCAAGGTGTTTCCTCGCGAAAATCTAGGATTTGCAATGAAATAGAATATCCCTAGGTCCTTAGGGTTACGTTGATTTGCTGGAAGACAATCTCTAGAATTCTGAGTTTTTTACAAATTGCGATGTGCATTGAATCTAAATATTTTCACATTCTCATAATATAAGTAACATATTATATAAAGAGAATGTATTGAGATGTCGCGAAAATTCAAATTTGATGGATTAACACGTTTACCCTGAGACCAATAATGTGGTTTTTAAAATAATGCCTTTCTCTCGCCTATTGTCTGTTGACTGTAGCCTATGAGGACGCGTGGAGCTAAACTAGTGGGCCGAATTTCGATCAAATTCGATCGAATTTCGATCAAATTTGGCATATATGTGCAGAAAAAATCATACCCCGAGCCGTACTCGAGGAATCAACTTTTGCAACAAATTAAGGGGCACTACCTTAAAAAAAAAACTGAAAAATCGAATTGCTCGAAAACGGTTCCGACGACTTTGATTAAAAAAAAGTAGTCCATTTTAATAAGAATCCAACGATATAGGTATGTCGTTTTACCGGGAAAAATCTAGTTTGCGAGATGTGAAGTGATAGTACGCGACATGTTGAAGTGATAGTACCTACCTTTAATTTTCTTCTTTAGCTACCAATAGCCTATGTACCAAATTTCAGATTTGTATGTGGACTGGATGCTGAGATAATCGAGTGTTGTTATTAAATCCAATATGGCGGCCATATTATGTTGAAGGGAAAGTACCTTTAATTTTCATTTTTAGCTAGTACAAGTCTATGTACCAAATTTCAGATCTCTAGGTCCACTTGAAGCTGAGATAATAGAATGTGAATAAATCCATGATGGCGGCTATAATTCAATGTGGTGGTCATATATCGAAATCAAAATGGTACACTCTATCTATGTACCAAATTTCAAATCTCTGTGTCAATGGGAAGGAGGCGAATCAGTCAGTCAATCACTGTCACTCTTAGTTTTATATATAGATTATTAGTAAGGTATATTATTTTCTTTTTATTCTAATTTACACATAAGAGCTATTAGATAAACTTATTATAAACAGACTGTCAATTATTGTGGTACACTGCTCCCATGCGTCCTTTAATGATGTTTTGTTTTTATGACTCATTTATTTTAATTTCCCTATTTTTAAAATAATCTTAAGAGTAGGTACACATCTTAATTTTATGGTTTTTCGGAAATAGCCCAAAAATGGTCCCGTATTAATTTCATTCGTCAGCGCCTATTGAAGGCCCGGGCACGTAGGAAGCGGACTAGTCTTTTGACCGCAGCGGACTCTGTGGACAGTTATATTGTATTATCCCGGTCAAACAGAAGGGAGCTGTCCGCGGCGGACAGATCTAGTAAACCTCGGAGAGGCCAGTCCGCGGCGGTCAGCTTATAGTCCGCGGTGGACCCTGTGGTCTGCAATATTGCTTTAAACTGGTCAAACAGAAGGCGACTGTCCGCGGAGACTTGAGGATGTATTTTCCACAGAGATATGCGTTACCCGTTTTATTTATTTAGATATTAATTTATTTTTCTTGACTTTTCAGTTTCGCCGCATTGTCTTAAAAATACCATATCATTTCACACACTGAAACACAAACTAAAAACATACCTATCCACTTTGATTTAATAATAAAAACAAGAATACTTTTTTTCTTGTTTTTATTATTAAATCAAAGTGGATAGGTATGTTTTTAGTTTGCGTTTCAGTGCGTAAGATGATATGATATTTTTAAGACAGCGCGAAAGTAGATTGTAATGGTTTGATACTTGGTAGGTAGCGTGTCTTTGTTTATGTTTTTTGCATTGCATTATAGAACTTATTAATAACTGTATAATGTTTTTAAACGCGTTAAATAATTATGGTTAATAATTGTGTTTTTACCTTTTTTTGAAAAAATTGTAATTAAATTGCTTTTTAAAATATAATAATATTGATAAGTAGCACAGTATAATATCTTTATAATACATTTCGAAAGGATAACGACGTGGCCTTTTTAAGATAGTTTTGATTATTGCTTTCTGGACTGTGGTTACTGATTTTAAAGTAGTATCGGCAGCGCTTCCCCAAGCGATAATTCAACAACAAAAAACAAATAAATGAACTCAATTCACAGCACAGAAGGTGAAACTCGCCGAACTCCTCTCATTTTCATTAATTTCATGCACCCATTTCCTATTAGAGTTGCTTACCTCAAAGCGAACATAAAAAGCAATTCTTCGTCGGAGGAACTGCGAGATATGCTGATAATAAAATAAAAAAGAGCACGAATTTAAATCACGCTGTACCTTGTCCACAAACGGCTTGTCCCCTTTCTAAGGGACCACCCTGTCCGCGACGGACGTCGGACAGTTGGCTCTCTGTGTTGCCGGGGTGGTCAAACGACATGCGGACAGTCCGCGGTTCTTTAATCCATACCTCACTTCACTCCTACTGCTTAACACTTGGCTAGTTGTTTCAAGATTAGGTTTTTGTTAGGGATATCAATCCTATTTAGGAGCAATGCCACAGTATTTTCCCCCTTATGTATACATTAAATCCACGAAGAATGACAAATATAGTATTTTCTATGTATGATATTATTATTATTATGAAAAAAATTAACAAATGACCAGTCTTAAAGTACACATTTAGGACTTTCATATGATATGTACTGTAGGAACGCCGAGAGAATGTGCGTGGAAAAATGGATCTTGGATCGAACTTTTAAACTAACTATCGACTTCGCTTCCAGATATATCGATGTTCCTCTAGGCAGAGTCCCCTCTAGGTGTGTCGACCTTTTCTACCTTTTTTATAAAGTGACATTTTTTCGGCACATTTTGACAATGTGCCGACTTTAACATCTCACTGCTTTAAGAGTTCTTACCCAAATCAAACTAAATTCACAGGGTTTTAGAACTCATATAAATGTAGAAGCCTACGAAGTTTCAAGTCAAAAAGTTAATTAGTTTTACTTTAATTAACGAATTTAATGGGATCTGATATCCAAATGAACCCAAAAATCGCTGTGAATTGTTTTTCCTCTTTTTCTTTTACAAATATTTCTAATTGTTATCCATTATATAATGCAGAACTAATTATATATGACAATTGAAAATTAAGGCGAAAATGAGAAACACGCACAAAAAAACTATACGTTGAGATGGGATGTACTCGTATGTACCAAAGTAAGTAATTTTATGTACTTACAGATAAAAACAAAACGTTGAGCAGAGAAATCCAAGTAAGAGTGCCCGTTCAAATTTTCTAAGGAGATGCCTAATACGAAAGATATGATCACGGAAATATAAGATGTTATCGACAAAGCGATTGTCCTAAGACTGACTTAAAAATATGTTTTGTTTTTTTTCATTTTTAGATGGACAGTTTGTTGAAAGGAAATCGGCTTGAATTATGAGATTATTTTCTTGCAAATATGTATAAATTATTAGAATTTTCCATGAAATATTGCACTTCTTTAAAAAATAAAGGGTTTATCCCAATGCCCAATCCAAACTAAGGTCAATCACTACCCAAAGGTAACTAATCCCATTTCTTCATCCTTCCGCTTTTTATAATCCTAAGTCTTACCTGCCCGTTAAGTAGCTCATGCCCTATCAATATTTAGAGTACATATTATTCAGATAAAGATTACAGTACTGCTTAAAACTAGTAAGACATCATGTGTTTTAAAATATTTCATTGATAGCAAAGGTGGGTTAAAATAATAGGACTGGTTTATTATTTTAAGACAAAACCTTAACAGAAAAATAAAGAAAAAAATACGTTTCAAAGAAACGATTTTTTTAAAAATATGTTTAATAAAATTTGTATACTTAATGTTTTCTTAAAAATGTTATACATTTTTTAAAATAAATATTATTTTATAATCTATAATCAGATTAAGTTTTAAAATTAGTAAGATATCATGCGTTTTAAACTATTACTTTGATAGCATAATAATATTACTTATTATTTTCTAATAATGTATCAACAAATGTTAAAAATAATGTTTAATAATAACTTTCATTGGGTTCATTTGGATATCAGATCCCATTAAATTCGTTAATTAACATAAAACTCATTAACTTTTTGACTTGAAACTTCGTAGGCTTCTACATTTATATGAGTTCTAAAACCCCTGTGAATTTAGTTTAATTTGGATAAGAACTCTTAAAGCAGTGAGATGTTAAAGTCGGGCATTGTGAAAATGTGCCGAAAAAATGTCACTTTTTAAACAAGGTAGAAAAGGTCGACACACCTAGAGGGGACTCTGCCTAGAGGAACATCGATATATCTAGAAGCGAAGTCGATAGTTAGTTTAAAAGTTCGACCCAAGATCGATTTTTCCACGCACATTCTCTCGGCGTTCCTACAGTAACTGTAACACATACTACGTTTCTATGATGTTAACACGGATTGAATTTTGTTTTGGGTTTAACAAGCTAGGTGTTGCCATTGTTGTATAGAATGCGTTTGTAACAAACCATTCAGGTGATAAAAAAACAAACAAAAAATTAAGGTTATAAATAAACCTTAAAAATAAACCTTCATCTTTTATAACCAGGTTTGTTTAAGTGTTATAGAAAACAAAGAAAAATGACAAACAAAGGTTGGTTCAGGTAAAGATACACTGTATGCTTACTGGAACTGTGCCTTGCGCATTACGGTGCGCTCAGATTTAATTTTCCCCCTTTTTGCTTCCGTGCTTACCGAAGGTAACGGAAGATATGTGATAGTTCTAAAAACGAAAACTTTTTAATGTTTCCTATTTTAAATCCCAAGGCAGAAATCCGTTTCAGACATCAGGGAAAATGTTTTGGTTCGTTGTCTGTCTGCAAGTCTGCACCTTTATCTTTAAAAGGTACCTACTCATCTGATTATTATTAAATTTGGATGGTTTGTCGAAAGTAGCCCGCAAACAGCCTCAGATTAATGTTAAATGTCTGGGTTTTTTTAAGATTTGTTAAATTGATACTTTAATTCATGTAAAAAATCAAAATAATTTTTACAGATATGAAAAAATCACAGGGAAGTACTTGCATCCAAGTACTTTTTGAGGGTTTCGAAGATTATTAAGCATATACGCTATCTTATTATATATTTTTACTTTTCCTCACTACTAATAGTAGGAAAAGTATTGTTTTCACCAAAAAATTTTTTTTCGAGATTTCAACGGAATTATCCGTTTTAGGTGTTTTTAAGACCTCCTAAGTGGTTTTCAGCACGACGTATGTGTGTTATCATCGTAGCGCCCAAGGTATTTAACCTAGAGAGTTGAAACTTGGCAGGGAAATCAGTCCTAACCTGTAGTTGTGCCGCCCGGAAAATCAACTTTTTCCGCCATCTTGAACCCAGTTTGCTGAGTCAGCAAAAATTAAAAAATATCGTAATAAATCGAAAATGGTCCTGATAGAGTTGAAATTTGGCTCGAATGTACCTCTCTGTATGACAAACAAGCCCACTAAATTTCATTTTGATTTTGGCTGCCATTTTGAAGTTATAAATTTTTGAATTTTTAAACTTTGACGGTTAATAATACTGAAATTACATATAGGTTTTTGACTTATAGCAAATTGTTAGAACCGGAAAAAATTAAGGAACAAATATAAAAAACCTGATGAAATACTATTGATTAGTTTAAAAGTTATAAGTGAATATAATTATTTATTAGTGCGATAATTTTGATGATTTCAAAGTTTGTTTACACCTGTCAAAATACCGCCAAACTTCAAATAATTAAATAAAATATAGGTATTAAAAATAAGGTTGTTTTTTTGTAAAAATTATAATAAATCAGTTAGTTCAGAACGGTCACCCATCCAAGTACTGACCTGGTCCAATGCTGCGAAGCAGCAGGAGAGACCACTTTAGTGGCCTCTGAAGTGAGGAAAAGTTCCGAGGTACCCCGTACCCGATTTTTTTTATTTCTTTTCATACCTCGCCCTATATAAAAGTTTAAAAAAATAAGTTTCAATTATTTTGATGGGAGGCCCTAAAAAACAAAACAGATACGAACCAATGGAGTAATAGGCCCCTGTTTTGATCACCCGGAGTGTTACAATGTCTTTTAATAATAATAACGATAAGGCAAATTATTTTTGCTTCCGAGCTTACCGAAGGTAACGGAAGCTATGTGATCGTTCTGAAGAACGAAAAAATTTTAGGTCTCCGATTTCAAAAATTCCTAGAAGAAATCCGTTTCAGACATCAGGGATCATTTTTGGTTCCGTGTCTGTCTGTCGGTCTGTCGTTCAATTTTTGCGAACCACCATATCTTAAAAACTACACGTCCAATTTTAATGAAATTTGGATGGTAGGTCATAATTAGCCCATTGTTGGTCCCATATAAGTTTCAACCTTCTGCGCTATTTTTTTTGTCATCCACATGCTCACAAACATACATTTATTTAAAGCCATATCTTTAAGAGTAATCATCTGATTTTTATGAAATTTTTATGGTTTGTCGAAAGTAGCCTGCAGAAAACACCTGCTTAATTTCAACCTTCTGCGCTCTTTAAATCGTGCTAAATTAATATGTCTTATATTATAAAGCCGCATGGCTAACTGACTCACTGACTGACATTAATGTTTACCCACTTCCAGAAGAGCTAGAGACTTGTGATTTGCGCCATTCGACGCGCAACGTCCATATTGTGAACCAAAATAATTATAAAAAGTTCACTTTTCCCCCTCCTTCCCCCTTTAAAAAATAAAAATTGGTGACTTAATTTTTATGCTGTATTGGGGACTAATTGCGGCTAAACGGTAAGTCGTATTAGAAAATGGATAGGACATGTGGTGACTGATTTTAAAAGATATACAACTTTAGACCTATGAGTTTTTGTCGTATCATCATCGGTTGTACCCTAGATGGTGATAATTTTGTTATTATTTGGTTTTATTTTTTTCCATTTTTGTCTTTGAATGGCCATAGTTTCTATAATAGTTGGCCGATTTTATTTCTGATTGCGGCGATTGAATCTCACACTAATGCTCTTTAAATTGAGTATATTTTATTTCATTAGTTCATCCTACTTGCTGAGAATATGAGAGTAAACTTTTTCCCGTGCGCCGTGTCACGTGACCACTTTTTTTTTTTTAATATTGTCATACATCATTTTAAAGGTTTTGATATGTACATTAAAGCTATTTTATTTGTTGGTTTTTTAAAATTTTTGTACATATACTTTTGTACCGATAAAAATTTGTTGTAGGTTAAAGAGTTTAAATACTTTTTGATATTAGGTTTTTTATTTATATGTATTTATTAGTTAAATGAATGCCCTTTAGTATTGTTTGTTTTTTAAAAATATAACTTTGGTACCTAAGAGTACAGGGGTACAAATGTTAAAGTTAATCTTTTATAATATGATGTATATCGTTGAAAAGCTCTTGCATAGTAGATTAATTTTTGTTATATTCTATTTTGTGTAATATTTAGTTTTGAGGGGGTAAAATAAAAAAAACTGTTCATACAGCGGTTTCTACAATTTGGTTGCAGTTTTATATTTGATTGTTAAATTAATTATATGTGCACTAACGTTTGGTGCTTGTTGGAGGCTTTGTTTCTCCAACAAATGTTTAAATTTCTTCAACTTTATTAAATATTTACTGGAACAGTACTGCACCGTTCCAACTTTTTGATTATGTTTGTCGAGGTATTTTTCTTAATTTGGTCTTTTCTTTGCGAGAAAGCTATGTGCCACATTAATTGGCAGAGTATTTTATTGTAAAACTCATCACCCCATACTAAGGTATTTGCACGAATTATTTTAAAATTTTAGGACTAACCGTTATAGGGGTATGGGGGGGGGGAATTTTTTGGTTATATTTCAACTCATAATACTAATAAAGAATGTAACATTTAAAAAATTATATATTTATGTATATATGTATATATTTCCAACCTACTCTTCAGCAGCTTTCATTTGATACACTACTCAAAATTTCAAAAAAATATTTGAGTTTACCACATTTTTGCGAATCGCGTATGCGCATATTAAATTTTTATCTATTCTATATTTTAATTTTGTGTGGGTCAAAAAGTTACGCCAGAATTTCAAATTTCAACTTTTTACCTTAAACTGTTTGGGAGATAAGAACCAAAGAGCGACGGACGGACTGACAAATTACCCTCGGAATAAGGGTTTCGAGAAGCATCTACGAAACCCTAAAAATATAATTTATATCATATTTATAAATAATAAAGTGTGTTTGCTCTTACTAATATATTTAATTGAATTTTTGAATTTCTGTTTATTTCATGTAATCTGTCTGTATTCATTTTTTTTATTACAAAGGTATACTTTAAAAAGGATACTCTAAAAAAACTCAACCTATTTTTATACCAGACTGGTGTATAAGAAAAATGGAATACTAAATTGAAAACGACATAATAAATACCTTTTTTAATATTTTGAAAGTCCCAGATGGAATAAAAACAGTATTTTTTCCAGTAAAATACATTTCTATTTTTCTCCCATAAAAAAAAGTATTTATAATTTAGTTAGTGTTAATACTATGCTTGTTTCACCGTGTATATACTTTTAAAAACTATTTATAAATATAATTAACTGTAGGAAAAGAATTTACAATTTCGAATAAAAGACAATCCCAAGGAGATCTTGTCCAAGAATCGTTAATTAAACTAAAGAATACCTACATTTTCTATTTTAACATTTTGCGAGAAAGTATAATGGAAATGCTGTGACGACACTAGTATAGACACTTGTAAACAAATTGACCAAGCCAAGCTTAAACCTTTTCGTATTCGATTGTGAATTAATTTGTAAATTAATTAATTTCGATGTAAATTGAAACAGTGAGATGAATAATAAATTATTATATTCCCTTTCCTTTGGTAAGCTCAGATGCAATCTGATCTTTTATATCTCCTTCTTGATAACTTTTTATGTCTCCGTTTCAAAAATTCCAAGACAGAAATCCGTTTTAGTCATCAGGGAACATTTTTGGTCCCGTGTCTGACACTCGTCTGGTCTGCGGTCTGACGACTCTATTTCAGAAAACCAACATATCTTAAAAACTGCTCGTCCAATTTTAATAAATTTGGGTGGTAGAATAGGTAATAATTAGTCCATTGATGGTCCCACATAAGTATTAGCATTTTGCACCCATCGGTTTCTCTTCTACAAACACAGAAAAAAACATTTAAACACCTATATCAGAGGAGTAGTCCTTTAATTTTTAAGATATTTGGATGGTTTGCCAAATGTAGCCCTTAGATTTTAGATGGTCCCATATTAATTCCAACTTTTTCTGCTTATTAAATTTTGCTTAACTGATAGTTTTATTCATTTAAAAAATCAAAACTTTTGACTGATTTAAGAAAGGAAGAAAACTTAAAACAATTAGACTATAATGGGAACCACGATATTCTCAAAACGTGAAATTGGCCCCTGTTAAAACGTACCATGGAAAAAAAGTTGTTGTTTTTTATGTTCATCTACTGCACACATATTAAATATAAAATATTAATAGGTGAACTATTTGCGTCATAAACAGGAGGTCAATTCGCTTTACTTACTACTATTTTTATAGTTTTCTAAGAAGATGGCCCGATGTTATCTAGCCTTATTGTATTAAGGAGTCTGACAAGGTAGCCTCTATGTCCAGCCATTTTTTTCTCTATGCTGTCCCATTACCGTAAATTCTCTTTTACGGATATTATCACCTCTGTGTGTAAAATTGCTGCTTTCTTATACTTTCTTTAGAGGTAAACTAAACTGAAAACCTGTCATTTTCCCAGTTATGAATTCTCTTTTATAAAACTGGTGAAAGAGATCAAATGGTTAATGTTAAAATTAATAAAGACCTTGCTTAATAATAAATATATTTATTTGTTGTAATATTATAGAAAATAATCTAATTATCTTCCTTACGTCCTATCATTGTAGGAATGGGTAAAATGAGTATAAAAGGAAGTATAATGAGTTAGATTTCAAAATATAAATATTACTAAAAACTCAGGCTCGGATTATCTTTAAGGAGCAAATTAAGTTTATATTTTGGATAATTATTTTCAATTATCTTGCAGCACATAGACAAGCAACTATATATACGTAAGTTAGAGGGATATTATAACTACATAATAAATATGAAAAAAAAAGTTTGTGTTAAATATTTATTAAAATAGATTTTTACTTTTTCTACTATTATTTTAATTATTTATACCTGCATTGTTTAAATAAAACACAGCATTTAATTGAAAGTTTAACAAATATTTTGTTTAAAAAATGGAAATAATAAAAATTGTTTTAAAAGAGAAAAGATAAATATCGGTCCGAGACAACTCAGACAAACTTTCTCATATACGAGTTCATAATTATTTAGCCCAGTGTCTTCCATTTATTAGTTTTCGTATGTAAATTTAATTATTATTGAGCATTTCATTAAAATTTATCATAAAAATAACTTCTCCCGGGCGGGGAATCGAACCCGGGCTCTCTCCGTCCGCGTTTTAAGCTTTTGTCTCAGGAACTAGATTTTTCCCGGGAAAACGGCTTATATCGTTGGATTCGTATTTAAATGGACTATATTTTAGAATTTTTTAATTAAAATCGTCAGAACCGTTTTCGAGAAATAATTTTTTTTCAGGTTTTTTCAGAGTTTTTGGGGGGTAGCGCCCCTAAATTTGGAGCTAAAATTCATTTCTCGATTTCGCCTCGGGGTATGATTTTTCTGAACATGTATGCCAAATTTCGTCAAAATCGGCCCAGTAGTTTAGGCTCCAGGCGTCTGCACAGACGACAGACAGACGACAGACGACAGACAGACATTTTTTAAAAACCACTTTTTTGGACTCAGGGGACCTCAAAACGTGTAAATCCATCAAAATCTCAAAATCGAATTTTCGCGCCATCACAATACTTTCTCTTTATATGAGAAAGTAAAAAATACACTTAAAATATTATATATATAAAATATTATATTTGATCTTTTAAAAAGGAAAAGTTCTCTCATCATTTCCCTTTAATCTATCTATTGGTATAGTCATTAATGTTTAAGCCAAATTGAATGCTTAAGAATATTTGTTTCCAAATGTTTAAGTTTTTGGTAGTATTTATACTACGGAAAGATTAAATTTTACTTTAAATCAAATTATAATTATCAATACGGGAGACATACAGAGAAAAATAGAACCCCGCACCGGGACTCGAACCACAGGTACTCCTATTAATCCGTTACAGGTGCTCTTACCAACTGAGCTATATGGGAGATTGATTTTTCTCTGTCGTTACCGATACAAATTCCCCCAATCCAAGCATTCAATCATTTCTACAAATCTAGGAAGCCAAATATTCACGTCAATAGAACTCGATCGAGAATTAACGCTTATAATTATAAAGTACTGAATTAGTACCTGTACCTAGTACAATCTATTAGAAATTCAAATTTTTTGGTAGTATTCATACTACGGAAAGATTAAATTACTACGTTTGTATTAGCTTGCTTTCTTGTTTCTTTGTCCAGTACAAATCTTGCAATCGATTTTTAACTAACTTCCCGAGTAACTAGACATTTGAAACTTTTAGAATAGCTCAGAACACGATGACAATGCAATATTTTAATACTTTAGCCATCTTTCAGCCGAATTTAATTCGTTTGCAGCAAATTTTGCTCTATGGAAAGTTAGTTTGGAAAAAATCCGCTAGTTATTTTATTTGTTTTGACATATCCCATATTTATAAAATCTTCATTTTGACGGGTTTCAAATTTATGATTTATGACAAAAAATTTAAAAACTTATATAAAAAGTTCTTTTTATCTTTAATTATTTTACTTTAAATCAAATTATAATTATCAATAACTACGCGATAATTATCAATAACTAAGAGCACCTGTAACGGATTATTAGGAGGACCCGTGGTTCGAGTCCCGGTGCGGTGGTCTATTTTTCTCTGTATGTCTCCCGTAGTTATTGATAATTATAATTTTATTTAAAATATTTGTTTCTTAATTAATATTAAAGCAAATTAAATACATTTTATAAACAGTTGTCTTCCAAAACCTTAAAAGAAGCAAGTTTGACTGCTCGAGGCAGCAGTTATAACAGTCATTATCATTATCAAATAGGATTTGAGGAAAGTAAATATAAAAGTAGTTGTTAAGTAAAACTAATTATAAATTCTGTTTGAATAAATGGTATACTCTGGATATAGTAGTGGTAACAATTTTGAAGAAAAAACCAAAGACGTCGCGTGATTTAGAAAATAAAATATCTTGCATTAAATTACTAATTACTTATACAACTAATAAATAAATAAACTTGTTCTGTAATGAAATGCAGAAAATAATGGCTGCTGTGCAATGAGAAGCTTCAGCAGAATGGTGGCGAGTTGAATGAGAAATAAAAACAGATGGGCCTGAACAGCCTGGTCTGTCTCTTATTATATTTAACTGTGTGATCCGGTCCTAGCTCTGAAAACCACTCCTTTTTAGGGTGTATAACTAATAGGAATGTTAACCACCTGTGGTAATCCTGATGAGGAGAGTAATAATAGGAGAGAATGTATCTGCTTCCGAATATTTGTTAGATTGCAGTAATCTTAATCAAGGAATAGCTATTATAGTCAAACCAGATTTGTTTTTTGTGAATTACTGATGTTACTAGCCAGTATACTTAATCAAGATACTTTTCGCGTTCTTCTCATTTTCACATTTAATATAATGAGGTTTCAGTAGATTTGTTTCATGCATAGTACTTAAATACCTATATTAATATAGATTTTACTATGATATAGATTAAATAACCATCTAAACTTAAATAAGTGAACAAGGTAAATAAATTTAAACATTTTAAGTTATGACTGCGATTTCTATATACACAATCAAGTTAGAAGAAAATTGAAAATTTTAATAAATCTTACACTTATATAATTATTGAAAAATGATGTGTTTAATTATTATTTTAACATTTCCATGTAATGAATTAGATGTGTGACACATTTTTAGGATGTACAACTAATAGAAAAGTACCTAAATGCCTATGAATGCCTATGTGCCTATGTACCTAATGTAATGTGGGTACCAGTGGTAAAACTGGTAATAGAGAGTATGCATTTGATTGTTAGTATTTTTGTTAGATTTAATTACATTCAAAACCAAACACCTGAAATTAATTGAATGTTCAGTAACATTAAATGTTATATTATATCTGTGTATGTTATTTATACACATATGTTTTTTTTATATGTAAAAAGTCATTTTTGATTCATGATTATTTATAACCATTTATATTAATAACTTGTTTATGATTAATAACGAGTTCAGAGATAGTCGCGAAAACTCTTCATTTGAGTCTGCATGTTACCATTTTCTTAGTCGCGATTATTGCTAGAGTCGCTAGATTGCTGAGCGATTGCAGCAACCTGCTCCTGGAACAGTCATAATCGCAGTCACTACCGTTTCTTCTTTAGTTCAGCACGTTTACACTGTATTCAGTGAACGTGTACTAAATCTCTCCTCCCTCACTGACAACTGATTTGCAGAAATACAGCACACAATCCTTATTGACTTACTAAATAGTTTTTCTGATTTCTTTATTAAAATAATATTAATATTGATAATTTATTTACTTTGTATGAGCCTATATTTTGTTAATTTTAATAAGTTAAAATAAAATCAGCTTTTTTTTATGTTAAGCCTATATTATAATAAAAATAGGAAGAGAAGGAGTGAATACGACTTACAAAATAATTCGACTAACGAATAAGTTTCGGGAACTCTCATTTGGAAAGTCGAGGCTTGTATATTTTTTATATTTTCAATATTTGAATAAAATTAAGATTTTATTCAATTTAACCTCATCATTAAATTAACGAAACTACAGTTTCCATCGAATATTAGTAATCAACACTGGTAAACTGCTGCAATAGTCGCTGGAGACGTGTGGAGTGTAACTCATTGTTGTGCAGCGACTATCGCTGTAATCGTGTCTAGAAAAACGTGCCTTAATGCTTTTAATTTCTTCTGAATGCTCAGGATTGCATCTTAAAATTACTACTACTTCATAAATTATATTATGATTACCAGAAGCGTCACTGAGTTGTTTTAATGCTATTCATTATCATTAATCGGAGAGGTATAAAGAAGTTTAACGTTATCATGGTAACCTCTGAGACGTTTAGCGTATAGTTTTAGGGACGCTAAGACGACCCTAGTCCCTAATACTTCCTTTTAATTTAGTAATTTCTGTGTCGTTTTATTTAACTTTTCTTTTTTAATTTGTTTACCCATACTACATTTTACAGATTGTAATTGAAACTCTAGAAAAATGAAAAATTTAGTAAATTTTATTATATTAACTGGGTAAGGGATAAAAAAAAAAAAAAAAAAAAAAAAAAAAAAAAAAAAAAAAAAAAATCTGCTTCGCACCTAAATCGACCATGCAATGCAGTTGCTATTTTTCTTGTTCTAAATATTTTTCTCTTGTAAAATGTATATTCTTACCCAACTCGTTGAGCTTTTACAACAGGCCTGTTAACTTTTCTCTTCTCAAACTCTTTAAAATATGCCTTAAAAAAAGCAGATTTTCACCTCCCTGGTTTTCTTCTTAAATGTGAGAAGGGGTAAGTTAAACGGGTATGACGGCTATATTTTTCCTCAGTTGAGACATTAGAATTGCTAATATCTCTGAACTTTTAGATTTAGGTAGGAAAATATTTTTGTAACTCTTGGTTAAGTTTTTAATTATAAAATATTTAAAAAAATAAAAATATAAGCATAACATACCGCATAACTCTTATGCCACAACCATGAAAGTGCAAAATTGCATATTCTGGGTTTATTTGGTTCTGGCATAAGGGGGACAATATAATATTGATTTTTTATTATTGTAAGTAAAAGACATTTCTACCTATGAAGTAGTAAAGAAAAAGATTCCAGATTAATTTAAACTATCTGCGCTCTTTAACTTTTTCTAAATTGATACTTTAATTCATGTAAAAAATCAAAACATTTTTGACACATTAAAAAACGTAGGAAAAATTAAACAAATTTGACAATAATGGCTTGTAAAATCAATAAACTAATAGATGCGAGGAAGCTATGTGCCGCACCAATTGGCAGTCTATTTTTATATTATCTCATATAAAGCAGAATTTTAAAATTATATTTTATACGAGATACTATAAAAATAAATTTAGAATAAGGACCTCACGACATCAATATATTTATTTTTATAGTATCTCTTATAAACAGAATTTTAAAATTATGTTTGGTATTAATTAACAATTTACTTTCAATACATTTATTATTAAATATTAATATAATAATCTTCATTATTTGAACATGGAGACATCCATTTTTTGAAAATATAGCTTTGATAAACGAATATTTAATTTTATATCTTAATTGTTGACATAGATAGAAATATTATTTTTAAGGTTTATCAGGATAAGGTTATTACATTATATGACTTTATATAACGTTTTTTCAGAGTTTTGAGGTAGGCTCCCTAAATTTGGATCTAAAATTAATTTCTCGATTTTGCCTCGGGGTATGATTTTTCTTGAACCGATATGTGAAATTTGAAATCGGCCTAGTAGTTTAGGCTTCATCCGTTTGCACAGCTGAAAGACTACAGACGACAGACAAACATTTCTTAAAAACCGCTCTTTTTGACTCAGGGGACCTCAAAACATGTAAATCGAATTTTTGCGCCATGTCAATACTTTCTCTTCATAATATACTTCGTACATCAGAAAGTAAAGAAGTTAATAAAATCATTTACTTTTTAAATTATATATATATATGGGTGTGTGTGTTTGTGTGCGTTTGTGTTTATATTTCAACAGGATGTAAGCTTAAGGAGCCCGAAGTTATATATAAGATTAGGTATTTATATAGTATCAATACGTTTTCTTAAGTTAAAGAATAACGAAACTATGTTTATCGGATACCGATCTATGATCTCGCTACCCACTGATTGTAAGTTACCTCATCACGGCAAATCATTATCCTTCGATAATAAGATAATATTTTGTTACTATTATAGAATTATACCAGCGTATCTGTTTTTACCGAGGTACCAGTTAAAATCCTCAAGTATTTTATGGAAACAGATAGTCTGTAAAAGCCCCTATTGTCTGGCATAATAAATATTGTATATTATAGAACTTCAATAGGACCTACTGTATAATTAATGAGATTTTATTTCCCGCTGATTACGTAAATATTGTAGATGGGGAGATATATTCTTTCATTGGTTTTTATTTCCGATTATATATAAAAAGCTTTAATGCTCGCCCCTTAGGGCTAAGTAGATAAACAGGCTCAATGTTATAAAAATAAATCAAATCTCCAATTTTACTACATATATTGAAAGCCATTCAGAAACCAGTAATGTTAAAAAATGAGAAATTCCGAAAAAATATATCTAAGGCACATTCTTTCTATAAAAATTATATTTTAATTTGCGTCATCTAGATTTTTTACATTCTCATATACTTGGAATAAATCTGATATTACTGAAAATAACAATCACCTGTTGAACACTTTAATATGTTTATTAATGAAGTGGGTAAATGATGTATTATTGAATTTAAATTTAGTTTCACAATGTACTATGAGGGAAATTTTATTTCGAGTTTGTCGCAATTACTTTTTTATCATAATTGATTAACGCAACTACATAATTTCATATGTTATAAGTGTTACAGATGATTTTTTTTTGGCAATGTGAAACGTGAAAATGGTAATAGTCCAGAAACTATTCCTTTTGACTGGGATAAATTATGAAGGATTAAAAGTTACACTTACAAATGTATGTATAAGTAAATGAAATATAGAATAGAATAGATATAAATAAAAATGAAATTGATAAAATAAATTAAATGTGAATAGATAAAAATAAATTAAGTGGTGTTTAAAGATTAAAATAAATATAAAAACTATGTGAAGAGAATACTGAAGAGGCCACTGCCTCTTCAGGCAACGAGGTGGGATATCTGAAAAAATTTAGGATGGAAGGAGTTCTATTAGGGGATTGGGGTGATTAGGTAGTGATTCGTGGGATGTGTGGTATCAAAATACGGATAGGTCTTGGACAAAAGGAACATTGAGATATGTACTGTTATGTTAATTTGTTATAATTATAAATTATGTTAATAATACATAAGACCGTTGTGGAGAGTGAGATTGGGGACGTAGAAGGGGGCATTTGTGATTTATTTTTCCATGGATCTTGGATTGGAGAGTTTAGATCCGACGGATTTAGGAAGGCTTTGGTTTTAAGATTACACTGTAAATTCGAAGTTTATTATTAAGAATAGACCTACGATCTAGAAGACGGAGCAGCAACATTTATCGTCTTGATATGTCCCTCTGATCCGACTTTTTTTAAGGGTAAAATAGTAGTTGCATATGTATGTATATTATACCAATTTAAATTCCTATTATTATTTTTACTGCTGATTTGAATTCATTTTTAAGTTTCGTTTGTCGGTCAGCTAAAAGGGCTTCCTCCTTTCAACTTTTTTTTGTACAGATCTGTATTAAGAAATATAAAAAATAAATGTATTATTATCTTTAGAATATTTAAAAATAAATTTATTATTATACTTTTAAATTCCTAGCCTTGATGGTGTTGTTATACATAAATGTCATAAGCTTTAACAGTACTATCTACTAAAGCTTAGGACATTTAAGCCTCTCAGATACATGTCTAACGAAGTGGTGAATTGTGAATTAATAATTATGAAATTTATGAACTTATTGGTATAGGAGATTACACAGCACGTTCGTCTATTTGTTAAAATGCTTGGACCTAAAGCTGTCGATAAAACAGAGAATATTAACGGCTGGTTTTAAGCTATAAAGAAGTATGTTCACGTTTATGAGTGTAATGACATTAATACCTATAAGAATATTAGAATAAGAATAACAAATAATCAAAAAATAAATAATCCCAAAAAGTACACTTGTGTCAAAAAATAAGCCAAGCCCCGTGTAACAAGTTGTGAGATTATAGGTGTAACCAAGTTTCCCTCGTCGAAGTTAGTTCTACTAGGTTTGATTTATCCTGTACAAGTAAATGATGTGGATGTCCCCCCTCTTTGTTCTTTACCTCTCAGTAACTCAGTGTTCTTTTACCTCAAGTAACTCTACATAGGCCAGTCAAATAGTATACTAGAAATCGATAAAATCGCAAACTAACGACTAGTTCTGATTTTTTAAAATGTTTTTAGGAGCACTACCAGTAGTGTATATTCAAGTTTGCAGCTTCCAAAGACCTGTGCTAACTATGTAGCACTCGAAAAACCACGAACTTTTCGCACTTGTTGCGGATTTTTCACTATTATCTCCTATGCTATGAGTGTTTTCATGAAACATGTTGTTTAAGATTTTAAAGTAGATTAAATTTGCTACAAGTTGAGGCCAAAACCAGCTCTGTATGGGTAGTTCTAAAAGTTACCTATAGATGCAGCCCTCTAAAAATTGGAAATATTTTCCAAAAAAAAAGAAGTGAAATTTTAATATTTGGTCAATTTTTTACCCTGAAATCGGGGAAAATACTTATTTTACGGGTAAAATCAAAGGGAGAAATGTTGAAGCAAATATAATTTGCATTAATTTAAGCACAGAACGACGTCTGTGGGTTTGATAGTTTCCTCACAATGCTTAAAAAAAATGAGATAACTGCATTTTTCGTAAATTTGCCCTGTTGAGTTCATACGACGGTTTGAGGGGTATTTGACTACAGTACACGTGAAATAATTCAAAAGTGTCTTCCATTAGTTGAATGTGATTAAAAAAAGTTTTTAAAAAAAAAAGTGAAAAAACACAGTGCGAACTTTGGCATCAATGAGCATGAGCACTTCCATTGAAGTAAGAGACAAACGTGTGAATAGTGAGCCACTGACTATCTTCCAGCGTTTGTGTATCACTAAGCAGACGAACAAAGAGTTGAAGGAACATTACAAATACGAGTTGGTTCCATACCCCATGACATTGTTCACAGTAGACGATGTGCGCAAATGAAGAAAATCGAAGTTCTAATCAGGTTTACTCCGCTCCCTCAAAATATCTCAGTAGGAGATAAAACGTTGGTTGTGGTAGAAGGGGGTTACTAACTGCACTAGGTGTATGGTATCGAAACGAATCTGTGTGGTTTATTATCGCAGGTTACGACAGCTTCAATCAGTCCGGACGGAATGTTGTTGTGGTCTTCGACGGATATCCTGAGGATAGGGCAGAGAAGAACACACGAACTGCCGAACGCCGACGGCGCGAGGCGCTAGGTGCAGTGCCATGAAATCATTTTTGAAGAGATAACTATCATACAAATGGCCCAGGAAAGTGTCTGGCCAACGACTGATTACTCTGATATGCTACGCCTTCCAAAGCCAGAGAATTGACACAAAGCAATGGCGGTTGAGAGACAAGAGCAACTCTGTTCAATCAGTGCTAATCATTGGAGAGGATGTGGACCTCCTCGTCCTTCTCAATGGTTTGGAATTGGTTGATATAAAGGGTTTCACCTTTCAACTTTTATATGGTTGTGTGCCCTATCAGACCACTGTGTAGAATGTAGAAGGTTAAAAGACCTCACAATTTATAATAATAAACTCAACGATTCGAATGTAAAATACCACGTCTTTGTTAAAATTGAACTCCCGCCTTTATCGAATTAACCACTCGGTTAGATCGAGCATGACATATTTTCTAATAGGTAGCAGCAAACTAACATCTATTATAATACTAGGTAACTTACTTTAATTAATTAAGTACTTCTCCTGTACCCTGTACTCAAGTCAAGTATTCTGAGTTAAATAAAATTATTAAACCTCGGCTATCTTAATCTGAGTTGGGACTGGTTCATTATACCTCAACCAAAACCATAAACAAAAAAAACATAACTTAATTAAATAACAGCTAATATTTAAATAAATAAAGGATAAATAACTGAGAGGTACTAACAGAATTATCATAACGAAACTTAAATTTTATTCTAGCACTTCAATATGCACTGACAATCTTTTACTAATGACAGAAATAAATAAATATTCAACCATAATAATAATAATAAACGGTGATCACCTAATACTTAAACAATACTAAAATAAATCACAAAACTAATCCATACTACAGGGTATATAGACAAATTATTCTACAAGTACTATCCGTGGCCTAAATAAAACTCTGTTCTAATTACAAATTAATAAATAAATAATAAATATCTAAAATAAAGTCTAAACTATAATTTAACAACATCTAAATATAATATAATAAATTACTACGAAGCATATCATAACATAAGGGGTTTGTTGGCTAGTAATGATAATAATATAATAAAGGATAAATATAACTTTCATTTACTAATAATACTTCTTGTTTCTAAATTCTACTCACTAAATTAATAATCTAAATTCTACATCCACAACAAACTAAAAACATCGTAAAAACCATGCTTCATGCTACAGCCATTTTTCTTAAGCTCTCTCCACACAACCACTTTAGGTTTGAAAACTTAAAAAAATTAATTAGATAAATCATAAGTCTGTACTTGTACCCTTTCAATTAATTCAGTGTGAAGTGTGGATCCTTAAGAGTTACCAATAATGATATTTTGTTAATTAAATGTCCGTTGTTATTAAATGTTAATTTTATTTCTAGTCATTTTCAATTTTAATTATTTGTATTACGTACATATAATATACCTGTTAGACCGCGAGTGTGGAGATGTTGGAATATTTTATTTATTTAATTTTGACAAGGGAACGATGTTTTGGTTCCATGGATATTGACAACTTATATTTAGTCACAACCATTACGACCCTCACTTAATTATATTAGAGGTATTTTTATGTAACTAGTCAAGTAAATTTCACAATATTTATGTAGTAACATGACGTTTCTTCTAAATAAAGTTTTCACTTCTAGGTTTGAAAATGGCTTGTCGGGAGTCGGGCCGAAACGCTGCCACCGAATTGAGACTTGTTTATTCATATTACCCTTAAGGATCCACACTTCACACTGACTTAATTACATAAACAAATTTCCCTAAATAACTAATACATTTTCCTAAATAAATACTAGGTATCAAATATTAATTAAAGTTCCACAAATTATAAAATTATTTGAATGTTTCCCCGATTAAATAAATTAATTATACAATTAAAAAAAAAAAATCGGGTACGGGGTACCTCGGAACTTTTCCTCACTTCGGTGGCCTCTCCCGCTGCTTCGTAGCTAGAGGAAGCAGCATTGGGCCAGGTCAGTACTTGGACGGGTTACCGTTTTGAACTAAGTAACTGATATATTTATTATCATTTTTCAAAAAAAAAAATAGACATTATTTTTATTTCATTCATTTAATTCTTTGAATTTTGGCGGTATTTTGACAGATGTAAACAAACTTTTACGTTTAACTGAAGTATCACACTAATTAATTATTATGTTGCTATTATGTTTGCTAAAATAAACGTTCAAACACTTAGTGCCGATATTTTTTTTTTATTTTTTATTTATCAGAGAGAGAGAGGCCCCGGAACGCCGTTCAGCCGTGTTCGAGCCCTGCATACATACATACACACATACAGACGTCATGCTGATACCACTCAGGAGGTCTTAAAAACACCCAAAACGGATAATTCAGTTGAAATCTCGAGAACAAATTTTTGGGTGAAAACAATACTTTTCCTACCACAAGTGAGGAAAAGTAATAAGGTTTATTAAGGAGTCTCTAGAACAGGGCGGTATTCCTCGTAAATCCCATCAGAAGGCTGTGAAACGGTAAACCGGGCCTGCGCAGTCGATGTATGAAGACGATTAAGAAGATCAGTTGTTTAGAAGCTGTCACCTTACCTTTGGCCGACTGGAAGAAACACGAATATCAACATGGTACCGTTTGTAGGTCGTTACCTCGTAAACAATATGGATATCCTTATCCAAGGATAGTGCTGATCTTACTTGACACAAATTTGCCTCGTTACAACTAATACCTAGTAGACTGATAGATTTTTCCTCAAAACTCTAATGAGATGACAACAATATCTTCATATCATAATTTTAGACAAAGGTCAAAAAAGTATAAATATAAATATATCAATAAATAATGAGGTGATTAACCTAAAGCGTGGTTTTTCAGCTTTTTGTGCACTGAAAATTCTAGGGAAATCAGACACCCCATAAAAGTTGAAGGGTGCAACCCTGTATATGCGAAAAATCACCCGGTAGGACGGAGCGAAGGGGGATAACAAAAAAAAAAACCTTCACCGGTTGCTACACCACCGCTGCCCTTCTCTGGTATGTGAAGAACAAACTTTGGAGCGCCATCCAGAAATACCCTCAACTCATCACCATGGAGGAGACTGCACTAAGGAAACCCTCCAGAGCCTGCGCTATACAATTTTTGTGAAAACAGCCACAGCCGCCTCCGCAAAGTTTGACCCTGCCCGTTTGCCTTCAACAAAAGATGTTGCAACATTACATGCCCACCGAACTTACCACCAAGTTTAAAAGTGGTTTGTGAGGAAACTATCAAACCAACAGACGTCGTTCTGTGCTTAAATTGAAGCAAATTATATTTGCTTCAACATTTCTCCCTCTGGCTTTATAGCTGGTTTTAGCCTCAACTTGTAGAAAATTTAATCTACTTTAAAAACTTGAGTAATATGTTTCATGAAAACAGTCATAGTATAGGAGTTATAGTGAAAATACCGCAACAAATGCGAAAATTTCGTGGTTTTTCGGGGGCTACAAAGTTAGCACAGGTCATTTGAAGCTGCAAACGTGAATATACACTACTGGTAGTACTCCTAACAACATATTAAAACATCAGAACAAGCCGTTAGTTTGCTATTTTAATGTACTATATGACTGGCCTAACACGTTTACATTTAAAAAAAAAATCTGACTTGGCAAACACGTAGCGCAAACTTACAAATCAAATAGTAAATTTTAATTTTTAATTTTAGTATACAAAATTTTATGAGACACTGCATCTAATTTTAGCCTCTTTGTGTGTTTAAATTGTACTAAATAATTATCTCGAACAATAATGTCAAATCTATACTGTCTAATCAGTGTCAACCTCACTTATTCCAATATAAAAATCTTTAGTTTTAATGTTCTCTACTATGTAGATTAGGTTTTATTTTTTTAATTTTGAATAGGTGCGGATTTTCTAATAACCTTTAGATGGGCGAAGAAACAGATTTTTGCGGATTTTTGAATTTTTCCTTTATTTGTACATTAAAGTCTACCTATAAACTAAATTTTAAGTTTCTAGAATTGCTAGAAGTGGCTTAAAATTGATGAGTCAGTGACAAAATAACAAAAAACTTTAGGTTCATATATCTTATAAACCAATATAGGTATAGGTGTGAAATTTATATTTCTGGTTCAGTCTATAATGAACTCCACCTTAAAATTCATTTTACATATCTAAGTATCATTAAAAAGATTATAGGGGGGGGGGGGTCCAAAATGCCTTGAAATGGTTCCAGTAAAGGATGGTAAGGCTGTGCTCGACTTGGCCGGGGCAGATAATAATTAATTCTATAAGTATTATTACATAGAAATGGGTAAATGTTGCTCAGTTTAATATCTACGTACACAAAATCCTTTTCATAAGCTTTTCGGATAAAGTACCATCTCTTCTTTCCACCTTATATTTTGATAGAATAATTTTATAGTGGGTAAACAGAAATACCGTATAAATAGAAAAAACTTTTAAAATAAAAACACACATAATGTACCTATCAGTATTATAGAATGGAAGATATAAGAAGTAAAAATCGTACAAATAATCGGTCCTACCCAAATACAGAAATACACAAAAAAAGTTTGCTTAAGCAGCGGAACTAATACATTTAAAAAAATAAATCTTTGTATAGAATTTCTTCAACTAGGTTTCCTCCTCCCAACCCGACATTTATTTAATCAAAACTGTAGATCATGATTACGTCATAAAAAGGTGATTCAAGATATACGAATTTATTCATAAACTGAATCAATTTTAGAGACAAATCGGATAAATTGATTAAAAAGTGATAATTAATTTTTATTATATAACTGTCAGTTTTGATTATAAGAGTCACTTTTGTTTCAAGACGGTTGCCTAATTAACACCACTTCGTCGAATCGCTAAAATAAAATCTATATTGCGTGATCATTTTTAGGGTCCGCAGGTAAAACCAAGGACCCTTATATTTTACTGCGTGTGTCTGTCTGTCCGTCCGTCCGTCACCTTCTCTCACGGCTACACCTTTCGTCCGATGACTTTGAAATTTGGCATGTATATCTCTTGTACCTACCCACACATGTTAAAAATATAGTGACTTAAAAAAATATTGTTCAAAAATTTAGGGTAAAAAAACTTAAGGGTTCATTTTTTTTTTTTTTTTTTTTTTTTTCGACACCGTGAGGAGTATCATATGATAGCGTACGTCAGTGGCAAAAAAAATACTTTATCATAAGTTTGTTTATGTGTTATGAGAATATCTGACCCATAGGATAGTTCAAAGTAAGCTTTTTAGCAATTTAAAAAATAACATCAATAGGGCACTACTTAAACTATACAGTGTGGCCTACGGACCAACGCTGTGTGCTGACTAGCCCACATTGACCTTCTTATTATTCAAAAATGACCACGCTTAATTAATCAAATAGTAATGAGGGATTTTTACAAATTATAACATGATTATAATGATTATAATAAAACATGATTATAATTATAACTATAAATGATTCATGGGGAAAGGGGGGAATATAGAAATAAGGGGAGGAGATAACTCTGTGACATCAAGATATTCTTGCTTGATGAAATTATTTTAATGCTATTTTATTTTATTTTAATGATATTTTATTTTAATGTGACAGTAGTTAAAACCCATCAAATTAAAAAAGTTAAAATGAAGCAAGAACTAAAAATAAATTTTTATTTAATAGTTCTCTGGACAAAAATATGATTTCTAAAAAATAATAAATCTATAATAGACTGAAGAAAAGTTGGAAAAGAGCATAATTAAATTGTCTAAATTACTCTACTAATAAGCTTATGAATAGCGGTTCATAAATATACTTGTTTACTTTTCTTTCTGTGTCGGCTTGCGTCGATTATTGCTGATTTTAAATTTCTTTAGTAAGCGAGTATCATTCAATTTTTAAAGATGAGATTATTTCTTATACAAACTTTTGTTTTTTAAGTATATCTTCTTCAAAAGGAGCTGTATATTTAAGAAACTCCCGGGCTACGATCTTAAGTAAATTTCCGCTAGAACAAAAGCTGTGTTACACGAATGAAAATAAAACAAAAATACAAAATTAAGAAGTATATAAGATGTTTGAAGCGGAAACTGGATTTAATTTTGACCGTGGATATTATCTTAGAAATATAAAGAGATTATTTAGTAACTCGTATTAGAGACAGAAGTAGAGCCAGAATCAACAAAGCTCTCTGCAAAGACTTATATCCATAATAATTTAACAACTTTCATTGCTATCTGATTAAAACTAATATCCGTTATATCAAAGGATAAAGTTTGTGTTTCATTTTTATTACAATAATTTTGTATTCTTTTTTTTTTTCAACTGTTATGTCGATTGAAATAGATAGCTTTATTGCATTAAATAAAATTTAGAATTAAAAGTTAATTAAATGTTTAACAAATATTTTCGTATAAAAAAAAAAAAAAAAAAAAAAAAAAAAAAAAAAAAAAAAAAAAAAAAAGTTCTAAAAAAGAAATTATTAATAATATTTTTTTAAAAGATATAAAAATATGATACAAGATCTTTTAAAAACGAAAAGTTCTTTGTTAATTTTTCCTTTAAGCTAATAATATAATTATTAGTCGTTAATATTTTATTCTTAATTGCGCTTTAAATTATATTGCATAGTCTCTTATAAAACAGTTTTTCTTTAAATCCATGGAAAAATCAAGTTTGGCAGCTCGAGGCAGTAGTTATAACGGTCGTTATCAAATAAGTTTTGAGGAAAATAAAAATAACAGTGGTTGTTATTGAGTAAACCTAATTATAAATTTTGTTTTAATGAATGGTACTACTCTGGGTAGTAGTGGTAACAATTTTGAAAAAAAAAGCCGAAGACGTCGCGTGATTAAGAAAATGAAATATCTGAAAAGTAATGGTTATAGTTTAAGTTACTTTCTCGGCAATTAAATTACTCATTGCTTATATAACTAATAAATAAACTTGTTCTGTAATGTAATGCAGAACATAATGGCTACTGTGCTATGAAAAGTTTCAGCAAAATAGAGGTGACTTGAATGAGAAATAAAAACAGATGTCTGTCTCTTATTATATTTAAGTGTGTGATCCGGTCCTAGCTCTGAAAACCACTCCTTTTTAGGATGTACAACTAATAGGAATGTTAACCACCTGTGGTAAACCTGATAATAGGAGAGTATGCATATAAGAATACATCCGAATTTTCGTTAGATTACAATAATCTTAATCAAGGAAACGGAGAATGTGTCAATAATATAATCTATATATATAAAGTCCAAATACCACTGACTGACTCACTGACACATCACGATATCTCGAAAACCACTGGACCTATGATCATGAAATTTTGTTGGTGTGTTCCTCTTACCTCCTAGGTGCTCGCCAAGAAATATTTTTTAAATCCGCCATCTTGATTCAAGATGGAGGCCATTTATATACAAAATTCGACAAGACGATATCTCCGGAACCAATTGCACTAGAACCTTGAAATATAGAAGTTAGCTTCCTTTCATGAAATTAGTAACTTTTGATAAATGGTATACCAATCGGGCATTTTTATTCAAGATGGCGGATTCATTATCCATATCGTTGAAAAGCTCTTTAAGAGTATAGTAATTGTTGCTATGTACAGTTTTGTCATATTTTCATTTTGGAGGGGGTAAAATGGAAAAATATAGCTATATCTTATATAAAAAGAAGAGTGTCTGTATGAGGTCTGTATGGAGGTCTGTATGTCTTTTATACAAATCTACAGTTTTATCCCAATTTGATGAATATTTACACACTTTTCCTTTAAAGCAAGGGGGAGCTCACTCCCTGCATGAATTTTCGACATTAAAATTTTGGTACAAAGGGGTACGGGGTACAAGTAATGAATACGGGGTCAAAGTAATGAATACCCTTCATAATGCATATCGTTGAAAAGTTCTTTAAGAGTACAGTAATTATTGTTATATACAGTTTTGTCATATTTACATTTAGGAGGGGGTAAATTTGGAATATTTGTAAATTATCTTATCAAAGAGGAGGGGGTATAAGTTGGAGGGATAGAATCTAGATATTCTCGCATAGTAAAATAATTTAAATGTTTCTTGATGGTAGTTTATAAACTTATCAAATTAAAATAACACTTCGTAGCGAAGCACGGGTATCCAGCTAGTTATCATTAAAAATGACTAAGTTTGTCAACGAGTACATAGAATAATAGTTGTTAAAGCAAATTAAAATTTAAAATAGAAAAAGTAATCAAATAAAATAATAATAATTTACTAATAAGTAAACTAATAATTATTGTATAGTCAAAAGCGTTGTTGTTTTATGTGCACATTACATGTGTTAAGACAGTATACTTATTCAGGGTACTTTTAGGGTTCTTCTCATTTTACATTCACTATGGAGTAACTTAATGAAGGTATAGGTAACAATGTCAGGAGTGAGTAAATCTATTGCATATCTACTATTTGAATTCAATTTTAAATCAGAGAGAGAGAAATGCCTCAATGTCGCCAAAATTTGTCGTTTTTTATAATTTGAGGGTTCGATGGATTTACACATTTAATTTCCCCATACTCTATAAAGTGGTTTTACATATGCTTGCCAGCTGTGAAGTCAAGTAGAGACTGAACTATAGAACCAATTTCAATGGAATTTGTTATTCATGCTCAGAAATATCACACTTGCAGTCCATTTACCTGTAAATAAAGTAATATTAATTCATAGTAGTTAATCTATCTTCTATTGACAATGTTGTGACACAGGGTAATCAATTTTTTAAAACTTTAACAAATGGCCGAAAGTAAACTTCTTTCACTGAGTAACAATCCTTGGTGATATCGAAAAATATTTTTTTAAGATTTGGTTAAGAATTGGGGAACAATAATTTCATTTTTTTTTTTTTTTTTTTTTCTAAAAATAAATAATACAAATCGAGAAATACGTTTTGTTTAGTATCACAACAATAATTCAAAATGTTAATATTTACACTTAATTATAAAACAATTATCATAACATAAAAAAAAAATATACAAAAAATGTTTTGCCACCTACTTCTGCACAAATTTCGGCTCCATTTATAAATTATAAATACCTACATTTTCAACTCAGTCCAACACTGCTGGAGGGTAATATTGGCAATGACCTTTATAGGGTTTCGTCGGTAAAACCAAAAAAAAGGGAAAATGTTTTCCGAATTAGTCAACCCGTTTTACTTTTCTTATTTATAAGTATAACTTTTAAAATAAATAGTAATAGAATGGTGTGTGAAATGTGTGTTAGACTCTGATAAGCAGGGGATTGGGATTTTTTAAACACACACTCATATATACATATATATATATATATATATATATATATATATATATATATATATATATATATATATATATATATATATATATATATATATATATATATATATATATAGTTACGAGCTAAAAGTTCACAAATGATAGTCGTAGCAATACATATATATATACACACAATACCATTTTATATATATATATATATATATATATATATATATATATATATATATATATATATATATATATATATATATATATATATGTGTGTGTGTGTGTGTGTGTGTGTGTGTGTGTGTCAAATTCTTCGATCCTTCAATCCTTCGTAACATTTCCTCAGTAACGCATTGAAAACCCTTTTTCCTTAAAATGTTTTTCCTATATAAATAAACACTAAACCGTTAATAAAATATAATTTATTTCTTGAGGCATAAATCGTTGTATGCATTTAACTTTTAAGAGTTAACGTTATACAGTTTGACAGTTTATGAATTATTACCGTTGAATTAGTCCTAGAAATGCTTTCGAATTACAAATACACATATAGTATAATAGACAAAAGAATTAAGTAAAATTATAATTATACATTCTACTCTCAAAATCAAATAATATTACGAACTTAACCGAAGACAAAAAAAGTTATGCGGTTGTGCCTTCAAGGGACGTTTGATGAAAGAGAGATTAAAGAGACGGCATTCTACAGAAGAAAGATATACCACAGAAAACCTCAATCAACATGAGACTAGCTAAGTTTTTTATCGTGCCGTCCTATTTCCTCTGCAATATAAAGTGAAATCAGTTCCTCTCTAACATTGAAAGCAATAATTTATTATTTGCTTTTAATTGACAACAAACTTATCAATCTATTTTATTTATTGCACATGAATTAATATGTAGTAAAATTTAATTAAATGTATATATTATATGTAGGTTAGTCCACTGATGATCTAACTTCAAATATACAGCTGACAAGACAAAGGAAGCTCTGTGCCACTCTAATTGGCAGAGAATTTTATTTAGTACAGCGATTATGTTTTTTACTCCGAAGTAAAAACATAATTCAGGGAGTTGAACCATAAACCATGAGATAAATCACTTAGGTGGGTTCATTGAGCAAACCCGGTCACAGTCCCTGTAGGCCTGAAGATCCAGGTATGGGTGAAATATAGCCAAAACTTTTTGTAAATGAAAATATTTTTATTATTATTTTCAACCTTTTTAATACCTGAAGACCCAGCGTAAGAAGATTTGGTCATAGTCCCATTTATTCGTTCCTTCACTCGCCTGTTTGACATGATCAACAGCAAGAAATATGTATTGCCTCCCTGGGGTTCGTACCATCTCCAGTTTTTAGCTGAGAGTTAGAGAGAAGACTAACCACTGCGAATGGTCTAATAGTTAACACCGATATTTATTCTTAATAAACGGAAAGTAATTAATTAAATAAAGGTAACATTTTTTTAAGTTGTAAAATAAATTATGCGGCAATTTAGCACTTTATTTTAATTAATATGTAAATTAAAAATTTTAGTATTTTTTAGATTAATACAAAAAAAAAATTAATATTAGGACTAAAATAATTACAAAAATTACCAGCTTTGACAAAATAAAAACCTCATTCTATGCTGTTGTTATAATTAACAGACTAAACCCCTGAGGGCTAATAATATCGTGCACTAATTAAAAACTTTTTAGTTTGTTGAAACTTTAGTGTTTAACTTTGCTTCGATAGCGAAAATAATCTTCTTACTGAATTGACCCATAACTTATCTCATTAATTAGTTATTGCAGTAATGCGTACAATATTAAAAAATACATTTTTAAGAAAATATGTTTTCCCCCTTTTCTTTTCAATACTGGGACTACTCGTACAAAGAGGATTGTTGGTAGTGGTAACAAGTTTATTCTATTTTAATTAATTCTGATTTTCTAACATTCAAGTTAGTAGTATGGTGAAATTTTTGAAAAACGAATTTTCTACAATCAATTTTATTTTCATGGTGAAACAGGTCGTGGAAGACTTAAGCTTGCCAAAGAGCTTATACAATTATATATTTAATGGATTACAAGAGGTTGCATGAAACGTTAATATGGATTCGCAACCAAATAGACGCCGCTTTACTATAGCACCCATGCTATTCCACCCATTTATATCACAATGCTGTAGTCAGAAACTCCGACCTCATGCATCCCAAGATCGAATAATAGCATTGAGCTACCAGGTAACTAACAAAAGTAGCCAATAAAAAAAAAAAATAAATAAATAAATAAAGTTTTAATTAGTCACCATTACTTTTCAGTTAAATTTTTTACTTGCTGTCATATGTAGCATATATTATAGAGGAAGAAAGTATTATGACGGCGCAAAAATTCAAGTTTTTTCATTTCTCATATAAAAATAAAGTATTGGAGCCCCCACAGTATTGGAGTATTGGAGTATTTGGTGGATGGCACGAAAATTCTATTTAGAAGGATTTACACATTTGTAGGTCCCCAGTGTCCAAAAAATTGGTTTTTAAAAAATGTCTGTCTGTCTTCTGTGCAGACACGTGGAATCTAAACTACTGGGTCAATTTTGACAAAATTTGGCATGCATATTCAGAAAAAACATACCCCGAGGTGAAATCGAGAAACTAATTTAGCTATACATTTGGGGGCGGGTGCTACCCCCAAAAAACCCTGAAAGAACAAAAAAAATTATTTATTTAAATACAATTTTTTAGTAAAACCAACAGCGACACCTCTATAAAGATTTAGATCGTTAAAATGATTAAAGCGGACTCAAAAGTTTAAAATAGAGAAAACAACCTCATTTGACCCATGACTCATCTCGAAAATGGACAATTGTGATAAAAAAAAAATGATAAAATTTAGTCCATTTAAATATGTTAGATTCGTATTTATAATATAAGCCGTTTTCTCGGGAGAAATCTAGTGTCATATTGATGAAAATAAATCTGATTTTGTTGAAAATCGAAAACAAAAAGTTTCTGTCGGACCGAAATTTTATGTGATCAAACTAGGATATTGTCGGGAAATGCGTATATCCTTATTGTAGAGCATATTTTACAACTATTTTTACAGCCCTTTGAACATGTTTTTGTTATGGGGTGAGTTTTTAAGAGGAATCTTTTAGAGATAAGTTGTCAGGATAAAATAGGCTGGAGAGATGGAATTGGTTCTGCTGTAATGAGCGATCCCATCTCCTTCCATCATTTATTTCCTTCTACAGCCACTACCGCCCTTCTCCGCCATCTTCTTACCCTTAAAAAATGAAGAAAGGGATCTAATAACCTCTTGCCTTCTAAACTTCTTCAGAGGACCAATTCTTCTTCCTCTACCCCTTGTGACCAACAACTCGAGCTAATAAGACTGTCAATCAATTCCACACACAGACCACTAGAAAGGGGTATCCATTTATCTTTTAACTCTCTTCTCTCTTCTAAACAGGTTTATCTAATATTATGTCTTTAAAGATAGGAAAGAAAGAATACAATTTAAAATTCTGATACTTCAATCCAGCACTTTGAGATATATGTACTATAAAAATATTAACACCACTTAAATGAATGCATAGATGATTTCTTATTCTGCACGCTAATTAGCAGATGTTTTTGGTGCAAATAAGATTAGGTATACTATAAGATAATTTCTTCTCGTCATGATATTGATAAAAAGGGATACATAGAAAATACCAAACCTGTCAAACTCATATGAAACCAAGGTTTAAACTATACACTTTAACAAGAATTTGTGAAAAATTAGATTTATGCGTACAGTGATTTTTACTACGTTTTTATTAGCTTGCTTTCTTGTTTGTTTGTTTTTTTGTCCGGTACAAATCTGGCAATCTATTTCTAACTAACTTCCCGAATAGCTAGACATTTGAAACTTTCAGCATAGCTCAGAATACGATGACAATGCATTATTTTAATACTTTTATTTTAGCCATCTTTCAGCAGAATTTAATTGGTTTTCAGTAAATTTTGCTGTATGCAAAGTTAGTTCGGAAAAAATCCACAAGTTATTTTATTTGTTTTGCCATGTCCCATATTTACGCAATCTTCATTTTGACGGGTTTCAAATTTGTGATTTTTAAAAATAAGAGATAAACATTGAATGACAGCAAAACAGGAAATATATCGATTATATTATTTATCGATTGTATTATTTCAAATATATCGACGGCACAGTTTAGATTTGGTGTTGGGGAGATCCGTTGTACAAAGATTTTTCCTTTTATAGGTTTAAGATCAGCTCTCTAGATGGTTGTCATTTAAGTAAATAAATTCGGAACTTTTTTTTTTTTTTTTTTCACTAACATTATATATTATATTATAACAATAACAATTATATTATCAACATGATGTTGCTCTTGAATTTTTAGTAAAGGACAGATGATCACGGGATTTTATTGCCTAAGGCACTAAGTCATAAGTATGACTTATGAAAACGGTAGTCATTGCGTGTGTTTATACAACTGCGATTAGACAAAAAAATATATTTTTTGCACTTGCAATTATTATAAAAGCTTATTAGTAAGAAACGGTTTACAAAATAAAAGCGAGTTCCAATGCATTTTTATTATTAAATTCCCTTATTGAAAGAAATGTACTGAAATAAATAACTTGAGGTTTTCCTCAGTCTTCTTTTTATTATAATAAAATAAATACTTATTATAATATACTTTTTACATATTATGTCAAAAGTAACAACTTTTGTGGGGAATTTTACTTCCGAAGTTCTTCGGAAGTTTTTTATTTCTTCGGTTTCAAAAACTTCAGGACAGACATCCGTTTCAGATATAAGGCAACATTTTAGGTCCGTGTCTGTCTATGATTAGAAGGTCTGTCTGTTAAAAACTACTTGTCCGATTTTAATGAAATTTGATGGAAGCTCAAAATTAGTCTATTGTGGTCCCATATAAGTTTAAACTTTCTTCGACCATTTTTGTTGCGCACCAAGCTTTTTTATTAACACCTATATCTCTAGAAGTACTTATCTGATATTTAAGAAATTTGGATGATAAGTGGAAAGTAGCCCACAGATGGTCATATCATATTAATATCAACAGTCTCCACATATCAATTTAGCTAAAGTGATACTTTTATCCACGTAAAAATGTTTGACAGATTTAACAAAGAGGGGAGGATTAATTTAATTAAAAGCAATGTTAAAAGCATTTGGTTGTAAAGCATAATATCATTAAAGTATACGTGACAGGATGCGAGAAAGCTGTGCCAGACTAATTGACAGATTTTTTTTTTTATCTAATTTATTATTAGAAAATCAATAATAAACGTGCAAGCCAATATAGGAACAGTATAAGGATTATAGCAAATAATTCTTTAAGATAATCAGTGGAAAAAATACATTAAAATCCCTAAAATTGTACACCCTTTCTGCTCCATATTTAAGATTTTATATAATAAATCAACAGTTGTTCAATTTATACTGTGCTATAACTAAGTATTTTAATATTTCATCATCTATTAACATTAAGCAATAAAAAACTCGTATAAAACACGAAGGGTTATATTATTAAGCATATAGATTGTTAACCATCTTTGCAGTTAGACAAGTACCAAAACAAGAAATATTTAAAAGTTATGAAGTGTACTGATTTCAAAAAGAAACCCGATGGCTCTTCAAGGTATTCATTTATTTTTACCTTGAACCAATTCAATTCAATCTTATACAATTTCTTTTTGTAACTTTAATGGATTTCTTTTTAAGAAAAAATAAATATTTTATTGTAACCAGTATTATTGAAATGTGTTTTAGACTGAACAGTTTACGGTGTTATGGCTTTTGTTTGGAGCTATTGTCGTGGGCAACTCGGCTGTTATTTTTGCTCTCCTCCTCAGCAAAACTAGCAAATCCAGGATGAACTTCTTCATCATGCATCTGGCATTCGCAGGTAAAACTTAACAATTATTTACACTAAGTAATTAGAGAATAAATAATTATTTCTCTATTTCAGTTACATTACCATAAACAGTAAGTAACTTTGGAACCAGTGGCGTAAATAGCGCCCCCGCCAACCCCGCGGTGCGGGGGGGCGCCAAAAAATGTGTAAACAATAATATTTAATAATAAAAATGAAAAGAAACTCTATGTGGGCGGAATTGTTTTAGTAAAATTATTTTTGGGGGATAAAAATAAATGAGATATGTGTAAGTACTCGTATATCAGACTGATTCTCCCTTCTTTATTTTGGACTGCCAAGTGTTTATTACAACTAAAAGTTATCTTATCTAATCTGGTTTTAGTTGCACTAGATAAGGAAATCTGTTCCAAACTTAACAAGTCATACTTCCATCTCTTTCTCTATTGATTGTCTTTGCTTTATATGTATTTCTCTTTCTTTCTTAACCTCTTTGTATTTAGTTTCTAACTCTTTTCTTACCTAGCTAATTTTACCTTCCTTTAGATTTGTTATCTCTTCTACCCTTACCAAAATTTAAGAATTGTTATCTATTAATCACACGTATCAAGCTCAGTTCTGTTTTTTAGACTATTATATAGCCGTCGGGACTCCAGGGGAGTCGCGTCACGTCAATTTGTTAATAACTAAAATATCTTATCGTCATCGTACTCTTCCTCCTCCAGCAGCAAACACTCTTTTTCTTTTGCTTCCAAGCTTACCGGAGGAAATGGAAGCTATAAGCTATGCGATCGATAAGTGAAAAACAAATAAATGTTACGTATGCCTCAGATTTCAAAAATTTCAAGACAGAAAGAAATCCGTTTCAAATAACAGGAAACATTTTGATTTTCAGGAAAGGTTTGCGTGTCTCTCTGTCTGTTGTAAAAAACTACTTGTCCAATTTTAATGAAATTTGGATGGTGGGTCATGATTAACTCATTTGTCATCATGACTCATATAAGTCTAAACTGTGTGTGTGCGTCCATTTCTTTTTCTTTCACGTGCGCACAAACGTACATTAATTTACAGCTATATCTTCAAAAGTACTCATTTGATTTTTATGAAATTTGGATAGTTTGTCGAAAGTAGCCCGCAGATAATCCTAGATTAATTTCAACCGTCTGCGCTCTTTAAATTTTGCTAAATTGTTACTTCATTTCATGTAAGAAATCAAAACTTTTTGACAGATTTAAAATAAAAAAAGGGGGGGGGGAGAATTAAATATTCAACAGTAATAAGTTTAAAATCATTAAAGTATACAAAATAGGACGTGTGGAAGCTTTGTGCAAGAAGCAAGGTTGTTAGTTTGTTTTCATCTAATGTATATTATAATTTTACTATATTTATTAAAAAATAAAAATTATAACTATGAGGGGGAGGGGGGGAGGGGAGACAGGGTAAATTTTGTAAGCTATTGGGGGCGCATTTCCAAAAGTTACGGGGGGGCTCCGGATTTCTTAGTTACGCCACTGTTTGGAACTCGATAAATCTTTAGTATTGGAGACATGAAATATTTTAACAGGTCTTAAAAAGATAAAGGTCACTCATACGAATCATTATTCCACAGAGATATGTCACATTCTGCTCATCCAACGGCTTTAAGCAGAAAAATGATGATATTGAAAGAGAATAATAATGAAGTTGTAATGGAGAACAAATTATATGTTCTCCCTTAATCACTAGAGGAATATTCGCTTTATATTTATTTAATAATTTATGTTCACGAACTTTATTGATTTTAGAGGAAGGCTTACTTTGTTATATAAAATTTATTCATTTTTACTAATTAATTACTTTAACTGTTAATTCTAAATAGGTATAATACATGTTTAGGTACAATTTTCAAAGTGGGTCATTTACTGTATGTGTTGTTAACTGATGTGAACCCAAGTTGGTTAATTTTTGTTTATACTAAATTTTGTAACCCCTTTGTATAAAGACTTCTTCAAATACAAATATTTTTCATTCATTCATTCATATTTATTGAAATTAATGCAGGAAACAATAAGATTCTTGGGTGGGGTTTAAAATGTTTTATTTGTCATTATAATTAATTTAGCAAGACATATGTATTTAAATTAATTAATAAACAAGTGACTCACTATTTACCTCTGTCCAGTTTTTAAGATAGCATAAGATAGTGGTTAATCTATTAATTTATTATTTTGTTTACGGGATTACCGATAAAAGATAAAACTAGTGATTGTTTATACTTTTATTTTTTTTGTTTATTTTTGTTTCAAATATTTTCTACAAGCATAATACAAACGAAAATTACTACATATATTATAAATACAATAAAAATCAATATGCTTAAATGTGGTAAATGCCTTGTACAAATCAGTCGTAATAAAAAAAACATTCAATGTTCGGCCTGTTATATGGTGTTTCATACAAATTTACAATGTGCCGCATTAAACGAACAAGACTTAAACTATCTCAAAACAGAAGGGAATATACAGGCTTGGAAATGTAATTCATGCATTCAGAAAAGAAGGAGTAGCCTTCACTTTTCATCGTCACCGGAAAATTCAGCTAAGAAACAGCACACTGTTGATGAGCTTGAAGACTTTGCTGCCGAGGGAACAGCTAGCATAGAAAAGGAGATAAGTCCGGATATTTCCGGAGAGCACTTCAAGTTGTTAGTTGACCTAATAAACAATAAGTTTGATCAACAGGCGAAAGTGATTGATGAATACAAAAGATCCGTGGAGTATCTGAGTTCAAAGTTTGATACCATCATGGAAACCCTGAAAACCGTTACGGAGG
The DNA here is from genome assembly GCA_951217055.1 of Gerris lacustris. Lineage (NCBI taxonomy): Eukaryota > Metazoa > Arthropoda > Insecta > Hemiptera > Gerridae > Gerris > Gerris lacustris. The sequence continues at coordinate 74,181,068 of OX578276.1, read as the reverse complement.
AATCAAAAACCATGAAAGCCCAAATTAGCAATTTAGAGGAAATAACAGTTACTTTACAACACGCTATTCAAAATAAAGATTCGGAAATATTGAATTTGGAGCAAAGATCGAGATCTAATAATATAGAAATGTCTGGCGTACCCGAAACTCCAAACTAAAACATGGTCGACCTCATTAAAACCCTAGCCACAAATCTAAATATAGATTTTAAGGTGGAACACGTAGAAAGGGCACATAGAATTCAAACCTTTAACCGAACTCAGGTAAAACCTATCATAATTAAGTTCCATTTATATAAATACAAATTGGATTGGTTGGCTGCTTACAAGGACCGAAATTCTGAACCTCTCACAGCTAAGCATCTGTCCGATTGTTTTCCTGACACCAAATTATACATATCACATCACTTAGCTCCTCCTAATAAGAAACTTCTGATGGAATGTAAAGCATATGCCAAATCTAAAGGATTCAAGTACGTTTGGTTTAACGGAAACGACGTCATGATGAGAAGAGACGAAAACAGCCCTGCCATGAAGATGTCCAGCCATAAACTCTCAAGTTTAAATCAATAAAGACAAGTTTATTTTATCATTATTCAATTATTAAAGATCTACATAATTAATGTTTGTTGAAGAAATAGAATGTAAATCTGCGGAAGAAATTGCTGAATCGGTTGGTACGTACAATAATATTACACATCTGAAAACAAAGAACACAATCAGCTATTTATCAATTTATTATTTAAACATAAGAAGTATAGCAGCTAATTTCGATCAGTTCATATTAATTTTAGAGGAGCTTAAAGTTAAGCCGGATTTTATTTTCTTAGGAGAAGCCAGGTTAAGTGAAGATTTACCGATTAATCTGTACAATATAAGTGGATATAACACGTATTTTACCAATTACAAATTCAACCAAAACAGTGGAATCGTATTTTATTCGAAAAATCAACATAATAATTTAATCAGAGTGAAGGAAGTAAAAATCCAAAATTGTAATGTATTAATTATAAGTTATAAAAACAAACTGAACATCCCGGTACATATAATAGCTGTTTACAGATCTCCTGCTGATAAAACTGATATGCAAATGCAAACATTCATTAGCAACCTAGATGATCTTTTAAAAACGTATAAACATGAAGGAGGCCGCGTAACTCTTATTGGTGATATAAATATTTGCATTATGGACAATAAAAATAAAACAAAAACTCAACAAACCTACTTAGATATGATGGCATTAAACGGACTAGTACCTATGATAACAAGACCCACCAGGGTAACTGAACATTCAGAATCATGTATAGACCATATCTTCACTAATATTACAGACATGCACCTGATAACACCGATAATCCTAAAGCTGCACATCACAGACCACTACGCGGTTACATATATACATAGAACACGTCCCATAACTCAATCATTTCACATACACACAAACAAACATACTCATACTTAGATAACAAAAAACTAGGCCGACAAATAAGCCATATTGACTGGTCTTTAGTTATAAGTCAACATGATCCGAACAATTGTGCTGAAATATTTATTAATTCAATAAAATCAAATATAGACGAATGTAAAAAAGAAATTAGTGCAAAAATAAAAGAAGAAAATATAAAAATATAAAACCATGGGTAACATACACATTAATGGTTTCGATGAGGCAAAAAGAAAAACTTGCTCGGCAAATGAAAAAACAACCCTTCAATAAATCTCTTAAAGAACATCTCAGAAAATATTCTAAAATATATAAAACCCTTCTAAAAAAAGCCAAACAAGATTATTATAGTAATAAAATAAACAATGCGAAAGGTGACACGAAGAAAACTTGGGAAATAATAAATTATATTATAGGCAAGAAACAAAAACGAAACCATCAAATAAATGAAATTACATACAAAGGTATAAAAATTAATTCGAGAAAAGAATGTGCTAATGCTTTTAACGACCATTTCTCTACAGTGGGAAAAAACATAGCTAAAACATTGAATTACAAAATAGATGAATTCGATAATCTAAATATAAACAAACCAAACAAAAATGATTTCTCGTATTTTATGTCCGTATCGAAAAAGGAAGTGGAAGGTAGTATATCTGAACTGCGAGGAGGTTCCGGTCCAGGATGGGACGGAATCACTGTAGATTTTATAAAAAGAAATACAAAGTATTTAATCGAGCCTATTACCCACTTAGTTAATTTAAGTACTCAGCGAGGGTGTTTCCCTGATATTTTAAAAAAATCAATAATTACTCCCCTTTATAAGAAAGGAGACAAAGCCGACATGGGGAATTATCGTCCTATTTCCATGATTTCAAATATAGCAAAGATAATTGAAAAAACAGTTAAAAAGCAGCTAGTGAAATATTTAGAAGCAAATAAAATCATACCGAGAAATCAATACGGATTTAAGACGGGGGTGAGTACTCAAGATGCGGTCTCCGATATAACTATGGAAATATACCAGGAATTGGACAGTAGTAAAAGAACTTTAGCGGTATTCTTGGATATCGCTAAAGCGTTTGACTCTGTCCCCCACTCAGCATTATTAATCGCTTTAAAAAATATCGGAATCAAAGGAAATGTACTTAATTGGTTCTCGTCATACCTAAACAATAGGCCCCAATCTAAAAAAATTAATGACGTAATAAGTGAGGAGGAAACATCATTATTTTCTATACCCCAAGGAACAGTTCTAGGACCGATATTATTCTCAATTTACGTGACTGAGTTGTGTAAATTAAAACTTGATGGAGGCTCGATATATTCATTCGCAGATGATATACAGTCGTATTGTTTAGGGGTGAAACTTGGAACCAAGCCCACGAGAAAGCGACCCTCGGATTAAAGCTGATGTTTGAGTGGCTGCGAAAAAATAATCTTTCCCTAAATATTGCTAAATCTCAATATATGACCTTTTCCTTAAATAAGACAAGTCAACCAATTGATTCAAGCTTAACAATACACAAAACCGATTGCCTCTCTTTCAATAAACCTTGTCAGTGTATGTCACTGCAAAGAGTTAACAGCACTAGTTATCTCGGTATTAAAATAGATAACAGGATCAAATGGACCGATCATATAAACCATATTAACGCTAAGCTAAGGAAAATGATTTATATTTTTTTAACGTTACGTAATGTATGTGAGCTGAACGTGTTAAAAAAAGTATACTTTGCTTTAGTACAGTCGCACCTGCAATACTGCCTGATAGCGTGGGGAGCTGCCTACCCATCAACTATGTCACGTCTTCAGTCCACTCAAAACGTAATATTAAAGATAATTACAAAAACACCTAAGTACGAATCTGCTGAAAAAATATATAAGCAACTGAACATCCTAAATATTAGAGACTTATTCACATACTTAACCCAGCTAATGGTTAAAAAATACTACCCCCAATTCACACCTATATCACATAATTACAGTACAAGGAGACAAACACAAAACTTACTCTCAATACAGAAATCTAGGACAACTACTGGTAAACAACACTGGACACGAGTAGCACCTACACTTTACAATAAACTGCCCGCAAAAATAAGAGAAATACAGCAATACAATAAATATAAAGCACACCTTAAGAAATACTAATAAGCACGAATGATATATAGTACGATGTTAGCATTTACTAAAAATAGAATCTTTTCCAATCACAAAATAATAAATAAATAAAATAAAGAAACAGAGCCAGTTAATCTATAAGAATAAAAACAAAACATAGATAAATATAGTAAACAGACTCCACCTCTACGCTCGGGCGACCTAGTAGAGGAGTAAACAACAACTAATTTAGAAATTCTTCCTTTTGTATTACTATATTGTACAATTATATATTCATGTTATTATGTTATTATGTTATTATTCTCATAAAAATATATTATGTTGTTATTAAAAAAAAAAAAAAAAATTAATATGGAGACGGTGATGTTCGATTGGTTTAAAAGTAATTTCTTACTGATATACAATTTTATTTACTTTAGAAAAGACACCCATTTAAACGATTTCGGTATATTTGATCCAAATATCCAGATAAAGTCCAAATTTCCTGTACACATTACATTAGTAATTTGCCCAGATGAACCGAATTAAGGACAATATCTATACAATGATCTCAAATATAAAAAAATTATTTATACTGGTATTTTTATTGTAAAGTAACATATTACGATAAGGAAGGGTTACATAACTTAAAATATAGATGCAACTTCACTTCAAGTCACAACTTTAAAAGCATTATTTATATAACTTTAGTAATATTCATTCAAACTTCTTGGTAATTTCACACGTTAAGTTGCCTCAGATGTTTAATATAGAACTGAGACAGCGGTAGGTCCCTGGATATTTTCTTATTTTTTCTTTGTACTTTAAAAATATAAATTAATAATGAAATTTTCTTATAGGAGCTTAAAATTACCTATAGAATTAACTTGCTTTAAAGCTTTGAGAAAGGATATAATATTATGTCCAAAATAGTTGGAGCCTTGATCTCATGTATAATTGTATTATTGTCTTGACCCTTTCTTCTCTTACTTATAATCAAATCAGATATTTGGTCCTGAGAAGTAAGTATGAGTGATAAGATTATTCTCCTCTTTCACCCTGCTTTTTAATATTATGTTACTTAACTCTAATTCAGTTGTTTCAAATTTTCTTTGGTCTTTACTACTTGTCGCTTGGATTGCTAATATATTATATTTCCTAAGTTTCAAAGTTCGTCTTTAATCTTTGAGACAGATTTTCGGTCACCGGCCACCTAGATCCTGGGTAATCTCTTTCAAATGTAATAGAGGAAAAGCCTTCATCATCTAAGTTTTGGATTATTTTTCCTTTTAGTGTAACTAGTTGTTTATTATCAAACATATTTATTAATAGTATAAATACATTCATTTTAGAGATAATGTACTATAATATACTATTTGCAGCCAAAAAGAAATATTATTATTATTTAAAAAAAACTTAGACTTTACTAACAATATAATCAGACTCTAACTTTATTAACTAGTCTAACTTGAACTTTAAATAATCCCAATTAAAGTTATCATTTAGTGACTATCTAAAAATAAAGTTTTAATTTTATTTCCGAAGCCTTCTAGGAATAGAATCAGGACTATATTATAATTGAAGCGAGCGTAAGCGAGCTTCTTACATTCAACGAAATATGCATCTTGTCTGTCTGTCTGTCTGTCTGTCTGTCTGTCTGTCTGTGTGTCTGTGTGTCTGTCTGTCAGTAACGTTTACGCGTGTGACGATAACTTGAGTAAAAGTTGACCGATTTAGTTAAAATTTGGTATACATGTTCCTCTTACTAATACTCAGGCTAAGTTCGTTGGACAGCGTGATTCGTCCAAGAGTTCGCGCGCAACGCTCGCGTAAACGAGAGGTACAAAAATTAAATTGGAATTTCAGGACGGGAAAAGATTCTATCATCATCTATTCGATGAGACGAACATTTTTTTTAAATAACATTTTTTACTAAAACCAACAGCGACACCGCTATGACTTAATAGAGATCGCTAAAACTATTAAAGCGGACCTAAACGTTTATAATAGAGAAAACAACCTTTTTACCGATTTTCATAAAATTCATTTTAATAAAACTTCATATACACCATCTAATGCACAATTGAAACAGGCATGCAAAATTTCAACTTAATACAAGCAGAAGTCTTTGCGTAGTGAAGAGATACATTTATAATAATTGTTTAAAAGCTACCGCGGGTGGTTAAGATTGTTATAGTCGTATAGTGTATAGTGTATAGGTTTGTTTAGGAAGTAAAGCTTTGTACCGAGTACCCCCACTCTACCTCACACTACCCTCTTCCACTTATCTTCAACTATGACATTCATCATGATTAATAAATTTCAATATTCAGTATTTCTTGCAATACGCTCGCTTCAATGATAGAGCCACGCGATGCCTAGTTTATAATAAATCATTCATTCTATTACTAAGAAATCGTAGTTTGGAGTTGAAACTAAGTAATATAGTAGGAAATAGAAGTATTCGAAATAGCCAAGATATGCTAAAAAAGGTAATAAAATAAATTAGTAAATAATCGCAGTCAAAACCAATCAGACTAGGATGTCAACAACCATTGGTGCATTAATTTATTCATAATTACTGTCTCTTCTCTCAATATGGCAGTTGCACTAGTAAAAATTTAATAACTATAGTTCTAGGACAAATGAATAAATACTTAATTTAAAAAGCATTAGTAATAATTAGTAAGCACCCCAATCAGAAATTAAATAGGTTAACAATTGCGGACGCCATAAGAGCTCAAAGTCAAAATTTAAAAAAAAATCAAATTTAGCTCTATTTAACCGATGGAGGTACGACAAAAAGTCATATGACCAAAGTTGTAGATCTTTTAAAATCAGTTATCGCTGGGGCAATCTGCTTTTCGATACGACTTATTTTAGCCGCAATAAGCCTCCAAAGAAAGTTTTAAAGTTGCGTCTGCCATTTTTAATTTTAAGAGGGGTAAACATTTTTTTACTTTCTCATATAAAGAGAAAGTATTGTGATGGCGCGAAAATTCGATTTTGAGATTTTGATGGATTTACACGTTTTGAGGTCCCTTGAGTCCAAAAAAGTGGTTTTTAAAAAATGTCTGTCCGTCGTCTGTCGTCTGTCGTCTGTCTGTGCAGACGCCTGGAGCCTAAACTACTGGGCCGATTTTGACGAAATTTGGCATACATGTTCAGAAAAATCATACCCCGAGGCGAAATCGAGAAATGAATTTTAGCTCTAAATTTGGGAATTAAAAACTCTGAAAAAACATGAAAAAAATGTTTTCTCGAAAACGGTTCCGACGATTTTGATTAAAAAATTCTAAAATGTAGTCCATTTGAATACGGATCCAACGACATAAGCCGTTTTCCCGGGAAAAATCTAGTTCCTGAGAAATTAGCTTAAAACGCGGACGGAGAGAGCCCGGGTTCGATTCCCCGCCCAGGAGAAGTTATTTTTATGATAAATTTTGATGAAATGTTCAATAATATTTAAATGCACATTTGAAAACTAATAAATGGAAACATTGGGCTAAGTAATTATAAACTCGTATATGATAGATAGATAATCGTTTATTTATTACAAGCAAATACAAAAGAACCATTTTTTTTTTTCATAACAAACGTGAGCCTTGGTCATGGACCGTCAGGCGAGATTCCGGCGGTAAATACATAATAAATACATTCTACATAAATCAATAGTAATGCAACCAATAAATAATAATATTAACAAAAAATAAATACTCCAATATAAACTCGTATATGAGAAAGTTTGTCTGAGTTGTCTCGGACCGATTTTTTTTTTTAACTTTTTGGATTTTTCAAGTCGGTTTAAGGCAATTTCCAACCCAACGCAAAAAACCGCAAGTCTCCAGATGGTCTAGAATTACCCAAACATTTTAATATACTCATGCCATTATACTTTTTAAATCTGGCTCAGATTGGCCAACCTATGTGAGGAAAAAAATAAAACTACTAGGTGGTTATCTTAAGGTTATCCAGTGATATTTTTGTTTACCTCGTTGGCCCAACCTACTATCCGCCAAAATCTCGAGCTCTCATTGGCTCCCCTCCCTTTTTTTCGATTTTCCCCCGCTGCCAGACCACCCTGTATATGTATATATTATATATATATATATATATATATATATATATATATATATATATATATATATATATATATATATATATATATATATATATATATATATATTGTGACGTTAAATCAACGTCAGATGTCAAAATATTGTATTATTGTTTTTAGTTGTTGACTTTTTGAAGATTACTTACAGTATTATTTTGTGTCTTGTATTTAATATATTCGTTTTAGAACTTTATGAGGTACTGTTTGAATCCTAGAACGTAACAATATATATATATATATATATATATATATATATATATATATATATATATTTATATATATATATATATATATATATATATATATATATATATATATATATATATATATATATATATATATATAATATGTTGTTAATAACTTTGGTTCTACTTAATATTTTTCCATGAAACCAAACCTAAAACATACGTAACATGTTTGCACTCACCTCTGAAAAAAAAATAATCGATTTTGCTGGGCCAGTTTTGCGCCTACAAAGTCGGACAGGGGGTGACAGACACCCATACATACATACACAAAAAAAGTTAAAACCGGATTCGGTTTTCGGAATATATGAAATGAAAAAGTATCCAAACTTATTTCAATTCTGACCTATGTATATACCGGTAAAACTTTAATTTTATATGTATAGATATGAGTATAAATATTTAGACACAATTATATAGCGTCGGAAAAGGTTGATCCAAGAAGTAAACAGGAATTAATCTATTTTGGGAGGCGCCACATTTAATAAAAAAGCTTGCCCCCGTCAAGTAATATTTGCATTTTTAGAGGTAGCCAGATGAAGTAAAGACCGGGTAGACGAGCGTAAAAGCTTTATTTTCCTGATGACTATAAAGGATCGAGGGAGGTTTCGAGTTTTAAGGGTCCATTAGAGGGCTTATAGACTCTAAGCGGAATAATGGAGGATGTAACAGCAGGATTTTGAAAAATATGTTTTAAAAGGAATGTATGTAAACAATTGTTATAAAATTCTTTGGAAATAGCTTTAGCTTTTCCAAAAATGCTATTATCTTTATCTAGACTAATAAACCAGAAAACTAATTTCATTTAAGAGCAATCTTTTTAAGATAAAAATTCTAGTTATACTTTGTCTTATAGTGTTTTACTATTTTCGTCTATCTGGAAGTTAATAAACACGTAGAGTTATAAATAAATAATAAAAGGCTTTTTGAAACCTTAATAACAAATATTAATTATCGATTTTTTCAATTAAGCTGGTTAGGTGAGATACCGTCTAATTTATATAAGATTTTCCCCCATTTTATAAATCTATAAAGTGTTTTGATTTTGACATGAATAAAAGTAACAATTTTGCAAAATTTAATGAGCACATATGAAATTAATGTAAGACCATCTGTGGGCTATATTCATCAAACCATCTAAATAAGTTATAGATCAGATAAGTACTTTCAAAGATATAGGTTTTATTAAACAATTTTGTGCATATGGAAGAGAAACCAATGGGTGCAATATATTGAAACTTACATGGGAACAATGGACTAATTATGACGCACCACCATAATTTCATAGTAGTTTATAAGATGTGTTGGTTCGCAAAAATTTAACGACAGACAGACAGACCAAAAATGTTCCCTGATAACTGAAAAGAATTTATGTCTGAGGATTTTTTAAATCAGAGAGATAAAAAAAGTTTCGTTCTTCTGAACGTCCACATAGTTTCCGTTACCTTCGGTAAGCTATGCAGCAAAATAATTTTCGTCAATACTGCCTGAGTTATGAGCTTTTAAAGTTAAAATATCGTTACAATTGATACGATAGCCAGTTAGTTTTGCAGGTCTAGCAACATGTCATGCCAAAATTTGAATAGTTAAGGTGAGCATATCGATCGTAAAGATCAGATGGCACATTACTGTGGAACTCGTAGTACATACTTTAGGTTCATTTCTACTTGGGTAATACTCATGCCAGTAACATTCGAACTTTATACGCGCTTCAGAATAATCTATGAATAATCTGTCATAACGCGAGAAAAGCTGGTTCCAAACCAACTTTCTCGCGTCGAATAAAACGATTCCGTCCTCCTCCATCTCGCTTATATATTTGGTTTCATTTTTCAGTCATCAATTTACATAGTAAATATTAAATATAAACTGTTCTTCATTTTTCAAGCATCCTTTTAGAAAGTTAGTATTATTATTTAAATAATAAATTCGGCTTTGTTTATAACCTGAACGGAACACTGGGCAAGGGTACAAGAAAGGAAGGGTTGGGGAAAACACTAAGTGACATCTCCACGGCTTCATGAATGAATTTTTATCTATACTGCCCAAACGCGCGTAAAAACGCATGCTATATGAACCTTCCAACTCAAGCGATTTAAGAAATTAAAACTGTTCTTCACAGGGAATTTTAGGGATATCCCAAGGGCACTCAGTAGTTACCATCAAATACATTTTGAAACTTTTATTTACGACTTTTTTTGTAAAACTCTATCCTACTAAATTTTTTTGATCCATCCAGAATTTATAATAATTATTCCATCCAAGTTTCAGTACCATGGTGATCATGGCTGAATAAGAATGTGCCTCATTTTTTTTCGCTAGGTTGATTTTATGAGTTTGCTTTTTTAGCAGATCGAAGAGGTCTTCTTCGATTAAGTACCGAATTACTCTCATTTACATTTCACGTATTTCTAAATGTCTATGTAAAAATGTAATCTATTAACATCAAAATGATTTGATTTGAACATTGACAGTGATTTTAGATGTTAGAAAGATAAAAACACAAGACTCTTCGACTCTTCTATGTTATGTCAAGGAGGATACAGTTTTCTTTATTCAGTCAAAATTGCAGGTGCATCAACATGACAAGTGAGAAAGTAACCTTGACTGGGGCACTAACTAAATGTAGGACAGATGGAAATATATGCTATATATTCTACCAACATTCTTATATGAAACTCTCTTATATTAAACTCTATAAGGCTCCTGCTTTTTTATACAATCATATAACCCCAACGGAAATGGGTGGAAGATTCCCATGCGGGTTTCCTTACCCCAAACAAAGGGGAAGAGTAAATTAATTAAATCCGGCTCTAGTCCTGAGAACAAATCGGCTCTATATCAATATCAATTAATCCGTGAAGAAAGAAAATTATAAGCTAGGTAATCTAAGTAGGATCAGAAGGGGTTAGGGTTAGGGTTATCGATTTCAAATTAAGAATAAACGATAAACATATACTATATTGAGTAATATACTTTGGTAAACACGATCTGTATATCTATATATTCTGAGGTTAAAGTCCAAATGTAGACGCTATTTCCAAATAACACAATCACTGAATTTGAATATTCACTATTGACTAAAATTTAAACAGTGGGTGGATAAAATTACCAACCCAAAATTATTCTAAAATTTAGATAAAATTAAAGAAAACCAATTATAGTATCAAATTTATTTATTCTTTGGTTGGTTGGAATTATATTATAATAATTACTAGGGGGCTCTGTCCCCTATTTGCTTTTCCCGCCGTCCACCCCAAAAGGCGGCCGCTTTCGGCGAATTTACTACTTAGCCCCCTATGCACTCCTCCCCATCAGTGTCAAAGGGCAGCCCTATGTGGAGGTCAACGTGTGGAGAATTTCATTGAACTTGTGAATTAAGACAATATTAATTTATTATGGAATAGATACATTACCGTTTAAATTGGTAAATAAAAAAAATACGACAATCCTACACTTAACGCTCAAAAATAATATTCGGTTTCACTTTACAAAATAATACTATCAAGAGCCAATAACGTTAAACTTCGTTGAATTAAAAAAAAAGTTTCTATAGAAATAAAATTCCTTCTCAAACAAAAAATGAACATAAAAAAGTTCTGAGTTTTTTTACCTTTATCTTCCATCCATAATTCGCTAATTAATATCTAATTTGGTGATAAAAACTCAAAATTATAATAATCAAATGGGAGAAAAATGATCGTATGCGAGTAACCACGGGGTCGATTCAGGAACGTTTTTTTTTTACATACATCCAAATTTAACGAATATTAAACTGGGATATTTATTGAATTTGTTGGTACATAATATAATATAGTGAATCTGTAAAGTGGTACCAATCGCTGTTTGTGACCGAAATAGTACATTACGCGTCGAGTGCGGAAAGTAGCATTTTGCATGCGAGTGTGGAGTTTGCACCCGAGCGATAGCGAGGGTAATAAAACCACACGAGCAATGCAAAATGCCGTTTTCGCACGAGTTGCGTACCGTACTTTATCTACGATTGTTAGATTTAAATAATAAATACAGAGAAAAATAAACTTGCTGTATGCAAGTTCGTATCTCTCTCATGATAAATATGGCATTAATTCTTGAGTTGTATTTTTTGCCGAATTAATTATTTCTGGAGGAGTATTATTCTCCACATTTTCGTCAAAGTCACTTGATTCACTCATTGTTTTTCACTAAAAATTCGATATAAACAGTTACTTTAATAAAAGAACAGCAAATTAGTTTTGTTAAATGTAAACAAACTCGCTAATCATGCGTAAAGCTGAAGAACTCCTCTTCTTTACCGCGCTAGCGTGGTAAAGAAGAGGAATTCTTCAGAACTATGAGACGCGCATGCGCAATGAATACAAGTACGTAAATAATCACTTTACCACGCTAGCGCGGTAAAGAAGAGGAATTCTTCAGAACTATGAGACGCGCATGCGCAATGAATACAAGTACGTAAATAATCACTTTCTACGCATCTAAACAGAGATATAATGTTTATATTTCGTATCAATCGTTGATAAAAGAAAGTACGCCGTTTTGTTAGTGATAACGATAACATAGCTAAACTCCTTTCATTCGTAATTTAGTTCTTTCTTCGAATTTCTTTAAAAATTTAGAATATTAAATAACTTTTATGTTATATAACGTAATTTATATTACATATTTGATTAGTATTTATAAAATAATAATTGAATTAGAGGATAAAGTATGTTTAATAACTTATTTTAATAAGTGTATTTTATTCATAAACATCACAACATTACAGTCGAAATATAAATATAATAAAATATATTAAGCAATAAAACATCCTTAACAAACGATAAGTCCATTATGTTAATTTAGTGCGAAAACGAAAATGAAAACAATAATGGCGTCCCTCTGTTTTGATTTCCACTCAAAGTTGAGATATAAACAACATGACGAATATAGCAACAGTGAAGTTGCGCATGCCCTAGACACACTCGAATTTCCCCCTTTTCTAAGGGGAAACTTGTTCATCAACATTCATGTTTAACCCACAATTTAGTATATAATCTTTCTCACTGGAATTGTATATTTACCAAACTTTTTAATAATATAGAAAGATATTATAACTAATTTTAATAATAAAGGAAAACAATAAAAACTTTCAATATATGTGTCTATAATTCAAGTTTCACGATAATCTAGAAGTTTTTTAAAGATAATTAATTTAGTAGCTATGAAGGTTTGTAGAGCCGGGTGGTCTTTTCAAATAGGGTTATTTGAAAAGGTTGACAGATTATGCATCATTTTATTTAGAAAAAGTATAATTTCACTCAATTTTAATCAGTAGAGGATCCTTAATAAAAGCTTGCCCTATGATTAGGACAGAGCCAAGGTATTTTACGCCACAATATAGGTAAGCAATTCTCAGTGAAACATTAAAATGATATCAGTGATAAAGCTTCCTCTTGCATTGCTTTAGGTAACACAACATAAGCACTAAGCACGCCTAATTAATTTTCTTGATGGAATAACATTTCAAAGGGCAATTTGTATTTACTTAAGTAAACATCTACACATAGAACAAAGGTGCACGTTCAATGTTACGCCCTCTGCAGCCGAAACAATAAGTCCCGAATATTCCTGGTTCTCTCTCAAATTATTATAATTGTGAAAATCCTGAAATCGAGAAACTCTTGTAACGAATGCGTGGTTACACCCATCAGAAATGCTTCTTGGAAACACTTTATCGAATAACCATCCAAGCGAATGTTATTTTACAGATCTCTCTGTGGGACTGATCAGCGTATTAACTGATATCATATGGAGAATTACAGTGGAATGGAAGGCTGGAAACACACTCTGCAAATTAGTTCGTTTCTTACAGGTTTGTAATTATTTCAATTTGATTATTATATTTATTTTAGTTTGTACAGTTCTTTTGTTTACAATTACTAGTTCAAACAACTACGATAACGATATACTAATATAATTGTTTGTTTGAAAAATCAGGTAAAGCAAGAATAATAAAATTTATTTTATAAATATTAATAACATTTAAAAGTAAATAACTCCATCGACAGATTTTGTCAAATCCGATATTGTCAAGTCAGAACTAGAATCACCTTTTAATAATATTTAGTCATAACTAGCATTGACTGAAATGGAACAGTTAAAAGTGTTCTGTGCCATTCCTAAAAAACATTATTTGATAAAGAAGATTATATCATGAAGAAAGAGAATAATTTTTAAAAAAATGTGCAAAAAAATTAGAATGGAAGAATTTCCGCTCAATACAATAATTATTGAATCAGCACTTTTAAAATTATTATTACCAATAACATAATTTCTTTTATCTTTGCGACTTAATTAAATTTATAGTTATAGTTTTTTGTTACAGGCGCTAGTCACATATTCGTCCACCTATGTTTTAGTCGCGCTAAGTCTGGATAGATTTGATGCCATCACTCATCCTATGAATTTCTCCGGAAGTTGTAAGTTTAGTGAAAATAACCAAATAGCTTTATTTTTCTTTGATTCTGTTGATGATGTAACAATTTGATTAATAATTTTCCAATCCGTTCAATCATGACTAAACATCTTGAGTTGTTGAATAACTTCTACTAAATCTCTTCAGTTTACTTTGTAGAAACCTATAAGTGTATAACAAATCAACGGTTTCAGGAACAATATTTCTTGAAGAAACAGATCCACGTTGTTTCCCAAAAGTATTTTCTCTATGCCCCAATCTTAAATATTATTACGCCCACAATAACTTATTTAATATCTTTATGATGATTGATGATCATCATCTAACGTAAATCTATAATCCCCTATTTAAGTTTAAATAAAATATAATTGTAGCAGTTTTAAATATTAAATATACCAATCAATTATATTTTAGTTTCCAAAATAATACCAACGTTATAATTTAAACTTAAGATTTTCAACAGTATAATATACTTTGTCTATAGTAACTTTCTTTTGCCTTACGTTTTGGGATGTTTAGGGGAAGGGGTATAAACTATGGCATAACGTCACCCTCCCCTGTTTTTATGATTTTGCTTCATACTTTTATGATTAACCGTTTTATGATTCAAAAGTAATGGAGAGTGTGACAGATTTCTGATATAATTCTTATATGTAAAAGAAAATTACGTTGATTTACTTGGTCAGATGCATCTTTATGTCAAAGCTTTTGTAGTTTACAAAATAAAATTAATTGTTTTGGAAATTATCTTTTCTTTTAATATTTGATTTTTTTCATGAAAATACACATTATAACAATCTCTTTTATCATTTATTAATGGAGATTTTATTAATGGCATATTTTATCCTATGTGAATGAACGTACATTTTCTTAAAGTTATTAAGAATTCCTTAATAAATCTGCCAGTAACGACTACACCTCCTCGTGCTTTTATTTGTTTATTTATTTATTTTTTGTTTAGTGTTTGTTCTGTTTCTTACTTTCTCATTACGTAGTACAGAAAGAAAGTATTGTTTCGGTTAAAAACTTCTCTCTTGATTGTAATGTAAGTCTTTATCCCATTTTACTTTAGCTATCCTACTGAACTTCATTGTGTCATCGTCATCACTTACACGAGAAAACCATATTATAAGGCACGTCAACACTTTTATCCATTGATTTTATCCATAAATCAAAATATCTCTAATATATACAATACTTCTTTTACACTGTTGTTAGAATGTATATTACAGTAGTATCTAAAAGCAAGTATTACCAGAGATATTCCAGTGAAGAAGAAAATATGTCATGTAGATGTAGTTAGAACACGTGCCAGTCAGTGTCTCTATATAAAGGGTTTTAAAAGCCAGGTCCTTCCTTTCGTTCGGTCCGAAACGAAAGGTGCTAACGTCTGCATATTAATGAAAGTGAGGTCAACTATACAGTTCTGTAGATGTATTGTTTCAGGGCGCAGGGCGCGTCTCTTGGTATCATCGGCCTGGATAGTCAGCGCATTTATGTCATCTCCTATACTATTCTTATATGAAGAGAAAATCATACAAGGTACGTCAACTCTTAACACTTGATCTACCATCTACATATTAATGCTGTCTTGAACTTATGCATAATATAATATTTACATAAGTTTTAGAGTTAGTCACATATGTTAACACTTTATAACCTTTATTGAATGCATTCATGGTATAAAGCTATATTTAACTACACTACCCGATGAAATAAATTCTCAAGCTAAGCATGTCTGGCGTATAAGCAGATAAAAAAGTAAATTTAAATAAATCAAAACAAAAAGGGAATCAAGAGTAACAAGTAGAACTGCAAAAAAGAAGGCTTCTGTATAAATTATTAGCCAAATAATTAATACTGATAAGATTATTCACTAAAAATATAATTGGTATATAAAATATACATAAATATGAAATATAAAAAAAAATATATATTATAGGAAAAATATCCATCCTAAGTTTCGAGAAAAAAAAAAAAAATGTATATAATTTATATAATTGAGTAGTGTCTCGACGACGCATCTCGAAATGATTTGTTATTGATAAGCTAAGGAAACCACATTTATTCCAATAAGAATAAATGTTTGGTATGATTTGTTGGGGTTCAAATAGAAATAATAACTTATCTAAATCGATAACTAAATTAATTTATTTAATTTACTTTTTCTTCAAATATAAAATTAAGCCCGTTGCCACGGGCTTAACGACTCGTATATATTACAGCCCGAAAAAATGTAAATACTCTAAATCTACATGAAGCATTGGAACCAAAAACTCATAGAACTCTATACAAGAGACTGACTTGTCACTTTATGGATATTAATTATTACCTCAGGGAAAAAATTCAAAGCTTTCAATCATAATTGGTTTAGGGTTGGGATTCATAATCTACATATCTATAGCTCCCTAGTGATGGACTTTTTGAATTCTTTACAAAAGAAAATCAAAGTGAAAAATGTGAGGTAACACCTTGATTCCACTGATTTATCCACTATTATAAGATACACATAAATCTATCAATGTTTCATTTTTATTTAATATCAAATAATAAAACAAATATAATATGTCAATATACTCAATTATTAAATTAAATATAAATTAAAAAAATATTATTAATTATAATTATTATTTTTATTATATTTTTTATGTAAATAATGTTTCTTTACATATATTATATATATATATATATATATATATATATATATATATATATATATATATATATATATATATATATATATATGAAGCAAAATATAATGGTGGTTTAAAGAAGTTTGTAATCTATATAAATAAAATATTCTAAATTACTTAATATTGTGCATTTTTACGTTTCAGTACATTTTAAATAAGTTTATAGATAAAATTTAAGATTATTCATTTCACTCACTTGTTTTTAAACATAATTGGTTATTGAAACTCTTGAACTAGTAGTTCTGTGAACAAAACTTGCAAGTAGGCCTCATTACCAAAAACATATATTGATTTTAATGACTTAGAATCATCCATCCCAAGTTTCTAGAAAAAAATAAAATTAATAAGTGAAGACAATCGAACAATTCTTGGCTGAAAACAAACATACACAAATGAAATGTCAAACGACCTAGTCCGGAGTTAAAACAATGACCTCGCTCACAGTCAAAAAACGATTGAAAATAACATTAAGCTTTAGCATGATGTATTCCTCTAGTACAGTAATTTATAAAAAGTTTATACTTCATTTATTATTATGTTAAATTATAAAAACGGTAGAGTTATTCTTCTTATGTAATATGTGCATGTGCACAGTAGATTGCTGGATCATCTTTCAGCTGAAACATGGTTGAAACACTTACGTGCTCGAAAATGATTACAAATTTATAGAGAGTCACCAGTATACATTAATCATTTACAATTCCGTTGAAATCCGCGTCATGAAGGGTTTGAAGTTCGCGACACTTCCTTCCACTACTGGAAGCGTCTTCAGGCGTGTGGTGGTGCATCATGGATCGTGTATACCTTGTTGTTTCGAGTTAACATCACAATTCACTACGCCCCTGAATAAGCGAAACGTCAATAAGCCGACTTCAAAGCCTTCGTGATGCGGATTTCACCGGACAACCAAGTTATTTATTATGAGTCAACCCGCGAAAGCCTATGTGCACCAAGTTAACTTATAGTCCACAGGCCACCATAAGAAGTGAGTCGCTGATTGATAAAGTTTTCTTACCTTATGGAATCACTTATTTATGCCTTGTCCACCGATGAATTGGGTATATGACAACGGGGCGCTGGGCCATTTCTTTTTGGTTGACATGCCAAACTTGCCCTTGTGCGGGAACATTGAAAAGAGATAGATAAAATTTTGATTTTCACAGGATCGATTAATTAAATTATTTCAAAAACAGTGGTACACGTGGCCACCGATAAGAGTGGGCCGTTTGGGGTAGCCACGGCCCCAAACATATCGCTCTGCGAGGACGTTGAAAAGAAAACGGCCCACTCGTATCGGTGGCCACCTTTACCACTGTTTTTGAAATAATTTAATTAAACGATCCTGTGAAAATCAAAACTTTATCTATCTAATTTCAATGTTCCCGCAGAAGGGCAAGTTTGGCATGTCAACAAAAAAGAAATGGCCCAGCCCCCAGTTGCCATATACCCAATTCATCGGTGGACACGGCATAAATAAGCGATTCCATAAGGTAATAAAACTTTATCAATCAGCGACTCACTTCATATGGTGGCCTGTGGACTATTACAAATCGTTTATTTGATATTTTTAATATTTATTGTGGTAGGAATAAACTAAAATATTATGAATGTTTTATAGGACAAGCTCAATGCTGGATCGATTTGGAATCATCTTTGAAGTGGCAGATATACATGACTCTGGTAGCTGTGACACTTTTCGTTATCCCGGCACTGGTTATAACTGCTTGCTATGCTATCATTGTGTACACCATTTGGAGTAAGAGCAGCTACATGTCCAAATCAAAAGATTCCCATCATTCTACTCCTCTCAAAAGTAACTATTTGATTAATTTTAAATAATATCTAATATATTAGCCATAATTATAAATTGAAATGGCTAAACCTTTTACTGGTTAAAATTTTAATTTATATTTCAAGCGTAGAAGAAGAGATCTGACATAAAAAAGAAAAATCTTGCTTACTTTTTCATTTAATTCACCTCAATTAACGCTACCGCCCTTTGAGGTCAGAAAAAAACAGTAAAATTAAAATTTTATTGGTTCTAAGCAAGATATAAAAAATCTAAGCACAGGCTTCATTCCTAATTTTAATTCTGCACAATTTGAGTCCTATTTCAACTCCCTACTACAACTATTTAAATGGCGCCTGTACTATTTATCATAGGAAGTTGAAATAGGGCTCAAATTGTGCAAAATTAAAATTGGGAATGAAGCCTGTACTAAGATTTCTTCTCTCCTTAGACCTTGCTTAGAACCAATAACATTTTAATTTGACTTTTTTTTCTAACCTCATAGGGCGGTAGAGCCTTAAGAGGCTAATTATTTCTAAACTAACATTTGCCATGTTATAAAAATGTTTATGTGTTGTCTTCTGCCATCTGTATAATACAACTCGTACTTACTTAAGTTTCTCATATACAAAGTATATAATTACTTAGATTACTGTTTCCCATTTATGAGTTGATTCGGGTTTTCGGAGTTAGATTTTTAATTATTATTGAAAAATTTATCAAAATTTACCATAATTAAAATACCTTTTTGCCGGGAATCCTCCTACCCTTGGTTTTTATACCAATTTCTCAAGAACTAGATTTTCCCCGGGAAAACTACTTAAATTGAAAGATTCGTATTTAAACGGGCTACGTTTTAGAATTTGTTTAGTTAATATCGTCGTAACCATTTTCAAGAAATAATTTTTTGAGTTGGGGGGGAGGGGGCAGCGCCCCACAAATTTATAGCTCAAATTCATTTCTTGATTTCATCTCGGGGTATAATTTTTCTGAAATGCGTGCCAATTTTTTTGGCAAATGGCTCCACGCGTCTGCACAGACAACATTTGTTTTTTTGAAAAGCCATCTTTTTGGGAATAGATCCATCAAAATCTTAAAATCTTAATATTTGTTCTATGAATACTACGTATATGAAATAGTTAAAAAACAAAAAAAACTAGATTGCAATTATTAGTTTATGAAATAATAACTGCTATTTATATTGAAATAATGAAACAAAATGTACTTCGATTTTAATTTTAGATGGAGACATGAGCGATGACAGTGAGCTAAGGCGAGCCAGTTCACGTGGATGCATTCCAAGAGCTAAAATAAAAACTGTTAAGATGACATTTGTGATAGTTTTTGGTAAGTATTTTTTGCTAATGTAAGCATTGTGATTGTTCAGAGGATGGAACTTTTTTCTCCTCAAAATCAGAATTTTCTAGACAGAAATACGTTTCAGAAATCAGGGAAGATTTTTGATCTCGTGTCTGTCAGACAAATTTTATGTGACTTACCAAATCTTGTACAATTTGAATGTCAAAATTTTTAATTTTTAATATACCTTGAGTGTGTATTTGCACTGTTTTTAAATAAGGTACTTCTTTCGTAGAGCAGAACAGTAATTTCATTGTTAAGTAATGCTCAAGAATTTACTTAATAATTAGCTTCCAAGGATCCTCTCCCAAAAAGTCAGCATATTTATCATCATTCAGAAACGGGCCAAGTGGTAAAACTAAATAGCATTAAAACTAAATAGTCTTGCTCATAGTATAGTAGAAGTGAAGTGAGGTTATGGACTAAAGAAAGAGTAGACTTGGCCACAATGTAGACATCACTACTTTGAAAGCTGACTTTTTGACTTGAAGTGGATTTGGAAATTAGCCCGTTTTTCACGATTAGGTTTTTGCTGAGGATAAATATTACAGTATATAACTTATCAATAAGTAATATTTCTTTTCTCGTATAGAGTCTTTTCTCGCAAAATCAGTGACTAGATAAACTATACTTCTGCTGTCAATGGTTAATTTTAGCAATAATCTATAGTAACACATATTTTACGTATTCAACGAATTATTCGTAAGTAAATGTTTTAATAGATATATTCTAATCGTTTCTAAAAAAAATTAAAATTATTTTGAATTTAAATGGAATCGTATCAGTTCAAATGTTTGGCATGATCTCACGTCGGGTTTTCTCACACCTAACTAATCGTTCGTGTAAAAGGTTTTTAAGGGATAAGATTCTTGGGATAGGGATATTAATGTCATATGAAGTAACAAAACATAAATGAAACCCCTGTGTTATTATTGTTACAGTGTTCATACTGTGCTGGAGTCCTTACATTGTGTTCGACATGCTTCAAGTTTTCAACTACATTCCTCAGACACAGACCAACATTGCTATAGCAACATTCATCCAGAGTCTCGCTCCACTTAACTCTGCCGCCAATCCTCTTATTTACTGTCTTTTCTCCACACATGTCTGTAGGGCTTTCAGGTACCTAGTCTAAAATATTTTTCTCTCCTTGTATACTTTTTACTTTTCCTCACTACTCAGTGGCGTATCCAGCGGCTAGGTCTGGAGGGGGCACATTCCAAGTCAGTTTAGATTGGAGGGGGGGGGGGATCCGTAGTGGTAACAAGAAAAGGGAACTATATACTTATTCAACAAAGCAGCCCCCCCCCCCCCCCCCCAATAGAAGATTGAACTTCAAGATATTGTACTGCAGTACAATATCTTACTGAAAGTCATGGGCGTCGTCTGCAGTTTATCATTGGGGGGGGATCTATGGGGGGGGTCCGGGGGCCCTCCCCCGCAAAATTTTGAAAATATGACCTCTCAAAACAGCGCTTTTATGCATTTCTGAGGTGAAATTGAATATGAGGTGGCTGTAAAAATATGTACATATTAAAAAAAATACGGCGTATTTTTTTTTTTTTTTTCTCTATTGGGTCTGGGCCCGTCTGGGGGGAGGGCACGTGCCCCCTGTGCCCCCCCTGGATACGCCACTGTCACTACTAATAGTAGGAAAAGTATTGTTTTCACCAAAAAAATTTTTTTCGGGATTTCAACAGAATTATCCGTTTTAGGTGTTTTTAAGACCTCCTCAGTGGTTTTCAGCATGACATCTGCATGTATGTATGTGTGTGTGTGTGTGTGTGTTATCATCGTAGCGCCCAAGGTATTTAACCTAGAGTGTTGAAACTTGGCAGAAAATCAGTCCTTACCTGTAGTGGTGCCGCCCGGACAATCAACTTTTTCCGCCATCTTGAACCCACTTTGCTGAGTCAGCAAAAATTTTAAAAAATCGTAATAAATCGAAAATGGTCCTGATCGAGTTGATATTTGGCACGAATGTACCTCTCTGTATAACAAACAAGCCCACAAAATTTCATTTTGATATTGGCCGCCATTTTGAAGTTATCAATTTTTGATTTTTTAAACTTTGACAATTAATAATACCGAAAGCATAAATAGCTTAGAATAATACAATATATAGAAGGAGGATCACTGATAACATTGAAGCCAACTTTAGTTGTGTCCCTATCCGCGTTCTAAAAATTCATTTTTGTAATTTGTGACGTCATAACTCTAATTATTTGCCTTCGGTTTTTTAATTTAATTTTTTATTAAATTATAATTATTGATAATCAGTTTAGTTTATTGTAATATTTTTTTTTGAGTTTTATCTTATTTTAGCTTGAAATATGCTAAAAAATAATGTTTATTATATCATGCTGGGCGAGTTGTAAAAAATGACGTCAGAGTGAAACGTAAACAATAGCCAATGGCAGGGTTTTGTCTTCTTGATGTTTGTGAGCGGGCTTGAATAGTTACTAAAGCATGGCCAACCTTCTCCTGTTTAAATGAAAAAAATGAGTGTTGTTATGTTGGCAGCCTGGTCTTAAGGACACAACCTGTCGGCAAAAGTTGGCTTCAGTCTCTTATCAGTAATTGCTTAGGATTCCGATTCTATGCTCCTTCTATATACGATGGTGTTGCGCCAAAAGGGCCAATCTGCATTTTGTATTTGAATTCTAAAACTTGAAAATCTATAATGAAAAATTGATATTTGAATGCCTTATTTATATTTTTATCCATTTAAAATATACTTGGATACCTAATTAATAAGTCAAAATAACCAAATTTATTTTATTAATTATAAATAAAAAAACAAACGTGATATTAGTTGCAGATTGGCCCTTGTGGATTTTTTCAGATTGGCCCTTTTAGCGCACACATCGATATAGTATTATTCTAAGATAAATAGGTTTTTGACGTATAGCATATCGTTGGAACCGGAAAAAATTAAGGAACAAATATAAAAAACCCCGATGAAATTCCATTTATTAGTTTAAAAGTTATAAGCGAATATAATTATTTATTAGTGCGATCATTTTGATGACGTCACATCTGTCAAAATACCGCCAATCTTAAAATAATTAAATAAAATATAGTAGTACAGTCAATCTGTAAATTTGTGCGGAAAAAATTCGAGGATGATTTTTTTTACGAGGATCGTTTGGGACACATGAGAAAAGCTTAACTTCAACTTTTCGGGATCATCCGGTTGCGGAAGTACGGGGTACGGGGTACAAAAGTAAAAAAAAGTATATACCCTTCATGATGCATGTCGTTGGAAAGCTCTTTAAGAGTACAGTAATTTTTGGTTATATATACTTTTGTCATATCTTCATTTAAGAGGGGGGTAATATGGAAAAACAAGAAAAAAAAGCTGCCGTGATAAAAGTCAAAATTCAAGGAAACTTTTTTTTTCATGAATAGCTTGGGGCACATGAGAAAAGCTAAAATCCAACTTTTCGGGAACATCCGGACGGTGGAAGTACGGGTTACGGGGTACAAAAGTTGAAAATGTATATACTATTTATGATGAATGTCGTTGGAAAGCTCTTTAACAGTATAGTAATTTTTGATATATACACTTTTGTCATATCTTCATATAAGATGGAGGTAATATGGAAAATCACATTGACCCTACTGAGGGGGGGGGGGGGGTGGAACAAAACTGCCCGAGGACTGGAACCTGTGACAACGGAGCTTGAAAAATAAATAATTGTGGTGCAGCTTGCGGTTGCAGAAAGGCGGGTTTCCCATGGTCAGTTGCTTGCAAACACTGCGGTGGAGAAAATTGCAGCAACGTACCTCTCGCAGATGCTGAAGAAGATATCCTTGAGGATACTGACTTTGACTTGCCCTCCCAAGTCAAACTTCTGCTTTCAATGTCAACTAGCAAACATGAAAGAAGTACCTTAGGGAGTGAAGCAGAATCAGCAGGAAATTCATCAGCGGTCGATCAACTGGCAAAAAGCGGAAGCAGAGTCAGAAAAATAATAAAAACTTGAGATAAACGCGAACAAAAGATGAGTTTCCCACATCCACCTTCCGGACGGTCCCACAAAATTGGAGTTAACCTGTTCTTATATACTCCAAGCGATTCATGAAAAAAAAGTTCCCTTGAATTTTGACTCTTATTACGGCAGCTTTTTTTCCTGTTTTTCCAATTTACCCCCCTCAAAATGAAAATATGACCAAAGTGTATGTAACGATAATTAATGTACTCTTAAAGAGCTTTCTAACGAAATGTATCATAAAGGGTATATACATTTTCGACTTTTGTACCTCGTACCCCGTACTTCCGCCGTCCGGATGTTCCCGAGTGTTTGGACCAGGATTGTGTGTAGAACGCTACGTGGGCCCTCTTGTCTATGTGGCATTCCCCTCTTGCTGACTCAGGTCGGACTAGTGTTCGTCGACATGTAGGGGGAAAACAGAGGCAATATAAATAAATCGGTTTATCATTTTGTGAAAAAACTGATTCATATTACATAGTAATAGTAAATTTAAATCTAAAAACTCAAAAAGCGTTCAGAAAACATTTGATGTTAAATGTCCCATGTAATTACCCAGCGAATGAGCGAATGATTCTTTTGTTTTGCAATAGGTATTTAATTTTCTTAGAGAAGAATTCTCTTCTAGATAAAAATTTGAAATTCGTATGTGCTCCAAATCCACGTTTGCTTTTGCAGTATGGATCACGTTTTGCTTCCGAGCTTACCAAAGGAAACGGAAGATATGTGACAGTTCTGAAGAACGAACAATTTTTATGTCTCCGATTTCAAAAATTCCAAGACAGAAATCTGTTCAACATCAAGGTACAGTTTGGGTCCCGTGTCCGCCTGTCCTTCAAATTTTGCGAACCAACATATCTTAAAAGCTATTCGTCCAATTTTATTGAAATTTTGATGGTAGGTCATAATTAGCCAGGTTATAACATTGCTGATCCCGTATAAGTTTCAATCTTCTGCGCCTAGTTATTTCTCTTCCACATTCGCACAGACATACATTTATTTACACCTATATCTTCAAAAGTACTCATCTGATTTTTATGAAATTTTAATGGTTTGTTTAAAGTAGCCCGCAGATAACCCAAGAATAATTTCAACCGTCTGCGCTCTTAAAATATTGCTATATTGATACTTTATTCATGTTAAATTTACTCAATTTTCCCTCCTTTTTAAATTAGTCAAAATTGGTTTGATTTTTACATGATTTAAAGTATCAATTTACCAAAATTTAAACAGCGCAGACAGCTAAAATTAATCTGAGAGCTTCTATCAGATAAGTTTTATAAAATCAGATGAATATGTTTGAAGATAAGGTGTAAATAAATGTATGTGTGTGCACATGTGGAAGAGAAATGGTGGCAGGTGGAGAAATGTGGTGGAGGGAAATGGGACCAGAAGATTGGACCTTATATAGGACCAACAATGGACTTTTTATATGCTAATTAACTGCCATCCGAATTTCATTAAAATTGAAAGAGTAGTTTTTAAGAATTTTTCGCAATGATTGAGCGAGAGACAGACTAACAGCCAGAAACGGGATCAAAAATGTCTGATAACTGGAATAGATTTCTGTCTTGGAATTATAGGAATCGGAGACATAATCGTTCTTTAGAACGATCACATCACATAGTGAGGTGTTACCTCACAGGATTTTAATTTAATTAAATATGAGGTTAGAAATTGAAATTAGAATGTTGAAAAGGGGGAGACATTACAATTATAATAAACTAGCTGAATACCCGTGCTTCGCTACGGGGTGTTTTATTTTCAATTTAATGGATTTATTAACTACCATCAGAAAACATTTAAATTATTTTACAAAGCGAGAATATCTAGATTCTATCCCTCTCACTTATTTCTATACCCCCTCCCCTTTGATAAGATAATTTGCTAATATCCCAAATTAGTAATTCATTCCGACTAAATTTTTAAAAAGGAAAAGCAGTGGTATTTTCCTTCCATGGTCAGTAGTTTCTTCTGCAATTTTGGTTAAATACATTTTTTATGAAAAATGAAATAAGAATTATGAAATCTATTTAGAAGACCCGTTCTCAACTCCATATAAAGCTACCAAATCGTTTTATATCCTTTATCACACACTCATAGACACTCTTCATTTATATAAGATGTAGTTATACACATTTTTCCAATTTTCCCCCTCCTAAATGAAAATATGACAAAACTGTACATAACAACAATTACTGTACTTTAAAAGAGCTTTTCAACGATATGCATCATTAAAAGTATTCATTACTTTGACATTTGTACCCCGTACCCCTGGGTACAAAAATAAAAATTTCGCAAAATCCTGTCTTAGTGGATGCCTATGATATGAACCGAGTATATCCTCAAAATTTCAAGTCTCTCGGTTAAGCAGATTTTGCTGTGCGTTGATTCTATGCCAGTCAGTCAGTCAATCAGGACATTGCCACTTATATTATAGATTATGGGGTATGCTAAACCCGCATATAAGTTAAATTAGGTTCCCCCCCCCCCCCCCCCCCCCGAAAAAAATGTCTGTGTGCGCTACTGACCAAAGTGTATATAACAAAAATTACTGTACTCTTAAAGAGCTTTTCAACGACATGCATCATGCAGGGTATATACTTTTTTTACTTTTGTACCCCGTACCCCGTACTTCCGCTACCGGATGTTCCGAAAAGTTGGAGTTAAGCTTTTCTAATGTGCTCCAAGCGAGTCAGGAAAAAAATCAAATATAGTCTCGAATCTTTGCGGCACAATTTACTGAATTACTGTTGTTTTTTTCCCCCTGTTTTTCCTTTTTACCCCCCTCAAAAATGAAAATATGACAAAAGTGTATATAACAAAAATTACTGTACTCTTAAAGAGCTTTCCAACGACATGCATCATGAAGGGTATATACTTTTTGTGACTTTTGTACCCCGTACCCCGTACTTCCGCAACCGGATGTTCCCAAAAAGTTGGAGTTAAGCATCTCTCATGTGTTCCAAACGATCCTCGCAAAATAAAATCATCCTCGAATTTTTTCCGCAGACAGCCTCTTATCACGACAGATTGACTGTACTATAGGTATTAAATATAAGGTTTTTGAAGAATGATAATAAATCAGTTTGTTCAGAACGGTCACCCATCCAAGTACTGACCACGTCCAATGCTGCTTCCTCCTGCTGCGAAGCAGCAGGAGAGGCCACTTTAGTGGCCTCTGAAGTGAGGAAAAGTTCCGAGGTACCCCGTACCCGATTTTTTATTTTTATATTAATAAAGTGCCCTTATAGTTTTTTTTTTTAATTTCAGTACAAATCTATAAGTATACAAGTCAAAGTGTGTGTGTGTTTATGTATATATTATATGTGAGTGTAGTTCTGTGTAGACTTTTCCCTTTTTCTAAGGAATCTTAACAAAATTTGGCACAAATATTTATTATCTTCCTAGAATAATGGTTTTATCCCATCACTCAGTTTCTGGTGGCCATATATGTGCTACTTATAAGGCCAAATTCCATCTAATCACCTAATAATCGATATAGATCGGAAACCGTTAAACCTGGAAGCACGAATTTTACTACTGAGATTGTGTTAATGATATAGACCAGCTTCGTGACAAGATTGACAGCAAAAATATGGATTGGAATGTCTGAAGAGTGATTCCAAACTTAACAAATTATACCAAGAACTTAATATCCATGATGAAATAGAAAAAATCAAGACCATCCTTTTCTCAAAATAAAAAAAATATTAAACTCACGCTAAAATTCGTAAAAGAAATAAATGACTCCCCTTAGCCTCAAATTTCAAAATCTGGAGGTCACTCACCAACAGAATCCCACAAACGAAAAACGTAAAAAGAACTTAGCAAGGACTCGGGTCCGCCCAACCTAATTGAGATTTTCTGTGGTTATCCTCAATTTACTTGGCAAATTAAGTCAGTCCACAGACTTTCTGTAATGCCCGTCTAAACACCGTGCAAACTATCCTAATAAAAGTCCAATCAAAAATTCCCATATAAAAAAAATAAATAAATAACAATAAATTAAAAAATAATAAAATAGTTATTCCGAAATTATCCAGTTCACCCTTCTACAAATGTAATTAAAAAACTCTTATCCTTTACAAAATATCACAACGAATTCTAAAGGCACAAACTACTCCCACTCAAATTTTTTCTATACTCGTAGCATTATGGCTCCGGTATATACAAATATTTTTTTTGTTATACTTATGCTAATAAATGACTTGTTAAAAAAAATTTTTTTAATGAAAAAAAAAATGAAATTATAATTATTATTAACTACGGGAAACAGACAGTGAAAAATACACTCCAGCGCCGGGATTTGAACCACGGGCCTCTATATCCGTAGTATGAAAACTACCAAAAACTTAAAAATTGAATTTCGAATTGATTGTACAAGGTACAGGTACTAATTGAGTACTTTATAATTATAAGCGTTAATTCTCGGTTTAGTTCTAATGTCATAAATATTGACTGTCTAAATGTATATGAATATTGAAAGCTTGGATTCGGGACTAGTTATCGATTACGGTAGTGAAAAATCATTCTCCCGCGTAGCTTAGTTGGTAGAGCGCTATACTGGAAATATAGAGGCCCGTGGTTCAAATCCCGGCGCTGGAGTCTATTGTTCACTGTCTGTTTCCCGTAGTTAATAATAATTATAATTTGATTTAAATTAAAATTAAACTTTCCGTAGTATAAAAACTACCAAAAACTTAAAAATTGAATTTCCAATTGATTGTACAAGGTACAGGTACTAATTGAGTACTTTATAATTATAAGCGTTAATTCTCGGTTTAGTTCTAATGTCATAAATATTGACTGTCTAAATGTATATGAATATTGAAAGCTTGGATTCGGGACTAGTTATCCATTACGGTAGTGAAAAATCATTCTCCCGCGTAGCTTAGTTGGTAGAGCGCTATACTGGAAATATAGAGGCCCGTGGTTCAAATCCCGGCGCTGGAGTCTATTGTTCACTGTCTGTTTCCCGTAGTTAATAATAATTATAATTTGATTTAAATTAAAATTAAACTTTCCGTAGTATGAAAACTACCAAAAACTTAAAAATTGAATTTCGAATTGATTGTA
The DNA here is from genome assembly GCA_951217055.1 of Gerris lacustris. NCBI lineage: Eukaryota > Metazoa > Arthropoda > Insecta > Hemiptera > Gerridae > Gerris > Gerris lacustris. The sequence continues at coordinate 74,151,791 of OX578276.1, read as the reverse complement.
CAAGGTACAGGTACTAATTGAGTACTTTATAATTATAAGCGTTAATTCTCGGTTTAGTTCTTATGTCATAAATATTGACTGTCTAAATGTATATGAATATTGAAAGCTTGGATTCGGGACTAGTTATCGATTACGGTAGTGAAAAATCATTCTCCCGCGTAGCTTAGTTGGTAGAGCGCTATACTGGAAATATAGAGGCCCGTGGTTCAAATCCCGGCGTTGGAGTCTATTTTTCACTGTCTGTTTCCCGTAGTTAATAATAATTATAATTTGATTTAAATTAAAATTAAACTTTCCGTAGTATGAAAACTACCAAAAACTTAAAAATTGAAAAAAAAGTATATAGACGTAGACTGTTCGCTAAAATATCGGATATTTTTATTCTCGATTGTAATTTAAAAAAAATTATTTAGATTTTTATGGTAGCTATAACTTCTAAATTATTTGAACTAGAACCTTAAAATTAGGATGCAAGTTTCGTCTTAACATGTTCTATAACAAGATGTTTAAATTCAAAATGGCGGTCATATGTGTTAAAATGCCAAGTGAACGTACTCACCATTTATTTATCATTACTAAATCTGGGAAACCGAGCAGTAGTTATTCCTTCATTGAATGAGACGTTCACTCAACCAGGTTTTTGTGCTATGCCATTTTATTTCAAGATGGCAGACATTCTTAAATCATTTTTGAAATTGTAAGATCTTGAGAACGATTTGGTCTAGGACCTTGAAATTTGGAAAGAAGTCACTTCAGCAGATTTTTAATCTGCTTTTTAAATTCAAGATGGCGGCCATGTATTTATATTACATAAGAAACAATTTTTTTACCGAGCCACCAATAGTTAACAAAATCTCGAAAAATACGAACACAAAAATCACTAATCATGGTTTAGGGCATTTTTTTTTTTATTATATACGTTCTCTTACCTTTTTAACCCCCAGTTTTATGCCATTTTGCCATATATTCATTTGAATTGTAATTTTGAAATAGGTTTTTTCTATACATCTTCAATATGACTTTTAACTTGAAGATGGTAGCAATAATTATTTTTAAAAGCTAAATACTCTTACTCATATATTTATCACTAAAATTCGCATATCTTAAACGTTAGATAGCTAAAAATTCAAGTGTGCTTCAAGATGGCGGGTGTTTTTATGTTATTTCTGCTATATCTTCAGAACCAATGAGACTAGACTAGCTCAGACTTAAAATCTGAAAACAAGTTACTTATTATGACAAACATGTTCAATAAAATTATTTTTTTAATTTGACCCTTAAGGTAGGGGGATAAAAGGGCGGAAGGTAGATAAAAACGAGGGTTGCGTTAAGCCCAGCCCGAACCATTTTTTTACTAGGAAATTTACATTTTAGAAATAGCTAATCCTTGGAAAATATACAGCTTTTTTTATACATCAACAACTAGGGGGTAAAATGGAAAAGGGATGGAAACGAGGATGCGGATTTAAAATTTGAGAGTTGAAAAGTTGGTTAAGTTATGTTACAAAAAAAATCAAGAATTCTTAGGACGGATGTTCATTCCACAAACGAAACTTTTTTTTTTAATGATTATCCTTGATTTGAAATCAGACTTTTACAGAATGATAGTCAAAACAAATAACATATTTCAGTATGTTAAAGAACGTAGTTCGTATTCAACCAGACGTCGAACTCTTATAATTAAAGATATTATACCAAACATATATCCAGTGCACATTGAGACGAAGGCGACGCAGGGTAGGGCAGCACAGGGTAGTACTACGCCAAACGTGGCCTACACAACACTACTTAGTGGACCAGCCATCTCGATTCGCGTGGTCTCGTATCAGCGGTGGGGGAAAACTGTGCTGCCCTGCGCTGCGTCACCTGCATCTCAATGTGAGAGTACTATTTAATTTATTTTATGGCTTAATTTATTTTTTATAAATGTCCACAGTAAACTGGCTCCGTTTTCATGGATCTGCGGCTGCTTTTTCAAAAACGGTTTAGAAGCGTCCAGTATGACTGATACCATCACTTCAACTCTGAGACGGCCTACAGTCAGAAATCTAGATAACTTCTAGAACCTCCCTTACACTCTTGTTCACTTTTTTCTAAGTATAAATAAATAATTCTGTGTAATTACCCCCCTATCCCTTCCTCTTCCACTCACTCTATAGACTGTTCTTATTTTTATACAAAATTAATATTTTATTAACATTAAAAATTTATGAAAAAAAGAAATTCATTAACTTGTACATAGTTAATAATTCATTAAATCATTTTTATATCCGTTTCATGTCGTACTAAATGTTTTTATTTATTTATTGTTGTTAAATGATTTTCTCTGTGTTCCTCTTTTTAAATCTTTATACTTAAAATATATATATATAATATCTTAATGTAATCTGGGTACTTAAATATATGTCTAAATGTTATTAGTGATCTTTGGATAATATATTATGATCTTGTTTAGAACTTATATTGTATTTTGAAGAATGGAAAATAATATTACGTGTATTTATTTGTTTTATCATTATTTTTATTATTTTTTTTTATATTATATAAATATATTTAGCTTTTTTTTTTTAAACTGACTTTAACAAAGTATTTGGAACAATACAAATTATACTTAAATAAATGTTATACGTGTGTCATTATTTAGTTTGTGTTCCTGATTATTTTCCCCTGATATTTTTTAAGTTAATGATTGAGAGAAAAGGTTATTAATTTATATTTTTTTGTAAAAAAAAAAAATATGACCTATGTGAAGAGGGTTGGACAATAGGTTAACATTAATTCATGCAACTTAAACCTGAATCACCTTGAATATATTATATTTAACCATATTTTCTTCCAGTGGCGTAGGAACGGGGGGGGCTATCGGGCTTGAGCCCCCCCCCCCCCCCCCGTCGGATTTGAAGGGGCTATAAAATTACAAATAAAATAAAATTTGTACATGGGTTTATGTCTAAAACTGCTGAAAATGCCGTTTTTAAACGTTTATTTTCCAAAATTTTCCCGGGGGAGGACCCTCAGACCCCCCTCCTATAGCGAGGGGGGGGGGGGGGTAGAAAGAGGATAGGTTGTAGTCTGGCACCTAAATTTCTTTAGGAATCTAGCATTTGAAATCGAGCACTGATAAAGAGAGTATCTAAAATAAATAAATTGAAAACAATTTATGCATTTTAAGTTAATATTTTTAAAATATACAAGGTGTTTGGCGATATAAGTACAAAAATAAATTTTATTGTCTAGGCTAGGGTAAGATTTTCATTACATAGAGTAACATATTACCAGAGACTTTTATTTTATTTTTTTTTTTTATTTGTTTATGACTTTTATTTTTCCATTTCATGACCTTTATTCTATGACTTTTATTATTGTGTTTTATGACCTCTATTTTAGAAAATCGGTTGTTTTATGACCTTTTAGCCAAAAGTATGACGTTTATTTTCACTGTGAAAATTGAGCCTTTATATGAAGCGTTTCGTTATTTTGGAGGGAAAAAGTTCCAAAAAGATTTCAATACTTCATAAATACAAAATTATATTTACAATATATAATAAATAATAATAATTAGCAGAATGCTTCAACATTGTAAAAAATAATCATTTGTTGTTCTATATTCTCCAGCGTTAAATTGGTTCTATTGTCCGTCAGTAGAATTTTAAACTTGGAAAAAGACCTTTCGGCGTCGGCAGATGAGGTGGGAGAAAATTTCATGCATGACACGTCATTTACTTTTTTCTTTACCGGGTATTCCGTCATGCCGTATTTTCAATATAAATGACCGTCATCTTGATTTAAGATGGCGGATCAAAAAAGATCCGCCATCCGCTATGGCAACTATGGCCTGGACGTGTTCCCACCCAGGATTCCTTGTCAGAACAGCAGTCAACTTTCCTTTCACCTTTTCCCCCACTCTACCAACCCAATCGGTACTGCAAAGGGTCTTGATTATTTCGACGCTGTTTTTGCAGACCTATTATGTCAGGAAATGTCCCGAAGTTGTCGTTGATGTAGTTCAGGTGGGTTTCCAGTCCTGGAGCTTTTAGGGCTTATTTTGCATTACGAATTGACCGCGCCTCTCCAGCATCCAATGAAGCCAAGACCTTGAAGACTTCAGATACAAAGTAGGTGTAGAACTTACCTGTTTATCACATGGCTTACAGAAGAATGTTTCACCTTCCAAAGAAAAGTCCACCTCCTCTGACACCCACTTACGCTTAAGTGCTAATTTGTTTGCAGGAATTTTCGGCATTCTGACACGAGTAGAATCTATTAAGAAACTAGTTACACGAGTAAAATTAATCAAGAAACAAGTAACACGAGTTTCTTATTCGTGTTACTTGTCATCAATTAAACATTCTACTCCCTTACCATGAATATAATATACAACATTTTAATTATGGAACAGCCAATCAGGAGACTGCCCAATCCAATGGGGGTTTACTATTGGCTGACTGGAGAATCTATCTTGAACTTCCCTGATGTTAACTGTTTGAACTTATTTACATTTTACTTGCCTTGGTTTTTATCTAAAATATGTTACAAGAAAATGATAATGTGTAATACTGAAACTAGCTGAAGTAAAATCTGGCGATGGCGATGAAAGATATTGCTTAAAAAATCATTTACTTTCTTACTGTGAATAAATATCTAAATAAACTACTCAAAATAGGAACGAAAATTATTATTTTTTTTTTTTTTTGTGGATAATTTTAAGTTGTGGATAATACGTAATACAACTAGTAACTGGTGTATACACAGGGGGGGATGTCACCTGTTTTAAATAAATCTTCGAAATCAATATTACATTGATGATACGTATTAGTTTTTATTTAATTTAATACTCATTTTTGTCATATTCATGTATTATTAAACAATACAATGTGGAGTGAATTAAATTTTGTATAAGGTTTAAATGATAAAATAAATAAAAGAGATGGATATAAGTTACAGAGTTAAATCAGCACGGGAAAATATTGAATAATAAAAATGGTGGACCGATGAGAGCCTTCCAGGTACATTGTATATTCAATATTCATTCGAGGTTCAGATACAAGTATTTAAAACTATTAAATCTTGTCACTGTCACGGATCACGGATCCTACGAGGAACGTTGCAGGTAGCAGAAATTACGTCCAGTGACAATTACTTTTACAAAAAGAAACCTTATACAATAACGGCTCTGTCTGTCTGTCTGTCCGTTGCTTGTTTCAATTCATAAACTACTATAACTAGGAACATGAAATTCGGCACACAGGTGCATCTCGGCATTTGAGACAACTGGACATGGACACATTTTGGATTTTTCACACTAAATATTTTCAAGATGGCGGCCAATATGGCGGGCGACTAAAAAAAGTTTTTAGTCACCATGACATGTTATATATATCAATTTAAAGGTCTTGAAGTGTAGAAAAAGAATATGCAACTATTAAAATTTCATACATAATATTTTCAAAATGTCGGCCAATATGGCGGGCGACTAAAAAAAGTTCTTAGTAACTATGACATGTTATACATCAATTTAAAGGTCTTGAAGTGTAGAAAAAGAATATGCAATTATTAAAATTTCACACGAAATATTTTTAAGATGGCGGGCGACTAAAAAAGTTTTTTGTAACTATGACATGTTATATATCAACTTAAAGTCTTGAAGTGTAGAAAAAGAATGTGCAATTATTAAAATTTTCAAGATGGCGGCCAATATGGCGGGTGACTAAACATTGTTTTAGTTACCAGAATATGTTATACATCAATTTAAAGGTCTTAAAGAGTAGAAAAAGACTATTAAAATTAGTGTAATTATAATACACTTAATAATTTTAACTTTAATGTACAGAAACCGGCGATTATCGCCCCACGTACTTACGTGAAGCGCGCCTTACTTGTTACAGCTTAATCTTACAACTTCTCAACATTTTTGAGACAGGCCTGTTGGAGCGGGGGCAATCTATATTTAATAAAGTTATTGCGTTATTGCTGGCTCCCTGCTCTCATCTGTATATAGGCACATTGGCCTTATAATATTTGCCTTGCATTTGATAATTTTATTATTTCATATAGATTATTGCACGTTCGCTACACTCGCTAATTTATAACAGCAATTTATAGATGTTATTGCAGGCTTTCTGCGCTCGCCTGTCTAGACAGCTGGGTCTTAGCCTATTTGCCTTGTATTTGGATATAAACATTTTTACTTTTCCTCACTACCTATGGTAGGAAAAGTATTGTTTTCACCCAAAAAATGTTTTTCGAGATTTCAAAGGAATTATGCGTTTTGGGTGTTTTTAAGACCTTCTGAGTGGTTTTCAGCATGACATCTGCAAGTATGTATGTGTGTGTGTGTGTGTGTGTATGTTATCGTCATAGCGCCCAAGGTATTTAACCTAGAGAGTTAAAACTTGGCAGAAAAATCAGTCCTTACCTTTAGTGGTGCCGCCCGGAAAATCAACTTTTTCCGCCATCTTGAACCCAGTTTGCTGAGTCAGCAAACATTTAAAAAAATCGAAAATGGTCCTGCTCGAGTTGAAATTTGGCACGAATGTACCTCTCTGTATGACAAACAAGCCCACCAAATATCATTTTGATATTGGCCGCCATTTTGAAGTTATCAATTTTTGAATTTTGAAACTTTGACGGTTAATACCGAAAGTATAAAAACGTTTTTGACATATCGATGGCTAATAAGTGATACCTCGTAACTACCAAAATGGTGATTTTGAGGTTTTAATTTTGTTGGCCTTGGAAAAAAAAATTCCTTCACATAGAAAATGGGCAGTCGAGACATCTTGTATCAGATTCGCAAACTAATTGTAACGTAATAGCTTGTAACTACACGTAATATGAGTTTCTGGTGAAGGTTTGTTGTGACACCTCATAACTGAGCTCGTATGTGTTTCTAGTGTATGTGTTTTAGGGAAGGTTACTTGTGACACCTCATAACTGACCTCGTATGTGTTTACTTTATTAAAGAAATGACACTGTGAGAACTCATAACTACATTATTTTATGAGCTGTTATAATTTGACAGTTACCAATGTTTCAGAAGGGTTACATGTTGTACAAATTTAAAAAACTTAGTCAGTTAAAGTAAATTTATATTTTTAAATAGTTTTTGTTCCTCTTGTAAACCTGACATTTTGAAGATACGAGATATCACTTATTAGCCATCGATATAGCATATCGTTGGAACCGGAAAAAAATAAGGAACAAATATTAAAAAAACCGATGAAATTCCATTTATTAGTTTAAAAGTTATAAGCGAATATAATTATTTATTAGTGAGATCATTTTGATGACGTCAAAGTTTGTTTACATACCTGTCAAAATACCGCCAAAATTCAAATAATTGAAATAAAATAAATAAAAATAATGTATAAACATTATTTAAAGAGGCCACTTTAGAGGCCTCCAAAGTGAGGAAAAGTTTCGAGGTACCCCATACCCGATTTATTTTATTGAAATTATTGCAGGCTCGTTGATAGCTCGTCTGTTTATACAATCATCAATACAGCATTTACAGATAATCTATATTTGATAAAGATATAACAGGCTCGCTATGCTCTCCTGTTTTTTCTGTATTTGTATAGATAATGTTATTACAGGCTCGCGAGTTAATACAGCAACAACAAATGCTGTCTAGACAGGCGAGCGCAGCGAACTTGCAATATCTTTATTAAATGAAGATTATATCAACAAATGGTGTATAAATCAACCAGCGTAGTGAGCCTGCATTAACTTTATTAAACAACGATTATTCTACAAATGCTGCAATAAACCGATGAGAGTAGCGAGCCAGCAATAACTTTAAAATCAAGATCCAAAGAAATATGATAAGGTCTGCAAATGCAAAAAAAAATATGATAAGGCCCAGCTTTCTAGATAGGCGAGCGCAGTGATCCTGCAATATCTGTATTAAATAAAGATTATTTATGAAAGCTTTAAAAACAGGCGAGTGTAGCGAGGCTGTAATAACTTTATTACACAAAGATATCTAATTAAGAAATGGCGAGTGTAGTGAGCCTTTAAAAATAATGATTATCTACATTTCAAGAAAAATATTATTGGGGCCTGCTGACTGGGCAAGCGAGCGCAGCGAGCCTGCAATAACTATCAAATTAAGATTATTGACAAATGCTGTGTAAACAGGCGAGGGTATTGAGTCTGTAATAACTTCATTAAATAAAGATTACGTAAAAATGCAAGGACAATATTTTTTTCTACCAAGATTAACTTGCGACTTGTACGAAATTCAGGTCACAGCATCTCAGTATTTTTGACCACTTTAAATTTAAGATGGCGACCAATATTGAAGGTGACTATAGAAAAAGTTTTTAGTCAGCAGGACATGTGATACATCGTTTTAAAGGTCTTAAAGAGAATAAGAAGAAGAATAAGTATCTTTTTTGCAAAATTATTACAACAAATAGGTATAGCCAAAATGAGGGTGTTAAAAAGCAAGTTCATACTTATATGGCATGCTTCATAAAATAATTTAATGTTTTTTTTAGGTTGATGAAGAATATGTCAGGTTTTCACCGAAAAATTAGCCCTGTCGGCATATTGAAAACATACGAGTTGTATGCCCGATATAAGAACAAAATTCTACGTGAGTTCTTTATGCACCGCATCACTAGTAATTAAAGAAAAATACACTAGATCCAGTGATAGTGAACTCGTATATCATTCAATAATTCACATTTATAATATGCATTAGAGAGACAGTGACAAGGCCAAAGTACCAACAAATTGAAATAACCCAATAAATATGGGGAAAAAATTTTTATCATTTAAGAACGTTTTTCTACAAAACCTACTTACCTAGGTTGTTTTATTCAGGAGTTCCCACAAAATAATAAGGAAGAAAATCAACAATGAATGTCACTAGTTCCCCTCTCATGATTTTTTTCTTTCTCTATATATATATATATATTTGATATTGGCTCATCACCATACACCATACAAAATTGTCAAACTTTTAATTTTAAGAACAGTTTCTTCCTGAATGGTAATTACTAGTTGCTAAAAAGTATCATATTTCCTATTTATCCATACACCCACTGGAAAGCAGGAAAAAAATGCCTGACTGCCTAGATGGAGGTAGGTTTATAATATTATTGCACCAAGGGGTCAGCTCTTTCAAAATCATCAAAAATTTAAAGCAACAATATAAAAAAATAATCTTTATTACTTAAGAAAGTGTTTCTACAAAACCTACTTAAGTACATATTCAGCCAAATATTTGTGTTTGTCATGAAAACTAACTAGGAGCTTGGCAACTTAAAAAAAAACATGAGAGGGGAACTAGTGACACTCATTGTTGATTTTCTTCCTTATTTTTGTGGAAACTCCTGAACAAACATGACTGATGAATGGATACCCCACACATGTTCCTACGATAGTAGAGGCGTGGTTGGGAATTGTGCAGCTAGATATGTCCAGTACATTTACAACTCAAAGCTAGGCATGTATCCCCCTATTAACCCTTAATAATCTGCGGCTTTAAGTTTAAAGTGAAAAAATTCAGGATGCAAAATAATAAAAACAAGCAAATATTTACTCATATCTCATATTACTTATAAACTCTTCAATATTTAATTAACATAAAGGTTAAGAGTACTCAATGATAAACGGATAAATAAATATTACACAAATATTATTAAAATTTATGACTCTAGAGACAAACTTTTAGATGAGTCACTTCATGGTTTAAGAAAAGAAAACAATTTATGTTTATTATGACAAGTTATTGAATAAAATGTTCAGTCTTAAAAAGATTCTTAATACCTAGATTTTTAAGATGGCCAAATCATCCAATCGTTTTCTACTTGGTAGAAGGTGAGCTTTACAGATTTGCAGTAGCTACCTCACACAGCCATTTTTTTTTATTGGCCGAGGGACTTGGTGGCTGAAACACAACAGAGTTTAGATGTATCTTAATGCCACTAATAGTAAATACTTTATACCAATTTTATCCCAGATTCGTGTTTGTCATTTAAAAAAAAACAACTAGGAACTTGGCAACTTGAAGTATCAATTGGACCAGAACTGCATTGCTTAAAATGTTTTTGAACTTACTAAATAATTACTGTACCACATGATCTCCGTGTTTATTTAATGTCCCACAAATAAAAGTGTTGACTAGTAAATGCATCCTTAAAATAACTTCATATTTCAAGGCACATGATAAAACTTTTACACTCCCACACACTAGAAGAATTCATAGAACCTGATTTAAAAATAAAACTACCTTTTGTTAAATAAAATATAGTTTCCTGCTAATGTAGATTTTATTTCATCTACGACATATTCAGTTGACTCGGATTTATCAATGGCAATTTCAAATAGGTTCATGTTGCTTGAGTGGAGAGAATCAAAATCCCAAAGAGCAACATGTTTACTTTTACTCTGCCTTCCGAGCACAAAGCAGTTAGTAGAATCCACTATAACACCGCATAATATTGCCCAGTGAGCCTTAAATCCTCTCAGATTTGCTGGTGTATGGTTTCTATCAGCATCATAAGGAATTAAATACAGGTTACCAGATAGAAGGTTCTGCATGACTTCCTCTCTTTTCTCCATAATGCCACCTTGGAAATGAGTGATTTCGAAATGTTCAGACAAAACTTCTTTGGCTAAATTCGTCATATTCAAAGCTGAGAACATTTCTCCTTTTTTGGTAAACCCTCGTCGAAGTGCAAGATCAAAGAGATGAGATACATCACATACACATGAAGACGAACTGGATATCATAGAAAGAGCTACCAAACCACACGTCGGTCCATCTTGAATTAACGAGTTTAAATGAGTATACTTAAAAGTTAAAGGAAATTTTTCACTGTCAGGAACTAAACTTCTATATAATAAAGTAATATTAGACAAAACCTCGTCTTCTGATTCTTCAATTACAGCTGTCGTAGGCTTGTTCGACAATATACTTGATAAATGAGGCAAAGGTGGCGGAGGAGGCGGAAAAAAGGAAATAGTATCACATACCTTTGACATTTTCACTCTAAAAAATAAATTTGTACGAGAACTAAAAATATATTATAACAATAATTTTAGAATAATCCCGTTATGGTAAAAATCATAAATATTCAAACTGAATTTTGTTAAACATTATCACAGAACTGCCAGCCAGAAGAAATAAAATACACTGAAACAACTAAAATATACCAAAATAACTACTACGGGCAACACTGATAGATAAAGGTCATAGAAAGGTCACCAGCTGATCGCTGTCATTCATTGAATTTATGTCTCTCAAACTTCAGACTCTCTTCAGTTTACATTACAGTTTAGCAACAAAATCGGTCAAACATTCTTTCAGTTTAAGTTGTAAATCTTGATCATTTTCACCTTATATGTTGTAAGTAATTTCTTTATGATTCTAGTTTTTATTCTATTGCTTTCATCTATTTTTCTTAAAAATAGCATATGCTACGACCTATTTGTTATTTCTTGATGGATTCTTACTGGCAAGGAGAAAAATAGCCGAATCGAAGATTCTTATTTACGGCAAATTCTTATTTGCCTAGTTATTTGTGCTTCGGATTTATATATTAATTGTATCTATTATTATTATTCATGATACCTATTTGGATTGTTGTTAGGCATGATGGACGCTTCCTATTGTAAGACTTCTTTTACATTGTACCACTTTCGCATTTTTCCTTGTGAAAAAGTGTTTCGGTTTAAATGAGTTTGATCAAAAATAATCTTGTAACAAACACCGTAGTCAGTATACACTGCCATTTTTTTAACTTCATATAAAAAGTTGCTTAAAGCATTTAATTCTAACTTTAAAAAACCATTTATATTTATAAATATGATATGTGTTACTCACTTAAAATAATAATATAAGGTTAAAAAAATAGAAAATTAATTAAAAACCTATAATAACTAGAACTCTGCTTGGAATTGTGGATTGAAATTCAAAACAAAAATAAAACTTGATTCCGCTTATAAACTCTTATGCTTCTTACATTTATTTCACTTTTAACTAAAGACAAAAGTAATACATTACTTAAATATTAAAAGGGGGGGGGGTAGACTCTAGTAGAATTATTACATTCTAAATATGTAGATGTGAGGATTGGTGTAGCCCAGTGGCTAGCATATTAGCAAAACTCTCTAGAGATACATGGTGATGGTTCCCAGAGATGCAAGGCATGTTCCACACTGATATCATATCAAGTGAATGAATGAAATGGCGATCCATTTTATCAACAGGACAAAACGAAGTAAATGTGTGAAATGGCGATCCCTTCCTGTATCTAAAAGAACAGGACGAAGCGAGGTTTGCTTAATGGACCCACTTACAAAATCTAGAATCTGTCTTCTGGCTCAATTTGGTTTATTTTTCTTAACCCCCTTTCTTAATTGATTTATACATACTTCTTAATTTGGGTTAACAAAACTAGAAGTTATGCATTATTAAACAAGCACCTATTGCCAGTGGCGTACCAAGTTCTTGTGGGCGGGATATTATCTTGTCATGTCACCCCCTCAGAAATGATGTTAGGGTGTTTTTTTTCTTTCTGCTACAATGACACCCCCCTTAGACTCGTGGCACCCTGGGCGGCCCGCCCCCCAAGCACCCACCATGGTACGCCACTGCCTATTGCTCCCAATTTTCTTTTTTTAAAGTTCACAATACTAGAGATTTGTGAATACCATTAGGGTGTGAAACTGTATTTCTGTTTTAAAAATACTGACAACCCTCGTTTGTGAGTAATTCAGTTTTTAGTCCGAATTCCCCTTTCTTCTCATTTTTTAACCCTTTGAGGCCTGTAAGCTGAGATCTCGGCGCACCAAGACCGGGGCTCAGGGCCTGTAAGCTGAGATCTCGGCGCACCAAGGCCGGGGCTCAGGGCCTGTAAGCTGAGATCTCGGCAATCTATTTTTTTTTCTTTTTCGTTTTTTTTGGGCCTGGAACTGTTTAATAAATGACATTTAGCGCTTTCTAGTAGAGGTCTAAGGTACTACGAAGCTTCTGAAAGAGTTGTATAGATTGCGATGTAGGTAGTTTATGGCATAAAAGGGTAGACAAGGCTGACGTCACAACGAACTATTTATGAAACTCTAACATACCCGGACTCCGCGCATTCACCCCTTCTATTATGCATTCAACCTTGTTTTTCACCAAGGATTTTACCCGTCCTTTTTCTATACACTAAACAGATAAATTTTCCTTCGTTACCTGACCCCTGACCCTTGTAATACCTAGGCATTTCCCACCCTCTAGATTTGTAGTATTTATTTTCCGTTAGGCCAAAACGTAAATCCCAAACTTACTTCAGGACCTCAGTCCTTTTTTAGACACCAACCATTTAGCACGCTTATAAACCTTTCGATTTCTAACATTACACTCTCGCTTTGCTCACTCTCGGAATTCTCTGCCTATTTGATTGTTATATATTGTGATTTGTTCGTTTCGACCCGGCTTGCTTTTTTGAATTCATTGCTTACTCTATATGTTTCAACGATGTCTGATAGAAATAGAAGACATGTTTTTTTTTGGTTTCTTTCATACATTTTATTTTCTGCCTAAAGGTCGAATCTTTTAGTAAAATTATTATAAGGTTGTAATTTTATTTTTATGGTTTACAACATAAAATGTGGAAATTAGAAATAAAAAGTGTTATGTATATTATTTTATTGAAATAAAATTTCGTTTATTACAATACACTAAAATATAGTTACAACTATGTAGAACAAAATACAAAAAGATTTTTGTTCATATAAGGAAAATTGTAGAAGATATGAAGTAATTAGTAAAGTTAGTCAAAAGCGGGATATTTTTCACAATTGCCGACGGCCGGTACATTATACTCTTTTTTGTACACTTTCGTACTTTTTATTGTCTACCCAAAGCCTGAATCTTTTAGTTTTATAATTATTTGGTTGTAATTATTTAATTTTTATGTTTTTTTAACATAGAATATGGAGTTAAGATATAAAAATAATAGAAATAACACGTAAGATATAAAAAGTGTTATGTATATATCATTCTATCTTTTTATAAAAATAACATTTCGTTAATTACAATATACTAAAATATAGCTACAACTATGTAGAACGAAATAAAGAAAGATTTTTGTTCATATAAGGAAAATTGTAGAAGATATAAAGTAATTAGTAAAGTTAGTCAAAAGCGGGATATTTTTCACAATTGCCGTCGGCCGACGGCCGGTACATTATACTCTTTTTTGTACACTTTCGTACTTTTTATTGTCTACCCAAAGCCTGAATCTTTTAGTTTTATTATCATTTGGTTGTAATTATTTAATTTTGATGTATTTTTAACATAGAATATGAAGTTAAGATATAAAAATAATAGAAATAACACGTAAGATATAAAAAGTGTTATGTATATATCATTCTATCTTTTTATAAAAATAACATTTCGTTTATTAAAATATACCAAAATATAGCTACAACTATGTAGAACGAAATAAAAAAAGATTTTTGTTCATAATAGGAAAATTGTAGAAGATATGAAGTAAATAGTGAAGTGAGTCAAAAGCCGGATAGTTTTAATGCATGGTTGAAAATTAGTCAGGCCCAGGGGTTCATTACTGAAAAATACACTCAGTCCCCAGGGTACTTATAACATTACAGAGCTCCGTCCTCAAAGGGTTAATAATATTAGTAATATAGGCTAAAAATAACATTTACCTTTTTCCGATAATCAAAATAAATTATTCAAATTAAAAATAGATAACTATACTTAATCAAAAAGAAGAAATATTATATTTTTCTCATGAAGTATTAAATGCATGAAAAAATAATATACCTGAACAAGGAAAATTTGCTACAATTATGCTATTAACGATACGTTTGATGTCATGTTTCCTTTGTGGTTCTTATCAGCTGTCAATTAATGGTTAATTAGTTTTTATATAACTTACTTGCTGCTTCTAACTTTCTATTAATAATATTCCTCTAAAATATTTCAGTGAATTCTTTATTAAATTAACTATACATTTTTTCTAACAAGTAATCCTAAAGTAAGTTTTATTTGTTTCCTACAGACTTGAAGGCAACAAAGAGTTAAATAGAGAAGAATGTTTTCAGCACTTAAACGGCTCACTAGCAAGGAAAACAACACCACTACAAATGGGGCACCACCTGGTCATCAGACAATGTCACACAACCTGCAGAGAAAATTTGCCAAGGGTGTTCAGTATAACAGTGTGTATTTTTTTTCTTTCTATAACTTCCACACTCAACACCTTATTTTATTGCAACTTTTAACAAAGCCTCTTTAAAGGAAAGCCTAATCTATAGAACTACTAAGACAGTCTATTACAGTTCTCATAATTTAAAATTATAGAATTAAAAATAATTTTGACTCTTTCTAATTAAAGTCAGAAACATTTATTTGTAAAATTACTCTTTTTAAATGATAATTATTTTATTTTATAATCACAATTTTTCTATCTAGGAAAGTTATATTTGTCATATTTATACAATTAATTATTTTCAGTGAAAATTATAATCAAAGGAGATCGGAACACCGGTAAAACTTGCCTCTTCCAACGTCTTCAGGGCAATAAATTCTTACAAGAATATATTCCGACTGAAGAAATTCAGGTATAATTTAACTTTGTTATATATTTTTAAACACTGCATGAAAATGAAATTAAAATAATGTGTTATACTGTGAGAAAATTGCTTTTATAGCTCTTGATAAGAGCTCTCTGTAAAGGTATGTTTGTAATTTGTTCTTGATAATGATAACACTATTTTATTTTATTTCTTTTGCCTTCCATATTTTAACTTTCATAAAAATAAAATTAAAGTGTACTCTATTATTAGGTGGCCAGCATTCAGTGGTCATACAAAACAACAGACGATGTTGTTAAAGTGGAAGTATGGGATGTTGTAGACAAAGGTCGTAAAAGAGTTCCTCTTGAAGGCCTCAAACTTGGAGATTCACAACCAGCTATTGCTCCTGCTTTGGATGCAGAGTTTCTAGATGTCTACAAGGGCACTCATGGTGTCATTTTGGTCATGGATATTACTAAAAACTGGTAAAGAAGTCTTTCTACCTTATTGAGTTAGAGTTTAGGATGTGTCTTATTACTTTAAATATCCAATTTTAAATTAATAATGCCATTTAATTATTAAATATTAAGACTAGTAATTAACTGTGTAGAAAGTTTCAACAATCGCTGTCTACAAAGATTATAATTTTTGTCGATCATCAATACTGAATATCATTTAGATTTATTAATGATCTAATATGAATTCAACCCTGAAGAAATTTTATGACTAATAATAATTGCCATTTACTGGAAACATTTGTATTTTTACATATGTTTTCAAAGAAAAAAATATTCTAACACACAAATAATTTCCAAATCAGCCATAAGCTGTGGAAGCATATAGCTTGACTGAAGTATTTTTTCTTTTTGAAATAATTTATATAAACTTAATGATAGAATTAACGGATTAATCGTAACTTTAACAAATGACCTTTAAGATATTAATAGCACTTTAACTGTTTTCTTATAAATTTTAAACTTTTTTCTTTGTTTTAAGTTGAAAAGCAGTATATAACTTTAAATGAATAGTAACAATAATATAAATAATAATAATAATTGCCATTTATTGCAAAATATAGAATTTTCTACAAACATATATACATAACAAATCACTCTACACATTTTCAAATCGGCATTATGCCGTGGCACCCTAAATTGGGTTTTGGAGTTACCTTTTTAATTTTTTTATAGTACATATTCTTATTTTAACACAACGATTTACAAATGCTATACAATAACTCTATCTAACTAATATTAGAAACTGCTCATACAAACATAATAAATATATTCAAAGTAATAAAAATAATATGGTAATAATTTAATTTAAAATTACAAAAAAAAATCTTCTAATGATAGGTATACATAATATACAATTTCAATTGAATATTTGTTTCGTTATATTCGTATACTCCCCCCCCCCCCCCCCCACCTTTTGATTGACCATATGCACGAATGGATTTTATAAATAAATACAAACATAATACCTATATAACAATAATATATACAATTTAAATATAACATAACACTAATAATTAAATACATATTTCATTAAGTGTGAATAATAATAGTTTGACAGGGACTTAATAACGATTTAAATAAAATACATTTTTGAATTATTCTATTGGTAACCATTCTTCTTTATAGATTGATTCCATTCTGTCTGTTGGCCGCTACCCTTCTCCAGGTTGTACCTTTGCAACAGCTTCTCATCTCGGCGTCCCTGATCGTTTTTGGTAGACCTCTTTTTCTCTTTAGGTTTATAGGTGTCCATTCTATTATTATTATTTTTATTTATTTACTAGCTGGATACCCGTGCTTCGCTACAGAGTGTTTTTAAATTTGATAAGTTTATAAACTACCAGGAAAGCATACAAATTATTTTACTATGCGAGAATATCTAGATTCTATCCCTCCTAGTTATATTCCCCACCTCTTTGATAAGATCATTTGCAAATATCCTAAATTTACCCCCTCCTAAATGAAAATATGACAAAACTGTACACATAACAACAATTACTGTACTCATAAAGAGCATTTCAACGATATGCATCATGAAGATAAAGGGTATTCATTACTTGTACCCCGTACCCCTTTGAACCAAAAGTTATAGTTAGAAAATTCATGTAGACAGTGATTTTCCCCTTGCTTTGAAGGTCAAGTGTGCAAATTTTCATCGAGATCGGACTAAAACTGTAGATTTGTAAAAAGAACATGCACACATGTTGACTTTTATATATGTATGGCCGCCACCTTGAATCAATATGCCGGATTGGTAAACTATTTAACAAAAGTTACTAATTTCATAAAAGGAAGCCAACTTCTGAATTTCAATGTTCTAGTACAATTGGTTCCCGAGATATCGTTTTGTCGAATTTTGTATATAAATGGCCGCCATCTTGAATCAAGATCGCAGATTTTTAAAATATTTCTTAGCGAGCACCTAGGAGGTAAGAGGAACACACCTACAAAATTTCATTGTCGTAGGTTCAGTGGTTTCAGAGATATCGTGATGTGTCAGTCAGTCAGTCAGTGAGTGGTATTTGGATTTTATATATATAGATTTTTTTTTTTTTTTTTTTTTTTTTACCATCTAGTAGCCCATTTTCATTTTCTTCCTATCACCTCATTTCCTATGTGTTCCAATTTTGTTTGGAGCCGTCTCCATGCATTAGTTTTACTTTCCTTTCTTCCAATTCCAACATGCTTCTTTCCATTTATTTTACTATGCCTCCTTGTTAAGCACCGTGTCTCGCAAACATAATCAAATCATCACAGGCATTTCAACACTTTTCCAGAGTTTTGTTTTATTTTCAATGCTGACATTAGATTTAAAAAGTTGTCTGTTGCTATTACAGGCTCTTCATCCAAATCCAATTCTTCTTCAAATCTCTTTAGACATCCAATCATTTTTGGCT
This sequence comes from Gerris lacustris, assembly GCA_951217055.1. Taxonomy (NCBI): domain Eukaryota; kingdom Metazoa; phylum Arthropoda; class Insecta; order Hemiptera; family Gerridae; genus Gerris; species Gerris lacustris. The sequence continues at coordinate 74,133,334 of OX578276.1, read as the reverse complement.
ATTGTCTGTCCTAAGTATGTAAAATCATCCACTTCTTCTATTCTCGATCCGTCAATTATTATTTCATCCATTTTATTTATAATAATAAATATATGTTGTCTCCTTTCTTATGAATATTTATAAACTCTTTGTGTCCATAGGGATAAATAAAAAACTCATTTATAAGTTATAAGGTAATATTTTGTTCCTTAATTTGTAACATCTTCTAACCTTGTTAGTAGTCTAAATTGTTAAAAATCATTAATAAATTAAATTGTCAGATTTTTTAAAAGAAAAAAATTAATAGGTGAGTCATGAGTAGTTGCCTGTTTGCCACTGACTCATTATTTTGAAATGGTTATTTCATGTTATTGTGAAGAATTTATGCATAATAATTTGGTTTTTCTTGGATTAATTTTGAGACCAATATCTGTGGCACCGTGGACTAAATTCTTAAGCATCTTTCCAAGTTTAAGGATTAATTGAACGAGCGTAGTGAGTTCTTCATTTCAGAGACTTGGGATTTGGAAAGTTTGTTTGTTTGTTTGTTTGTTTGTCTGTCTAACGATAACTGGAGTAAAAATTGATCAATTTCAGCGAAATTTGGCACGTAGATGCATCTCAGCATTTTTGAGAACTGTATAGTTTTTGAAAATTCCTCACTAATTATTTCCAAGATGGCGGCCAATATGGCGGACGACTAAAAAAAAAGTTTTAAGCCAGCATAATGTGTTATACATCGTTTTGAAGGTCTTTAAGAGAAGGAAAAGAATATGTAACTAATCAAATTTCACACTTCATATTTTCAAGATGGCGGCCAATATGGCGGACGACAAAAATAAAATGTTTTAGTCAGCATAATGTGTTATACATCGTTTTAAAGGTCTTTAAGAGAAGGAAAAGAAAATTTATTTAATAAAATATCACAGTTAATATTTTCAATATGGCGGACGACTAAAAAAAAAGTTGAAGTCAGCTTAATGTGTTATACATCGTTTTAAAGGCCTTTAAAAGGAGGAAAATAATATTTAACTGATAAAATTTAATACTTCACACTTTCAAGATGGCGGACGACTAAACAAAAAGTTTTTAGTCAGTATGACGTGTTATACATCAATTTAAAGGTCTTGAAGTTTAGGAAAGGAATATCTAAGTATTAAAAATGTCACACATAATATTTTCAATATGGCGGACTATTAAAAAAAATTGATCTGCTTGGCATGTAATACATTAATCTAAAGGTCTATAAAAGTAGGAATAGAGTCAATAACTTTTCAAATCTCATAATTTATATTTTCAAGATGGCGGCCAATAAGGTGAATGACAAAACGTTTTTCGTCCGTATGGCATTTTATAAATCGTTTTAAAGGGTGTAGAAGTAAGAAAAGAGTAAATAACTATTAAAATTTCACTCTATATATTTTCAACCAATTGTAGATAATTATTATTTAGTATAATTATTGCATACTAAGCAGTTTAAACTGGAAATTTAGTTGAACGTTGTTTAATAGAGGTATTGCAGGCTCGCTATGATCGCACGTTTATACAGGAGTTGTAATAATGTTATTGTTGGCTCGCTGCGCTCGCCCTGTATAGACAACATTTAAAATTAGTTTTCATTTAACTGGGTATATATTGAAGGTTCGCTGCTCTCACCAATTTATTTAGTATTTCTGGATAATGTTATGCTGTATAAACTTGCGAGTGCAGCGAGCCTGAATTAATTATATTAAATAATGATTACGTACAAATACTTTATAAACAGGCGAGCGTAGCGAGCATACAATAACTTTATTTAATTATATTTACTACAAATTCTGAATCAAACCGGCGAGCGTAGCGAGCCATCTTTAATTTGATTAAATAATTACTATATTTACTGTATAAACAGGCGAGCGTAGCGAGCCTTCTTTAATTTATTTGATAAAATAATTAGTATATTTACTGTATAAAAAGCGAGCGTAGCGAGCCTTCAATAACTTAATTTAATAAATATTTACAACAAATTCTGAATCAAACAGGCGAGCGTAGCGAGCCTTCTTTAATTTGATTAAATAATTACTATATTAACTGTATAAACAGGCGAGCGAATCGAGCCTGCAATAACTTTATTTAATATATACTTACTACAAACGCTAAATCAACAGGCGAGCGCAGCGAGCCTACAATAAATTTATTTAATAAATATTTTCTACAAATGCTAAATCAACAGGCGAGCGCAGCGAGCCTGTAATAACTTTATTTAATAAATCTTTACTACAAATTCTGAATCAAATAGGCGAGCGTAGTGAGCCTTCTTTATTTTATAAAATAATTACTATATTTCCTGTGTAAACAGGCGAGCGTAGCGAGCCTGCTATAACTTTATTTAATACATATTTACTAAAAACGCTAAATCAACAGGCGAGCGTAGCGAGCCTACAATAACTTTATTTAATAAATATTTACTACAAATGCTAAATCAACAGGCGAGCGCAGCGAGCCTGCAATAACTTTATTTAATAAATATTTACAACAAATTTTGAATCAAATAGGCGAGCGTAGCGAGCCATCTTTAATTTGATTAAATAGTTACTATATTAACTGTATATCAGGCGAGCGTAGCGAGCCTACAATAACTTGATTTAATAAATATTTACTACAAATTCTGAATCAAATAGGCGAGCGCAGCGAGCCTTCTTTATTTTATAAAATAATTACTATATTTCCTGTGTAAACAGGCGAGCGTAGCGAGCCTGCTATAACTTTATTTTATAAATACTTACCACAAACGCTAAATCAACAGGCGAGCGCAGCGAGCCTGCTATAACTTTATTTAATAAATATTTACTACAAACGCTAAATCAACAGGTGAGCGCAGCGAGCCTGCAATAACTTTATTTAATACATATGTACTAGAAATGCTGAATCAAGAGGCGAGCGTAGCGAGCCTGCGTTAATATTATTATTAAATAAAGATAATGGACAGAATCATTTTAATGATCTTTTCAGGTTAAATAAGAATGTCAGGTTTTACTGAAATATTATCCTGATATCATTATTGAGAACATAGTATGGTTGATATAAAAGCACCTTTCTACGCGAGTTCTTTATGCACCGCATCACTAGTATATTTCCTATAAGGACCACATCATCAGCAAATTTGATTCTGTTTAATCTTTCTCTATTTATCTTGATTCCATATTCGTCTCATTTAAATATCTTGTAAACTTCATCCAAAGTTGCACCGAAAACCTTTGCAGATGGAATGTCACTTTTTCTTGTGCCTTTTAATGTTTTTTTTTTTATTATTATTTTACCGACTTTATTAATGTTTCAGCTTTTCTATTGGTGGTATCTATAAGATCTCTATATTCAGGCTTTATAAATTTGTTTGTAAGGGATGTTTTTATTTTGTCATGATATATACTGTTAAAAGCTTTTTCGAAGTTGATAAAGAGTAATACTAAGGGGAACTGATATTCTTGGGATTTCGCTAAAATAATTATTTCGGTTATATAATTATTAATCAATAATTAAAAATGATTTGTATTTTTTTTTTAGTTCTAATTATCACTGGTTCCTTCACTATTGCTTATTGTGGTTTTTTTTTTAGGACTTTTGAATATGTTCAAAGGGAAATAGCAAAGATTCCTGATCACATACCAGTGCTTGTTCTTGGCAACCACTGTGATATGTCACACCATCGAACTGTCACCAGAGATTCAGTTTCTTATTACATTGACTCCGTTCAAAGGTAAACTATTTATATATTATGATAAATTCCATGCTTTGTTTATTGTTAAAATGTGCATGTGCATCTTATGTTTAAATCAATTTGTGTGTTGTGCCACGAGTTAAAGAGATCAAAAGAATGCATTAATTTTAGTTGCACTTGTAATTCACTTTTAAAAATATTGTAAATCAGTGATTCTTACAGACTAAAGGTCCTCTTCCTGAAACAATTATCTTAACACTGACATATTAGTTTACTATTATCTTATAATCTTTCTTTGATGATAACATCAAATTGATAGCTAATCTTTTCGTTCTGTTGTGATCTAATGTTGTTATTGGGCAAAAATGAAATATAATTCTCAGTTGTGAATTATATTATATTTGTTTGCTTATGATTGGAGTTTATAACCGTGTAGAGCAAGAGTGAATTGCCGCCCTAAAAGTTAGGTTGAAGATGTCCGAGGTTCCAAGGTATGCTGATGATGTTTAACATGCATTTACAAATGTTCATGAACATTTAATCAGGATCCTCAATATCAAAGATAAACCCATTATTTCCTCTCCCCATTATTTTTTATAGCCAAATATTTGGTGATATACATAATAAATATTAGGGGATGTGGTCCTCTAAAACTTAATGAAAGTCCTAAGAAAAAAGTTGCTTATCACTTCTCAATATCACCAGTGATCTAGACTTACCAAAATAGAACTGAGAACTTACATGTTTAAAATAAAATATTATTATAAGGTGTAATTTATTTAAAATCTTGTTTAAGAAATAGTAAACTCATATATTATTTTAAACCTCATTCAGATTTTTAAGCTGTTACTTTAGTAAAACATAATTTTTTTTATGGTTATATTTGCCTTTTTTTGTGGGATAGGCCTGCAGGCAAAGGCCAGATAAGGTACACGGAGGGATCTATGAGTAATGGTTTTGGACTAAAGTACCTTCATAAATATTTCTGCATACCATTCCTACAGCTCCAGAGAGAAGTTCTCCTTAGTCAGCTTGAAAGGAATGCCCGGGAGACTGATATTACTCTTCAAGAGCTTGATTTATTCCAGCAGGATTCTGATTATGACAAGTAAATAATTTAAAAATGTATTAATTATAATTACATCTGGTTGAGGTAGGTTGTATTCGATAGATAAGTGAGTTCTACTTATTACCTAATTGTCTTAAGATCAACGCTATTATTTTAATTATAAATGAATTGCTTTTTTTGTAATAATAAATCAATTAAATAAGTATTTTACTACTTATTTTTATTAATGTATAATTTTATGTGCATAGGTTTATAGCTGGTTTAAGTCAAAAAAGAAGAGAAGTGGCTGATAATGTTAGTAGCGCCAAAGGTTCAGCTGCTGTTCCCCTTCCAGTTGGTCAAGGAGTTCCAATTACTGCACCAGGCATGGGTCAAGGTATCCCTATCAGACCTAGTCCTACTACCCCAAATCAAAGTGCATCCAAAAATCCTAGTCCTAACCAACCCAAACAGGCTACTCAGACTGCTAGTATTGCTTCCGATATACTGCTGGATAATAAAAACAATACAGGTAAGATATTAATTATTACTAATTATGGTAATTCTCTTTTGTATTAATAATAAATCATGAGAACCTCTTAAAATTAATTATTCCTACAGTTAAAGTTGATGAGAGTGGCCTAAAACAAATTGGCTGATATTCATGAATAAATGGTTTATTCTAGAAATTTCAGTCATTGTAAAAAAATGTAGATTATCTGTGACATTGTTCTTGTACCATTACTCAGAGCTGATGATGTTATAGCTGTGTTGGTCTGTAGTGAAAGAGGTAAGTTTTAAGAATTATCCACTGTGACTTACCTCATACCTACTAAAGGATTTTTCAAAGTACTCCCACTCTACCAATTAAAATTCAGCACTTTTACATAGATTATCTATCTTATGGGGTAGTAAATAAAACACTTTCACATTTATTATTAGAATCAGTAAATAAAAAGAATCAGTTTATTGATTTTTCCCCCTTAGTATTTTACTATTAAATAAAAAATGTTATAATTAATATCGCTCTAAAATTAATCTTCTTGCATAAACTCAAACTAAACTTTAAGATACTAACTTCTAACAATATGAGTGGTTGAAATCACTCTGCATTGAATAAATTTTTTCAGTTTCATAATAAACTGATTGTCTGCTTAAGATTTTTTAGTACAGTAGAACCCCTCATATCTGTCACCTACGGAATCGGAGCATGGTCAGAACACAAAAAAGTTGGATAATCCGAGGAACTAAGAAAACCGAATATTCCCCTATAAAACTTAAATCTTTATTGTTTAAAAATAAATTTACGAACTCTAATCTATGTATGTATTATAAAATATACATACTAATCCTGTTATCCAATCTTTAATAATTGTTGGTACACCAACTCCTAACTCTGTAGCAAAAAACTGACTGGCTGCTTTTATTGTTTTATACTCAATGTTCTGATAAGGATGAAGTTCGGTTGTGTCTGTGTCAGATCAAACAATTTTTTTTTTTATTTGGGATTCCAAGGAGTCGGATATCCCAGGGTTCTACTGTATTTAGGAATCTGTTAATGTATTCAGTTTTTTGTTTAGTTTACTTATCTAGGCAGTTTTACTATCACTCTATTGTGTATAAACAAAATCATGGAGGTATCATCTAGCGGACACATAAAGTATTAATACTACATCACATGTATAATCACTAGCGATTACTACTAGTATGTAGAAATGTCCAACACTCACGATTCCATCCTAAATATATGAATTTCTTTTTTAATTATTAATGTTTTGTTTTTTGCTTTTAGGTTTAGTGGGAGCATTAGATAGTTCAGTGGCCAGCGTAGATGAATTTGTTCCAGATGGTGGAGTTTTAGACAAATCTTTCCTTGAAGATAACTCACCACCACCCAAACAGGTGCCTGTTTCCCCTCGAGTCAACAACCATGATTCAGATAGGTATCGTGTTTTAAATTTGATTTTTTAAGGACTGTCTTTGTTGAAAGTAGCAAGTAAAATTTTAAAGACTACTTTAAATAGAGAGACACTGCAGAATATTTAATTTTGCTAATTATAGAATCTTTTTAGAAATTTATAATTAAAAAGGAAATTATATTTAAATGTAATTATTAAATTTATTTATTGTAGTGAAGTAAGTGATGGAGGCAATCCTCTGGTGTCAGGATATCAAGATGATTTGGACCCTGATGATTCACTTCATTCTATTCCTAATTTGCCAGTTTTTCACGACACCACACAGGGCCAAGTTAGTTTTTTTTTTTTTTTTAAATTTGTTTGAACAAGATTATACGTTATTATTATTTTGGTTCTAAGCATTCTGAGCTAATTAGTACAATTTGATTTACAGAAGATCTAAGTATTAATTTAATACTATTATGACTAAGTATTAGTCTTAATCAAAATTTAAATTTGACTCACACAACGATGAGAAAAAATAATGTATTTAGCTAACAAAACTAGACAGGAATTTCTTTCACTATAAAGCAAACCATTATCCACCTATTTATTTTTTTTTTTTTTAAATTTTATTTTACCTAAAAATGTAGCTTTATGAGATGAGAAAATGTGTTAAATATTTTACCCCCAATACAGAAGTGTCATTGTCATCATTAAGTTTAAGTGAAGTTGATAAAACAACAACAAACTGAATTATCTCATTTTCTGTACCATCTTTCAAGTTGCAGTCTTAACAAAATTATTATGACTTTTAAATATATTTAGAATGTTATCATTACTTGATCGAAATTAATATTTAAAAAAAAAAAAATTCCTTAAAGCAAATTTATTTATTGGGAAAAAATATAATTCGACAGTGTAATATTTAAAATAAGGGTTTCTTTTTTTGGTTTTACCAACGAAACCCTAAAATAAAAAAAAACAAATTAGGGATCTAAAATGATTTAAAATGGAAATTAAAAATAAAAGAAATATCACTAAAATATCTTTACACGGGCGCATTAAGAAATAATAAGTAAAGCCCGAAAAGAAAGAAGGAGAAAATCAAAAGAAAAGGCTTACAAGTTAAAGATATGTCCCCAGGTTATAATAATAATTGTTGAATATGTTTGGGTGTTGCACAGGAGCAGATGAAAGACAGTAGGTCAGCAGACTGGGTGAGTCATCTCGAAGATAGAGGGAGTCCTGAGGGTGGAGAAGATAGCCAGGATAACCTTGATAACTCAGTTGTTATTTCTGATGATGTAGATAACAACAATCCCTGCACTATAATTAAAAATAACTCTGCAAAGGCTAAGGTTGGTACAACTTCGTTAAGGTCACTTGAGAGGAATATGTGTCTAGCATATGATTGCACATAGTGGTGCACCCAGAACTTTTTTCTGGGGGGGGGGGGGCTGGGACCCAGACTGATAAAAGTTGAAGTAACTTCTTTTATGTGTTTTATGATTATCCATTATTAAAAAATTACATTTTCATTGTTTTCCTCACAAGTGTTTTGCAAGTAAATAGTATATTTTTAAGGCTCTGATCCCCTTTCCCCTCCTCGTGGGTGTGCCACTGGTTGCAAAGTTGTGCACATAAGGGTCATTCAATTTATATTGGTAATTTCCGAATCATTGGGCTTTTTCTTTTGAATTTATTAACTTATTTTGAATGAAGCATTTTTAAACCCTTCTAACTGTTCTTAATAAAAAAGTGAAATTGTGGGAGTTAGATAACATATTAGTTTTATTGACTATTTCTTGTTTGTTGTCTAACTTTCATTTCCAGTTTTAATTTTTTGATAACTTAAGAATTATTCGATTGTATGAAGTAAAATTGAGCTCAAATATATACCTTTATGAAATATTAGCTGATTTAAATGTTTAACATTATATTTTTTTATAATATGTTATTATAATTTTAGGATGTCAAGAGTTCAACGAAGCATAAGCAGAAGCACAAGAAGAAATCTAGTTCCAAAGACAAGGACAAAGAGAAAGAGGAAACAGATGTTAAAGAAGAGAGGAGGAAAAGAAAGAAATCAATTAAAAAAGGTTCATTAGAACGGAATGAACTAGAAGATTTTCTGAATTCTCACGACGCATCGTATGAAGCTATTTAAAAATTATAAATGTCTACCTTTTAAAAAGGGTGTTCATAAACTAGCTTTAATATTCTTCATTATTAAATGCAAGGTATCCTAACATCAAAGTTTGAGGTAATGAGCATGACTGAAAAAGTACCTGGTGCAAAAAGACAATTATTTCTACTTGATACATATTAAATTCAATTCTAAAGCTAATGCATCAGTTATATTGTGTTGTTCCAGTAATACTAATATGGTAGAGAGTTTCTTTTTTTACTTATTTTATTGTTAAACATTTTTATTATAATTATTTTACTATTTTATGTATTCAAAATCATTATATAACTAAGATTTACTTTTTAAAATTAAAAAGTAATTTTATATTTTATTTTAAGAAAAAAGTTTTGGGTTTTTAACATTAAGAAGTCAACTATACCATTATAAATATAGTTGGTGATGCCAAGGATTCTGAGGAATTATGAATGAATGAAATGCAAGATAATGTTGCTAATGAAAAAAGTTTTAATTTCTTAGGAGTCACCTCTCTTATAGAGGAAAAAACAAGGTAGTGTATCCCGATGTATTATACTAGTTATAGTTTTTAAGATATTTAAGCTGGCACTTTTTTGAACAGTAGAAAGCAAATATACTCAAGCAAAAAATAAGTAATAACTCTTTCATTCTCAGTTTTTTAATTGAATAACCTCATGACATGCCAAAAAAGAAAAATAACAGTGCGGAAAACTCAAAACTCTATCATATTACATAGTAAGGTTGATTTTAAATCCAATAATATCTAATTCAATCAATTTATTTTAAAATGCATATGAAAAGATTGTTTACTCTTCACTTTAGATTTTCTGCAAAATTGTTATTATTTTCATCGATATCTTCAAATCTTGATTTTCCCCAAAAAAGACATGATAAATTCATCTTTAATAGACTACAAAATAGATTTTTTTAATCAAAATTGTCAAAACCGTTTTTTTTACACCTTTTTCAGAATTTTTGGGAGTATATCCATCAATATATAGCCAAAATTCATTTCTCGATATCAACTCAGGAAATGATTTTTCTGAACTTGAATGCCAAATTTCATCAAAATCTGTCCAGTAGTTTAAGCAAAACTCGTGGGACCTCCCGTAAATCCGAACGTGTAAATCCATCAAAATAAAATTTTCACACCATCAAAATACTTTCTATTTATGTATGCTACGACTATGAGAAAGTAAAAATAGGTGCACACACTGTTTGCCTGCTAACCATTCAAGTTTTTAAGTACAAAAACAAATTCTTTATCCCTAATCGTATTTTTCTCAGGCATTATTTATTTTTAACATTGCATTGCTAAAAGCCTTTTATTACACGGATTAAAAGTTGTTGCTTTACAAAAAAATAAATTATTTATTAAGTTAATCTACCCTATTTGCCACCAAACATTTATTAAACTGCTGCAATTTAATATTTTTTAACCTAGTGTTTTAACTAAAAATTAAAAAAATAAGTTTTGGGTTTTTAACATTAAGAAGTCAACCATACCATTATAAAAAATATGGTTGGTGATTCCAAGGATTCTGAGGAATTATCAATGAATGAAATGCAAGATAATGTTGCTAATGAAAAAAGTTTTAATTTCATTAGGAGTTTGTTTTAACTAAAAATAAAAATGCATGTCGTGTAGATCATTAAACTTACTATACTTGTGTAGATTGAACCTTTACTTCAAAAATTTCAAAGTAAATTGTTAAGATGTATCCAATTAAGATGGGGATACAAATTATTGTCATTTTGGGGTTTTGATTTTAACATTTAATAGAGTTGAAAAGAAAAATTTATCTCCTTAACTTTGCTTATATTTCCTATCTTAACTCGAGAATATTATACCTTTAAATCTGCCATTCTACTCTTCAATCTTAAGCTAAAGATTTAATGTAATTCTAATTTTTGTAATGAAAATTCTATTTATATATTTTTAAGTTTTTCTATCTAGAAGCAATTAACATATTTATAACTAATAAAACTCCAAAAGCAAAATGATCAGTTTTTGTTAATAGGTAATACTTAATATCAACTGGTTTTGACCACTTCTGTTGGTCATACTTTAGTGAGCTGATAAATTTATAAATTGAAATAAACTGATAAATCTATAAACAACTAATTTATTAACTACTAGCAGACTTAATATCTCCAAATTAATTAAATAATATACTATTTTTCTTGATGAATGCAAGACTTCATAAATAAATCATATTTTATATATTATATATATATATATATATATATATATATATATATATATATATATATATATATATATATATATATATATATATATGAAATATGATTTATTTATATATATAAAAGATAGATTTATGAATATGTATATTTAATAATATTTCATCAAATTTAATAATAATAATGGTCAATTCTCGTCTTGGTTTTAAGCATTGATATAGTTCTACTATCCTGCCCTTCATCATCGAGAGGCAGGGCCATTTCTACTTATAGGCAAGACTAGGCGCCCGCCCAAGGCACCGAAATTTTAGGGGTGGCAAAAGAAAGGGGGAAAAATGTATATTTTATCAAAAAACAAAATAATTAAGCAAATTTGAGGAGAAAAAAATAAATAAAGGAAAAATTGAAGCATCGAATTTTTTTCAGAAGCACACCAAACAATTACTTAATAGTTGTTTACCTTGACTAAATAAACTCAAGAGGAGAAAAATTATGAACTAAGGTTGAACTTTTGGTTGAAAATGGGCCAAAACAAGTGAAATGAAAATTTCGTTTTTGATGAGAAACTCAAATTAATAGAAACTTATCCGCGCAGTTCCATGAGCCAATAAAGACTTGTGGGATAGCTATAATTTTATTAGAAAAAAGGCATTACTTACCAGCTGGACATTAGAGATGTTATTAAAGACTATTCCTAATATAAAGACAAGGAAGGTACTTATCAGCCAAGGAAAGTTTAAAGAAAGAACCTAAAACACACTAAAGTTATGAGAGATTTCATTTTATGTAAAATGAAATAAAGCTATAACAGTCGTTAATGTTTGATGTATTTTATGTTATATACAAGTTATTTTATATCTAATACATTAATTTCTTCTAGCCTGGATGACAGAGGAAGAAAGTGATGGTAGTAAAAGGGAGAGAGGGAGATTTTTTTAATTCTTGCCTAGGGTGGCAAAATACCCAGAAACGGCCTTGTTTAGAGGAAATATTAAAGATTACTAAATTAGGAAGACTTTATACTACTTATAGACAAATGAAATAATCACCTCTGATGATCTATACATATTCTTACTTAATAAGGTTTTATTTATATCTAAAATACTTCTAAACTATTTTATCTTCTTGAGAAAAGAAATGCTATTTAATAACTATCACTGTACTTGCACCTGTTGCTATTTTCTTAAATGTCTCTTTTTGTAAAATAATTCTTTGATATGTTGATACTTTTTGCACCGAATATTTAACCATGTTTCTTTCAATATATGCTAAATAGTAGTCTTCAACACTTAAATAAGAATAACTAGCTTTTATTATTTAAACAAGTGTTTTGTTAAAACTATTGAAGACATTGTTTTATAGTGGTCATAATTTATTTTGTTATAAATCTATATATTTATTTTATTAATATACTCACATTTATTTCATATATGTATTTATTTAATAGTTCGTTTAATTGAGTTCTTATTACATATCTAAGAACATTTTATTGGTTCTGGATGTTTAAATTATAATATTATACCATATTACTTTATGTACATTGGATTTGAGATTATTATAGTTTACAAGTTATATTTAAGTTGTGTATAAATTGTAATTGCTTATTATTTTTGGCCAACCAAAAGAAAAGAACAGTGATTTCAGATTATTTGTATAAATAAAAATGATCCTATTTTATAGTAATGTGTTGTTACTGTATATATTTTTCATATAAAAATAACAAAAATGTAAACACAAAATAAATAATTTAATTGTAGGAGAGCTTTTCCCATGGTATCTCTGAGTAAATTGGGGAGGGAAGTCCACAAAAGGAAACTGGCCAATAGAAAATGTCCAGTGTTGTCGCTCTGATTTATTTTTACAATTTTTAAAATATACATCGTACAAAAGTAAACAATGAAAGATTTGGCAACCCCACTTCAACGAACCCCACTCCGTTTCCCTCTGAGACACAGTGGGAAAAACTCTACTATAGTAGAATTATTCCAGCTTTAGAATTATTATTTTGTTAATAATTTAATAATTATATTTAAGTAAAAAACTATTGAAAGTATGATTACATATTAACAGTCACTGTTTGTCTAAATCATTAAGTTTTGATAGATTTTTATTATTTTGTTGTTATTGTTTTAATATGTTTGTGCCAAACGGTATAAAGTAGTGATTAAGATTATTTTTATACTTTTTTATGTTATCAGGATAAAGGTTGATTTGTGAAAGATGGGGGGCGAGCCCCAATAAGATTAATTTAATATATTTAACAAGGGAGTGTTTATAGTACTCAGGGGATGGGCCATCTACTGAGACAAGTATTGTATGGGGCACTGACACGGAGTTTTTCCCGTGCCGGCTTACTTTTCTTCTAATTTTTGTTTATTTTTATTCATCATCCATTACTACCATGATTGCCACCAATTTCAGTACATTGAATCCCGTCATGGGTTATTGGGCGCTTGTACTGCCAGCTATCCTCTGTAGGTGGCCCGGACAGCTCACGTGTCATACACTCCCCAGCACCTGCTTGGCACAGCCTAACATACTCGTAACTGAACCTTAAATAACCAAAGTTGGTTTGCAAATGAATGGTTTTTTCTCAATTGAAATATCTTACTTCACTGTTCTGGCTTATAAGTGTTTGTAATGTTCAAGTTATGGTGAAATATTGCTGGAGTTATTCATTAAATTCAACTTACATTCCTAAGTTTAAAAGGAAGACTTTTTTTCTTCTTCACTCTACATATTAAATAAATAGTTAATAAGAGAGGCTAAAAAAAATATTCTAAACTTCATTTTCAGTTATAGAATACTATTATTGTTAAAGTGAAATCGCTTTAACCATTATAGAGTAAACTCTTCATGTCTTTAAATATTGAAGTGATTACAATTTGTAATAACTGCTGAAATGGACTGAATATTCACTTCATCAATTTATTAATACCTGTAAATGAAATTTCCATTTTCGTACCTTACTTATATAAAGTTTAATGTTATTTTAATAATTTGTGATATTTTTTATTGTAAGTTTTCATAAAATACAAATTTTGTAATTTTTATTTACCTGATTTAGTAATCTAATGTTTCATTAGAGTTCTTTCTTTCTTATTATTCTACAAGAGATTGTTTACTTTAAGACTATATCACCAGTAATAAGACAGCATGTAATAGAAATTAATTTAATTTGATTACAATATATATTATTTTGATTTATTGAACTGCATAACTTGTAAAAATAAAATTTAGTTAGTATATTTTAGTATATTGAAACCAAAAAGCTTTAAATTTCAAAAAATTCTCCTTGATTCAACTTATTTGTAAATTGTCGTTGCAAATTATATTAATTAATTCATCATTCGCAAGTATATATTATAATTATTAGTTAATTTCTAAAACATTCTTTCATATTGGAATTACTTGTTGACACTTCTACATTGGTATAATGTATAGGGTTTCTTTTGGTAGTTCTTTCTTTCGTCGCATCTTCGATCATATCTCCCGACCTATTGCAGCTATGCAGCTAGAGATTAGAATTTTGGCATAAAAGTAAAACTAAAATGTTGAGGAAAATGTTGAGAATTCAACAACTTGAAATTTCTTCGATCAGCGAGCAATTGTGAACTAATCGCAATTTTTTTAATTTTGCAATTTTCGAGTGAGTTTCATTTTAAAGGTATTGAAGAGTATTCCAAAATGGTGGCAATTTTACACCCAAAAGAACCAAATGCTAAAGGATAATATGCACACCTTGCTCCTCCAAAGTGCTACTTTTTATAATTTTTTTAGTAACAAAAACAAAAAAAAATATGTAGGAAATATTAATTTCTATGACTGAAGAAACCCTTTTAGCAGCTTGCTAGCAAGCACTTGAGATTTTTATCGATATGTTTTACCAGAAAAAACTAGATTGGTTAGATTTTGATATACAGATGCTAATAATATCCTCCCAAAAAATTGGTAAATAGTTACACTCTTTTTTTTATCTCTGCTTTTTAAAACTTTTTTTGTGTTATTAAAATTATAACTATAAGAGTTATTGTTTTATCACATTAAAATGGTTTTTAATCTATTTTAAATAATTGTATTAATAGTCTTCCATTTTTGTCTGTTCCACTTTAATATTTATTTTGTTTCAAAATTATTAGTCACACTATAAACAATCTCTGAATTTTTTTATAAAGTAATGTATATTTATATAATTTTTTTATGTTTTCCTACTTTAATCGTAATTAAATAATCCTAAAAAAAAACCGTTAAATATTATATTTAAATGTATTAATATATGTTCAAATCCATTTTTAATAAATTTAATTAGATTTTTATTTATTTTTTGTAATGATATTACTAATTATACAACGCAAAGGCTCCCCAGTAGCTCATTGCTACTGATGGTGCTTCTCACACCAGAAGTATGGATTTGATTCCCGACTCCAGTACTGGGCCGCACTTTGGGGGTTTAACCATCATTGGCTTATAAAGGGTAGCTACATAAGTAAAGTTGTGTCTATCCGGCTGTGAATGTCAATTATATGTCAATTTTTTTAGTTGATCCCTTATTATTGTATATGATATTCCTATCCTTTGAGTCTTCAGGGATGAAAAAGGTTGAAAATAAAAATAAAAATATTTTCATTTACACAAACTTGGCTATATTTCGCCCATACCTGGGCATCTTCAGGCCTTGAATATGATTAAAAATTTTTACATTTTTTTTTTTTTTTTTTTTGTTTGGAGAAAGAACAATCTACTATTTGAGTAAGTAACCTTTCACAATAGTAGTTAAAGAGTAACTCTTTAACTACTATTGTACTTTAACTACTATGTAAAAATTTTTAATCATATTCAAGGCCTGAAGATGCCCAGGTATGGGCGAAATATAGCCAAGTTTGTGTAAATGAAAATATTTTTATTTTTATTTTCAACCTTTTTCATCCCTGAAGACTCAAAGGATAGGAATATCATAGTCAATTATATGGTTGATACAGCTGATGGAGTGACTTGCCAACCCCCTTTGATCTATTACATATTCCCTCTTATAATTAGACATTTTTGGAAAATAGAGTTGATTGTACCGCATAATTAATCTATGGCAACATGGTATTGGGCTTATAAGTAGGATATTATTATTCATAGTTCAGGCGACATTCTAATTGAGGGGGAAGAAGATATATATGTAGTTTTATAACCCTTTTTATAATATATATTACTTTTTAAGTACAGTATAACCTCGATAAGAAGTGTCTCAAGGGGATTAGGGAAACAGTCTTGTTATCGAGGTGCTCTTTTTGTTGAGGATCGTGTTATCAAGGTTATTTTAGCTATCAGTTGTGATATCGAGGTTAAGGGAGAAGGTTTCAAGTCTAGACTTTTTCAAGGTCAACCCATTCCTGTATAGAGTCGCGTTATAGAGGTTGACTTCTCAAAACGACTTTTTATAGAGGTTCTGAGTTACGATATGAATTGGAAAAAAATCTGTGTTATTGAGGTTGTTTGGATAATAATAGTCACGTTATAGAGGTTAATTTAATATTACGTGTTACGGCAATCTCAAGGGGATTTGAAAATTGCACTTGAGGTTTAATTGAGGTTGTCGTGTTATTGAGGGCCGTGTAAGCGAGGTTCTACTGTATGAAGTAGTTACTAAATTTTATTTAATTTTAAATTAACCGTTTAACGTCCAGATATAAAAAAAATGCACCCTGTACTAAACGCTACATGGTCCTCCAAGGGACCCCCCTCCTAATTAATTTTATTATTTATTTTTAATTAATTTAATTAATGAGTTGAGTAGTGATGGACGTTTTAAGGTGTGAATAAAATTAACAGTTTAATTAATCTTTCTGTGAGAAGTTTCGACCCTAAAGGGTCATCTTCAGTCAGTTTTACTAGAAACAACCAATTATAATCAATTTTACAAATTCCTTGTTGTACATTAATAATCATAAAAGTAATTTATTAATAAATTATAATAATATTTAAAAACAATACTTTTCCTACTATTAGTAGGAAAAGGTTGCCATATTTCTGAATGTAAACCCCCCCCCCCCCCCCCGGAAAATATTAAAAATATGACCTCTCTCAAACAGCGGCTTCTATGCATTTCTGAGGTGATATTTGATTTTAATACTTTGTCATTTGTCATAAAAGTAAACTTATGGTGTAGTTCGTTGTATTGTAATTCAATAAAAGTTATGCACCTAATCATTGAAACAACTTTGTTTAACATCATATTCGTTACAAAATGTTAAATGTTAATGTTACTATTGTATTGAGAAAAATTAAATACATACATCAGCTTTTATTAAAGTTTATTAAACAGTCAAAAACTTAATAAGTAGAAAAATAATTTCGATATTTAATAATTTTTATTATGATATCAATGATAATATTCTAATCTTTTTTTTTTCAAAAACATTCGCTAGATCTTTTTTCCAATAAAAAGGCGAAACTGAAATATAAATAAATAAAACTTAAAAAATTGGTAGATACATCTGCACTATGTGGCTTACAACTATCGGTTCGACTCTGCACTAATTGTTCAATTTACTTACGACTTATTTTAAGCTATTCCTTTATTTAAATGTAGAATACTTCTGTAGATTTTGCCGTACCCTTCTTTATCTTTCAGTTTCAATATAATATATGGATCCTCAATACAGTACCTACAATATCGGTATCATATAAAAAAAATCTTAGATTTATAAAATACTTATCTATAAAACTATTGTACCTTTGCTTTCTAAAACTTCGCATTTATGAATTATTTTATAACATAAATTATCAGTTTTTCTTGCACCTAAATTATTATTATATTACATCTCCAGTAAAAACCGGGACATTTTGGCGTCCCGAAAAGTGTCTTCGGGACACCGGGACTTTGAGTACAAAACCAGGACAATCCCGGAAAACCGGGACGTCTGGCAACCCTAGTAGTGGGGAAAAGTAAAAAGAGGTTTTTTTTTATTAAACTAAAAAATTAAACATTAACAATATTAAAGGTAATGTCTTATGTAAGTAAATCTTAGTCTTTATGTTTATCAATTTTAATTTAATTGAATGAATTATATGCATTTATTCACATAAAATTTAGCTAATAACTTAATACATGTAAATCAGCCTTTATGGAGCTTCATTAATACAATTAATGGCTAAGCTTTAGAATGCGGTTACCAAGCCCGCAACACACTATTATGGGTAGGTTACACATAGATTTCAGGTTATAATCGAAATACTACATAAAATCGATTCTCACAGCATTACTTAACATTTTCGTCCCACCATTTTTAATTTTACTTGGATATTCACGAGTTTTTTAACGACTTAACAATAGATTGCCTGACTTTTTTACGTACTACGATGTTTACTAGGTTGGCAAAACAAACAAACGAAGAGAGATTTATTCAGTTTTTTAGCATAATTAATTAGGGAGATTGACTGGACTGACAAACGATTACGTGGGAGTTCGACAGTTACCGGACCAAAAAAAATATAAAAATTACGCAAAAAAAGGGATTTTGGCTAAAGTGAATTGTACGGAGCCATCGAATTTTGTACTTCGATTTGGACCTCTACCTGGTCTATATGCAGCAGGGTTGTTTTTCTTCAGAAAATGAGCGGAGCACCGCGAAGCGATGCGGAGCGGCCGTTGAAAATTCTAGGGCAAAATAAATGTGTACTTTAATTCTGTAAACAGCACCGTACAATTCGCTTTGACCTGTTTTTCCAAAGGTAACATAAAATAAGCTTAAAATATAAGGTCGAATTACGAGGTTAATGCCGTGCTTTTTTTTATTTTTTTAAATAAACTCGTATTTTTTTTCGTAATTTTTATTTGTTAAATGGATTCGATATTATAGTAGACATGACACATAGAATAAATTCGATATATCGAAAGATAATATACATACGCTATATCGATATATTAGGTGAAGGTTTTGTAGTGAATTCAAGAAAATAGTGTATTGCGGGCTTGGTAACCGTATTCTAAAGCTGTTCCCAATTAATTATACTACTGGCTAGGTGCAGACGTGCAGAGATGCTTTTTTTATAAATACAAAATCAGTTGTTTCCGCTTTTCTGTAATGGTTTAAAGATTTCTACACAAACTTATATATTTATTCATTTTATAATTTAAAAAATCGTGAGTGCTTCTAATTTTAGATAAAATAAAAGCAACAGCCACCATAAAGTTTTTAAGCTATCGTAAAAAAATTCATAATGCTTTAGACTAGACAGAGGAGAGGGGAATTATACTTTCTAATATTCAAAAAGAAAAAGGAAATAAAGAAAAACTAAACAGAGACCTAAAATCTAGCTTTTAATTTAAAATATTTTTCTATTTTATTAAAATTATTGTTAATTTACAATTATTTAAATATTTTTCTAATATTAGAAATTCAGTTTCTTGTAGTTAAGAAGAAAAGATTTCAGAATATTCTTCAAGTCATCCCTTCTGTCAAACCTGAAAGGGTAAGGAAAAATTAAATCTCATTCTGACACATGATTAAAAAATAAAATAGTTTAGACTTGGTGCCTGGTGCTGCTTTTTCCTCAAATTGGAATTGAAACACTTGAATCTATTTGCTTAAATAATTTATTAGGATTATTTTCTACATCTTTAGTGAAAATATCTTGTTCAGGTTTGATTATTTCTAAAAATATTTTCATTTTATTTCAAGATTAATGTAAAATTATATTTTTTAAAAAACATTTATTTATCAATTTAAAATGAGTTTTTATCACATTTTGTAAATAAATATTGGCTAATTCATATTGTAAGTGCCAGAGAAATTTCCTAAAGGGTGGTTAGAGGTGAATAGAGATGGCTCTAAATCTCGACCTGGCATGTACAATATGAATTTATCTATATATTGTATAAATCTTAGGGTGGTGATACACTTCAGCATTTTTTGTGAGGGTAGTGAATTGTGATTAAATGGCATAATTAAATTCAATATATTCAAAAGGCAAATTCTGTCAAAAGCCCATTACAGTAATACGTTTTTTACTTTTTTTATAATTATAAATAAATAAATAGTTTCCTTCCGCACATTACCTGACACCCCAATATTCCCATTATTTTTTTAGTTAACGTCTAAGGTGAGGATAAGTTAATAAAGGTTATATTTGAAACATACTCTCGAGCATGTAGACTGGTCGAGCCGAATCAATGCTCTCAGGCCTCAACCCAATCCCAGGGTTGTCGGCACATCGAAGTGAGCACGTGCTCAGTGTGGATGGGGTTTACATCTCAGGACTGGACGAATAATATGAGCCTACTCCCCCCTCTCCTTTCTGACATATTATTTATATGATTTAGAAACATTTCTTATTGTTATTGTTTAACTGATTATTACCTTCCTAACTGTTTTGAGGTCCGAAAAGGCGGTGGCTTATTGCTCATGCAGCACGTGGTCATGCGCCCTCTCCCCTCATGTTGAAGGCATGCTTATTCGGGGTGAATGCTCAAGTGTATCCCCACCTTTACAAATGTACTGCTTTGACAAAGGGATAGAATCTCTTAAGTTTATAAATCAAGCGAAATTATGCTGCCAAGCGATTCTCGACTGTATGACATGGATAACTGCAGAATAGCCTAACCTACAAATAAATTGCAGATTTATTTCTTGTTTTCAGACCTAGATATTAAAGCTTAGTTATGCTTATAAAGGTGTTTAAAACTATTTTTATTAGTTTATTAGTGTATTATATAACTAACTTAATAGTAAGGCAACCATATATATATTTTTTTTTTTTTTTTTTTTGTACCCTATCCTTGCAGCTGGTATTCTAATTAGAAACTAACAATTTTTCTCACCATAAAGCTGGGTACACCCATTCTGGAAAGCCTAGACAGTTTAGACTGAATAGTCTGTGGGAAGTATGGTTAGCCTGTCAATTGCAACCATTTAGGTTGCAGGAGAAGATTAAAAATTACGTTAACCTTCAGGATAGATCTGAAACAGGTGCAGGTTTAACAAAAGGTATATATGTATGGTCGCCTGTCAGGCTGACAGGGCATCAGCCTCCACTAACAGGCCTGCAGGATCGTCAATAGTAGGTTTAACTGTTCAGTTAGCCCAGACCTTACACACATTTAGGCCACCTCGTACCCTATACTTGCACAAGCATAATTAGATTCCACAACAACTTAGTGAAAAATAACTAACTTATTATTATTTTTATTTTATTTTATTTTTTATATTTTTTTCTAATTTTTTTTTGTAGAATGGAAAAAGGTTTTTATTCTCAGCCTGTAAGCAAAAGAGTTAATCAGTCGAAAAATCCTTTCTATCATTCTCAACCTTCTACCCATAAATTTGTTAATCATGATCAAGATGTGATACACAATATTCAGAAACCTGTTAGGGATCAACCTGGAGAGGTTAATAGACTATACAGGGCGGAAGATACAGTGACTTCTAGTCCTTTGGTATCAGGATTAGATCAGTCTAGTGGCAGCAACATTACTAAACTTTTTGATAATTATAAATGCATTAGTGATGAACTTACAACTTCACTCAAAGAATTCAGAACAGAAAAAATTTCTTTGGAGAATAGATTGAGTTGTCTTAATCAGGAAAATGAATATCTGAAACTTGAAATTGATCGGCAAAAGGCACATATTGATGATCTCAGTGAAACTTCAAAAAGTCTTTCTGAAAAACTTACTAAAGAAGAGACCGAAACTAAAAAGATTGTTGAGCTAAAGTAAGTATTAATTTATATTTTGAATTGTAGAAAGCCAATGTACGTGTGTAAAAAACTATTGAATTTGAGATCACAGTTGTGATACACAATAATATATGGAGTGTTAGTGGAGGTCATTGTTAAAAGTAGAAGGAAAAGTCTGTCCATGTAAAATTATATTTTGATTAACAAAGCAGCTTTTGTCTTCTATAAGGCCATCATCCAGTGCCTAAACAAAAAGTAACCGTACACTAATAAAACTGTCAAAAAAAGAAACCTAGACAATAAAAACACAACAGACAATTTCGATATGAAATCTATCGAAAGCCTACAGAATCTGTTATACCTGCTGAGTCTTGCCACACTTGGAGTCGCAAGCTGGGGCCTTCAACTCGATGATTCATTGTTTGCTGACTACACATTTGGACTGCAATGCTTTATGACATGGAAATTCAGACTATTAGGCTTATAGCAAACAATAAATACACCATACTGCTTTGATAGTAATTATAATACATAATTTTATGTGGAGAGACTTTTCCTTCTAATTTTATTGAATTTGAAGTTTTTATGTTTACATGATGTTCTATTAATTTTTACAAAATTAAAAAATGAGAAATTTTTCCTTTGAGAAATTGTGTCCTTTGAGCAGGATTCAGTGTGCACTACATTCATTAATCTTTGAAGTTAAGAAAGTTAAAATTAATATTCATGGTTGGAACTTCAAATCATTAATATTAAAATGTACCTCAAGAATAGCAATTATAATAATGATAATACAAAATGTAATTAATTATGATTTTTTTAAAGCCTACATAATACAATTAAAATAGTAGATATGTAGTTGCAGGATTCTGGGATTAAGTTCCTGCTTGATTAATATTTAAGTTTGAGGTGATTCAAAATAAACTCCCTTAATCTTAATTTTTTTTTTGTATTTTGATAATTATTTTTATTTGAAAAAACGTATTATTTTTGTACAGATTACTGGAGATACAAGAGATATTTGCTTCGATTCACTCTGCTGATAAATTCATAAATGACTTCAAAAGAACATTTTCAGACTCAGTTGCTGGAGCTCAGGAGTTTTGTAAGAATATTAAAAAAGATTTGAAAGAATTAAACGAGAATTCTTTGAAAGACAGCAGTGACTATTCAAACAACGTTGATGATTATTCTAATGAATGTAAGTTAAACTATTTTACTGTATGCAAATAATTTGTCGGTTTTAGTTTTTATGTTATATAGATATTTTCATAATCAGTTTTTAATTTCTGAAGATACCGAAGAGCTAAAACAAATTAGGAGAAGCATTTCTGAAACCGAGACAAAAATAGAAAATGGAATTATAAAAATCAAGGAGAAATCTTTAGAAGAAACACAATTCAAACAAGAGCTAAATAGTTTGCTTCAAGAAATAGAAGAAGAGCAAAAAAAAAAGAAAGAGCTGGAAACCAGTCTTCTTCATGTAAGTTTATATTTTTTTAGAGGACATTTATTTATGGTTAGTAAACCTTTAAGTGGATGATAGTGAGGAGAAAAATAATTTAATTCAAACATTTCCATCACTATTCATAATATTCTTTCTCATGTACATAATGATTTTTTTTTTTTTTTTCAAAATTCATTGCAAAAATAATCCTACCTGACAGGGAACCGAGCCCTAACTTCTTACATCTATCATGTGAGTTTGATCAAAATTGAAATGAAAAAAAATGTGTAATTTCTTCATATTTTGCATTTCTAAGTATACGCTTAGCTGCTTCCAGGCTTCTTTGCCATAGATCAAAAATCTTATATTTTTCAATAATTTCTTACAGCTCCCCCTAAACAAGTAAATAAAGGTCTATACGGTTGTCTTGATAACTCTAATGCTTTTGAGATATTTTTAAACTAATCCTTGGGTTTTCTTGGCCTGGAACCTACATTGATATGGATTAATTATTTTTTTTAGTTTTTGTTATATTTCTTAATAACTAAACAACTTTGAAGGCCATAATTAAAGCTAAAAAAAAGTTCTATCACATTATGCACATCTGCACATTTTGCAATTAAATATACTTTTCAACGTGCTAAAATTATTTAATTTTTGAATTTTGTTGTTTGCTTGAAAGACTGAAAAAAATTAAAACCATGACAAAACAGATTTTTTTTATTTTGATAAATAAAAGAAAGGGGGCCCAACTTTCTTTATTATTTTTTTCATAATAGTTTCATAAGCATTGTAATTGTTTTTATGTCTCCTAATTCTAAAATTCCAAGACAGAAATCCGTTTCAGATATCAGTAAAAATGTAGTTGAAAAACTATAAAAAATCTTTCCCACATTATAATATCTAATTTAAAAAAAAGAAAATATTGTGTTGTTGTAATAGGTGATTGTTACCATTTTTTGTTGGAAAGAGCGGTTTACCACATGTCCTTCAATCACAAGACACTGCCTATAAAAAAAGTGAATCCCTTTTGTTTTTTAAAAATTGGAGACATTACTACTAGGCTCACAGATGAGATAGTAGTCTTTTTTAGCCTCTGGTTGTTAATTCATTAATATTATTATCGACAGCTCAGCTTAGCTACTCTAATACTCAGCTGTTGCCAATCCTTGACATACTCTTAATTTTGGACGAATTACTCAAAAGAACATATATTAAAATAAAAAACCCTTTGTTTTGTTAAATTCTGCAGCCTCGATAGTCAGAGCTATGATAATCCGAGTTTCTAATAATCCAAGTCAAAAGGGAGTTCATGGAAAGAAGGAGGGGGAGTGGTTTCCCTTTAAAATTAAACACAATTAGGACAGGACAGTGTTGGTATAGAGATAGATCTGTATGATTCCTTGCAATTCCTTTCCTGTCTGAGCAGTTGTGTACATTCAAATCCAGGGAAGCCTATTGAACTTATTTTTTCTTCCTTAGTTCTTAGTCAGATCTTAAATGATCCGAAAGCATCGAGTAACATTTTTATAATGAATAAACGAAAACATACCGAACTTCTGTTAGCTTTGAAAATAAATGCGTTGTTTAGTGTCGACAAAGGTACGTCACTGAAAACCGTTTTAGTTGTGTGTGTGTGTATGTAGTAGTAGTAGTAGTAGTAGTGCTATTAATTACTCTACAATACTATAATACAAATGTTTATTTTGAGAGAAATCTAATCTTTTAATTATTTAGTTCAATACATTTTATTTAAGTTAATATTTAGTGTTACTTATTTAACTTGTATTTAAAATGTTTATGCATTTATGTGTCTGAATAATAATTTATAAATTTTAATTTATAATACATAAATTTAAATAATCTTTTCCCAGCACAGCAATATGATACTAAAAATGAAAGAGAATCACTATTCTTATATGGATAATATAGAAATTGAAACCAACAAACTTAATGAACACGTCTCCCAGCTTAATATAAAGTAATATTTTTTTATAAACTAATTTATATTTGTTTAGTGTATAAGTGACATAATTAAAAATTATGTATACCTATGCAAGATACATGTAGTATTTACAATTATTATTTTAACATGCTTCTAACGTCCACACTTTTTGTTCCTGATCATTTATGCAACAAGTAAGTGACTAGAGAATATCTATTAACTTTATTTTCATTAATGTAAAAGCAGTGCTTAATTTGTGACGGTACGCACCGGTACCTCTGATAGAAGACTGTTGGTGCACATGGGAGTTTTATTTTTTACCAATGTTTTTTTGTTTATTTTTTACCTTTGCGCTTTTAAAATGCTCAGAAAAGCATTAAAATAACGTTAAAAAAGTCAAAATTTCAAAACTTTTGGATCACATTACCAGAACCTCTGTTTTACAAATCAAGCACTGTGTAATAGTACATTACGCGAAAAGTAGCGAGTGCGGAAAGTAGCATTTTGCATGCGAGTGTGGAGTTTGCACCCGAGCGACAGCGAGGGTAGTAAAACCACACGAGCAATGCAAAATGCCGTTTTCGCACGAGTTGCGTACCATACTTTATCTACGATTGTTAGATTTAAATAATAAATATAGAAAAAATAAACTTGCTGTATGTAAGTTCGTATCTCTCTCTTGATAAAGATAGCATTAATTCTTGAGTTGTATTTTTTGCCGAATTAATTATTTCTGGAGGAGTATTATTCTCCACATTTTCGTCAGAGTCACTTGATTCACTCATTTTTTTTTCACTAAAAACTCGATATAAACAGTTACTTTAATAAAAGAACAGCAAATTAGTTTTGTAAAATGTAAACAAACTCGGTAATCGTGCGTAAAGCTGAAGAATTCCTCTTCTTTACTGCACTAGCGTGGTAAAGAAAAGGAATTCTTCAGAACTATGAGACGCGCATGCGCAATGAATACAAGTACGTAAATAATCACTTTCTACGCATCTAAACAGAGATATAATGTTTATATTTCGTATTAATCGTAGATAAAATTATTTATATATGGTAGAACAAATTTATTTATTATATTGTAGAACACATTGATAAAATTAAAAATCCTTAAACTAACCACAATATTAATTTCAAACCTCTTAATTTTTCAGAAAATAATATTTGAGTAAAATATTAAAGTTTTACTTAATTTTAATTCTACTCTTTAAACTCTGTCACTTCAAAAGCTTATATCATGTGTGTTTACTTTTACTGATTGCCCTCTCTGATATTATTCAATTTTACATCACACACACACACACACACACATATATATATATATATATATATATATATATATATATATATATATATATATAATATATATCTCAATATATGTATTTAATACTTTTTAATAAATTTTCTTTTTTAGAAATTCAACATTGGACTTTGAAATAAGTGGATCAGAAAATGATTTGATAAATCTAAAAGAGAAATACAGTCAAATGACGTCTGAAATGAATTCTTTACAAACTGTGTTAATGAAAAAAAGACACGAAGATGATATGATTCAACAGGTTATTCTTAAAATAATACAATAATTATACTTGCTATTTGATAATTAATTTCAGTATTTTTTTTTTCTTCTTCTTCAAAGGTAGCTTCTGCCTGTGGCTCATAACAGGCGACTGACCACTCTTGGCAGTTCATAGACTTAAATAGGCCGCTTGATTCAGGGGTCCCTACGGTGGGAGTCTTATGAGACATCTACAAAGTTTTTGTGAAAAAATGTTTATTGCAATTAGTGAAGTTTTGCATATTATTTTTTACAAATTTACCATTTCTATCAAAATAAAAATTAAGATTATTATCCTGTTCTAAAAATAAATTACTCTAATAAATGTACAATGCTTTCTGTATCAAATTAGGAAATTGAAGAATTAGAGAAAAATACTGAGGTACTTAAAAATGACTATAATGGAGCAATTGAAGAACTCGAGTGTAAGAGAAAAGTGGAAATCAAATTAAAGGAATTGGAGTTAGAAGTGTTTAGTCTTGCAGAGAAATGTAAACAGCTAGAGATAGCAAAATGTAATGCAGCTGAGGCTAACCCGACAGAAACCCTTGCTAAAGCTGAGACCAATCTTAAACAAAGTAAATATCAGTATGAGCAAGTTATACAAAACATGGAGACCTCCAAGACTCAGCTTGAAGAAAAACAAAAAGTGTTAAATAATGTTAGGAAGGAAGGTGACTCTCTTAGGTAAGCTATTGTCAAATGTATTTTAAAACAATATATATATATATATATATATATATATATATATATATATATATATATATATATATATATATATATATATATATTTATTTAATCCATTAAATTAAGTTTTGTAATTGGTTAGGTTTAAAAAGCATGCCCATAGAACTGCCAAAAAAGAAAGGTAAGATGAATTTGAGAAATAGTTTGGCTAGAGCTAGATGGAACCAATGTTACTTTTCTAGTAATAAAAAAATAGGGGGGGGGGGTAGGCTTCCTTTAGCTCAGAACATATGTAGGTTTTTGTTTGATGTATCATCGACATCACTTAAAAAGAACTAAATACTACACTAATAACTTCAATTTTACCAGAGGCCATACTTTATTAAAGCAAATCTGTTCCAGATGTGTTCTAAATGATAAAATGGTTTGTTTAAATAATACTCCGGATGAAACTCTAGATCTAGATAATCTCAGAAGAGGCAATGAACAACTTTCAAGCAACATTCAAATCTGCGAACAATGGATAGAAGAAAAGAAGAAAATTATCTTTTACCTGCAACAACTTCAACTTAGGCAAAATGAGGTGATAAATTAATTTTGGAATAAGTTGATGATTTAAAAATAATAATTTATAATTTAAAAAAATTAGGCTCTTTTTCAAAATCAATAAAGTAATGGTAATAAAATTTAAAATTGTACTTTTTATGATTTAATTATTTATTAGAATAGATTGACAATAGAATGGATAACTGCACTTTGGTTGAAGTTTTAACAGTCTAACTTCTGATATTAATAAATTTAAACTAATAACTTGTACATCCAAGCCATTGGTTATATTGAATTCTGTGTTAATTAACTGCTTGTGATTGTTGATCATGAGATAAGTTTTCTAAAAGCCTAAAGCCTTGGTTTGACAAATTCATTTACATTTTCAATGCGCACACTAAATTAATATTTATTCAGTAAGGATAAAATATAAAATATATCATGACCAAAGAAATTGTAAGCAAACATGTTATATATTTCTTAAATAAATACATGTATGAGGGTTTTTTTTTTAATAACAGGTATACGAGAAGTACAAGGATGATTATGAAGAAGATCTGGGGTCAAGTGACGATAAGGAAATGGAGGAATTGTTTTTTATTTATAAAGAAACTTTGGAATCTATGGAGGAATTGGAAGTAACTGATCTAGACGACCGCATGAAGAGAGTATCTGCAGATGTGGATTACAATGTCAAACAGGCTGATGAAGCACTTGAAGCTCATAAACAAGATTTTGAGAAACTTCAGGCCCATCGCGATGAAATTATCAAGGTTTTTTTTTACTGTTTCAATACAATTAATACGTTATACGTATCAATAACCAAATACAATTTTATATATCAGAGTATAATATGGAATTCCTGTTACTCAGACTTTTTACATTTTGTATAAAAGGAACTTGAAAATGATGCAGAAGAGCATACTAAATATTGTGGTGATGTACTAGCTAAGCTGGACTCAGAGATGCGCTATGTACAAGGCAAGATATGTAATAGCATGGACGATGTTAATATCAAGAGGAATGAACTTCATTCCCGTGTTCCCAAACTAGCCACTTCTGTCAATATGGCGGTAATTGTTAATTTATATTAATATTTTCATTAATTTTCTATCTATGTGGTTTTATTTCTAATGATTATGGTTATTATTTTTTTAATGTTTTTATTAATTAGGTTTTGTTTTAGTGGAACCAATGTAAAGACTGTTTTTCCAATTCCCCCGGGTCAAAAACATGAAATTGAAAATAATCTGATCGATACTACCCGTATTAAATTTCCCTTAAAGGCGAGCAAAAAGATGGTCAGACAATTTATGAAGAGATGGAGGAACATGTGGCATAAGACAGGCTAGGCTCAATGAGAGCTGTAGCTGTACATGTTAAATGATACCTCTAAACAAAAATCCCTTATATAAAGGAAGGCTTTTGCTTTGAATGAAGTGTCAGAAGTGATTATTATATACAAATCACATCGTGCAATGTTTTCCACTTGTTAGCTGTTACAGATTTTTGTAATCTAATTAAGTTTAATTAACAGGAAAACGAATGTTGACTGATGAGGATTAGAACACCGACCAACCATCTATCATTAATCGTTAGTAGTAGTAGCTTTTTTTGTTTTTGTTTTTTTGGTGGGGCAAGGGAGGTGAAACTGCATTTACGCGCTAACCTGTTGTACACATCTTATGTGACATATCGTCGGCTGACGCTAAGACTTTATCGTAAGACTGTCCTACCTACTAAAAACACCCCCCCCCCCCCCTTTCTTCTTGGGCCGAGTCCGGAACCGTTTAACACATTACTTCAGACTACCTAGGCTCTAAGGCCTCTCAGCTGGCTTAAGCCTGGGCATGCTCCTGCATTAGGCTTGCCTCTAGGTCCGGTTTTTTGGCACGCAGGATCTTCTCCACATGTCTCTCCACCTGGCCCCAAGCTTCTTTGCTTTCCCACATTCTTCTGACTACATTGTCCGGGGTGAATTCCCCGATTTCGGATTTAAATTAATGACTAGCACCGTTGGCTCGGACACTGTTCGGTAAGCAGATATTAGTAGTAGTAGTAGTAAAATGTTTATTAAAAACAATACAATTCTTGACAATGATACAAAAAGATGACAAATTTTTAGCTTGGCAGAAGCGGCTGTCAGCTGGAGTTGGTCTTAAAGAAATAGAATTAAAAAAATAAATAAATATTACACTGTTTTATATTATAAATGTTTTGGTTACCTTTGGCTTTTATACCATAATGTAAATAAATTATTAGTAGTAAGTAAATATAGAATTTAACTTTGCACTGCGAAAACATATAATTAATTTTAACTTGTATAGTTAAACAATTATAATATTCCTTTTATTATGCTTGATCAGATAATATTAAATCATATCTTGACATGTGTAAAAAATTAACAAAATGAGAAAAACAACAAAAATTATATTAAAGAATATCTGCACAAGCTAAATCGCTCTAAAATTAAATATTACTTCAAACTGTTAAAAAATAAACCAAACAGTTTTTAATAATTATTTTTACATTAATCGTTAAATAATTTGTTTCTTACGTCTGGTGTTTTTTTTGGGGGGGGGGGGAGGGCAGAGATTTCACCCAGGGTATGATTTTTCTGAACATATATACAACAATTTATTCAAAATCTGTCACAGGCAAAGAGTTTATATAAACTTTTTATATTTGGACTCATAAGGACCTTAGAATGTGTTAAAATATCAAAATTAAATTTTTATATCATCACAATGATTTTTTGAGAACCTTAAAATAAATGAACTCAATAGCAATATAATGGCAATCCCCTGAATTAAAAAAAATATTTTTGTACACAAATTAGAGGTGTAATGTTTTAGGTGATCAACTTCACCCCACTTTCATGGATAGTTTTTTTCCTGTTCTTTTACGTCCCAATCAACACACTTTTCGGTTGTTACAGGACGAGGTATCTAGCCATTTTACTTATCTACTGGATGTGATCATCAGTTATTAATTTAACAAACAAATAAATGATGTATTTTTTAAAGTATATGCAAATATGTAGGTATATTTTTATGTGTAATGAAATTTAAATACTTATTTATAGAATTTATTTTATTTCAGTTGGGTCTGTTTGAAAAAATTGTTTTCTACTATGCTCAAGCATGTGATCAGAGACATTCAGGATCTTCTTCGATACACTGGGACAACACTAAGGAAGTACTTCAGGAAATATTATTGGTATTTAAGTATTATCGGTATATTATAGGTATACGTAATATATGATTTTTTATTTATAGAATTTTTTATAGTATATAAAATGTGTATGAAAAAATTAGTCACACTTCAAAATTCTGTACTGTATAGGAAATAAGTTATGTATATTAGATAACATGATATGCTTTGAATTTTATTTTTTCAGCACCCTCTCTATAAACTTTCAAAATTAAAGGGAATGCCTTTCATAGACACACTCTCTGCTTCACCTCATACTTACTTGACCGTGAGTTATTTAGTTTCAAGTGTATCCTGATAATAGCACATTTCTAAGTAGGTACTCATTCTAACAAGAGAGTGATTAAAATTTGTTTTATAATATATGTATTACATATATTAGATATAAATATTTGTGTGTGCTGGGTGAATTTCCTTACACTTGCAAATATTTATCTACATATACTAATTTTATTGGCTATATCAGATTTCTAAAATTCTATTATTTAGAATAAATTTATTTAATTTTTTAGGTTATTCATCAAGCTCGAGATATGTTTGTAAATTTAAGCAAAGAGAAGGAAGGAAAATCCGTAGAATATACTTGCAAAAAAGTAAGCTTTAACTTTACTGTTTGTTTATTTAACTAAGCGGGATTTTTCTAAAAGAATAATTTAAAGAATTTTAATAATTAATGAAGCAATAATATTAAGTAGTTTATAATAAAGTTAACTATTTATATCTAACCACGCTCTGGTAACTTAGATAACAATCAAAAATTGTATTTTGCAGTCTAATGGTTGGTTATATCTGCAAATAAAACTCTGTTATCACCATGTTTAAGTTTAAGCCATTAGGTAAATTTTGAGGGGGAATTTCAGCTCTCCTGAAAAATTGAGAAAACTCAGTTGCCATAGCGGGGACTATTATTCCACTACATATCATTGTGTCTTTAATTACTAATTTTTGACCTTTTTTTTAAGTTGATGGACATGCGAAGTGCTCTCTACCATCTAAGTAATGATACTGATTCTCCAGTTTCTAATAGATTAAATGACTCTAACTACTCAACATCTACTGAGGTTGGTTTATTTACTGCTAAAATATTGCAGTTATTAATAGGTTTTATGAACTATTAATAATAAAAAATATTCTAAAGCATAAGGAGTTCTATGTTGCACTTTTTTGGGAACTCAATTTAATTTATGAAAAATTCAATTGTCTAGTTGTGCATAAGTTTAGTGGTAAGACTAGATGAGTTTTAGCTTAGGAAACGAAGAGATGAGTGGTTCGATCCCTGTGGCAATGATCATTTTTATTTATTTTCCTCTTCTTTTTCAAAAATAAATTAAGAAAGATTAAGAATAAAAAACCAAGGTTGTTAGTAGTGCCTCCAAATTTCCCTGAAATGTCCCTACTAGACAGAGCAAGTTATCAAATATGATATTATTTACTGTTGCACAGTTTTTGTACACTTATCGATGAAGAGGTGAAGAGATGACTGTGTAGAGATTTAAGCTCTGTACTCTGTATAAGGGTAGTAGAGTACTCTTCTGTACTCTTATTATCGTAAATTACTATTATTTAAAGAAGGCAATTGAATGCATGATAAAAATGGTGAAATCCAGATTCCTTTGCTTTTTTCGTGCACTTACTTCGCATTTTATTTTTAATTACTATTGTTTATATGTATAATGTAAGTATAAAACTCCTACTTGATTTCAAATTCTATTATAATTTGGGCTCAATAATACGAGTATTTATAGAATATTGTTTACATAAACATATGAAAAACAAATAAAAACATCTGTGCTAACCCCATAATATTGTAAAAACATCCATAGGGAAAATTTCAACAATTGCCCTCTGGTCTTTTTTGGGTTTTATGTCCCCTCCCATAATAGAGCCAGCTTTATTTAACATGATACATTTTGATAATATATTTAAACAGTTCAACTTAATTATTCAAAATTTTCTGTTTCAGGATTATCATTATAAAATCTTCCATTAAAAGAAGGAGCACGCAGTTTACTTAACCATAACATTGTATTAAATATATCTTTACATCTTTGTTATTTTGGAATTTGGTTTTTTTGGTGTTACTTGTATTTTGTATGATTTATTATTTAATAATTTGTATTAGGTACTATTATAATTTTTCATTAAATTAATAGATAACATTTTTATGAATATATTGTGCTTACAATTTGCTGTGCACATTAAATGATATATCAGTTAATATTGTATGCATTAAATTTACTCTTAAAATTATTAAAATATTTTAAATTTACATTTTAATATTAATTTATTCATGATATGTGATGGATTTATTAAAAATTCATTAATCAATTATTGTCTTTACTTTTTTAAATAGTTTAAGTAGAATTCATCTCCACTATTTTTTTTTCTAATATTAAATACATTAGACAATTTAGCGTTTTTGGGAACCAATTTTAAATTAAATTAGAATAAATAATTACATAAGAAAGACAGACCAAGAGAAAATAAAAAATAATAAATCTTCTGTATCGCTTCTATGTATATTATAAAATACACCTGCCCCATTAAAAAACGTTTGTTGATTGACCATTAATATGTTTATGCTAGGTCAGATTATCAAGTAGTTGCTTTTTTCTAAATTTTCTAGTTAAATATACATATATCTATATATAAAATCAAAATTTTTTTGTGTGTCTGTCGGTACCATTCCTACTTTATAGGTGCAAACTTGCTAAATGAAATTGATTTTTTTTTTTTTTTTTTTTTCGCAGAGGTGTGCACAAACAGGTTGCGTATGCTGTAAGCTTTAATCGAAAAAATATTGAGTAGAACCAAAGTTATTAACAATTTAATACATACAAAAAAATCTAAGAAATTAGGTTCACTAAGTATAAAATATAATCCACAATAAATATAAATAAATAAATAATAAAGTAAATAATAACAAATAATATAAAATAAAATAAAATAATAAGAATAAATATAAAATCCACTGACTCGCTAATCAAAATGATTGGGTACTTCTAAACCACCTAGAGACTCGCGGTTTTTTGCGTTTGGTCGGAAATTGGCTTAAACCTGACTGGAAAAATCCAATAAGTTAATTTTTTGTGGACGCAACTTTAAAAGGTTTTTGGAGGCTTATTGCACCAAACGGTAAGTCGTATCGAACAGCAGATTGCACCAATGGTAACTGATTTTAAAAGATCTACAACTATGGTCCAATGACTTTTAGT
This sequence comes from Gerris lacustris, assembly GCA_951217055.1. Taxonomy (NCBI): domain Eukaryota; kingdom Metazoa; phylum Arthropoda; class Insecta; order Hemiptera; family Gerridae; genus Gerris; species Gerris lacustris. The sequence continues at coordinate 74,099,061 of OX578276.1, read as the reverse complement.
CGCACCTCCATCAGTTCTGCCTTAAATATGGTCCTCAATTGTTGACCGATTTAATTTTTGATTGGGGCACTTAAACCTCATACTAATTTTTTTAAATCAAGTATTTATTATTTTATTAATTGGTCCTAGAACCTGAGTTATAAGAAAATAAACGCAGTCAGACTGAGAAGTCATAGAACAATCATCAACAAATCTTTTTTTAATATATATGCTTACATCCTAAAGTGAAGCTTAATTTTACCTTTTTAACTTAAAAATTCAGTCTGAGCTCAATATATTTTTTTCTACATTGCCCCTATTTCCCCCCTTATTATAAATTGAATTTCTGAAAATCCCGTCTCGGCAGAAAATATAATTTTATTTTTTTATTGCAGTGTTGCAAAGTAGTGGTAATAATTATAGTGAGGGGGCATGGTTTCAAATATGTATGTTGGGACTATCTTGAATTATAAGGATGATTGTAAACCTCTTTATTACAAGTGGTTAATCTCGTAAAAGGAAACAAACTTCTAAATTACATCATTTTGTACACTATGGTTTTAGTGTACAATTAGTTCCGAATATATTGTCTTGTCGAATTTTGTATGTAAATGGCCACCATCTTGAATTTAAATTGCTGATTGTAGAACTATTTCTTAGCAAGCACCTAGGGGGAAAGAGGAACCAGCATAAAAAATGCATCATAGGTCTAGTGTTTCCAGAGAAATTGTGATGTGTCAGTGAGTGAGTCAGCCAGCGGCTTTATAGTATACTAGCCTTCACCCCACGCATGCTTGGTATTATTGGCTAGTATAGATTTGTTTCCAAAGCCTTCTTAGAATATAATCAGGACTATATTATACATCATTCATTCCATATTTTTGGAAAGTTTCCAGTATTCATTGGAAGAGTTATTTTTTCTTTCTTTACCTCCCTATAGGGGTCAAAGTATAATAAGTAAAATTAAAAATTATATTGAGCTCTGACTGATTTTTTAAGGTAAAATTAAGCTTCCCTTTAGGACGTAAGCATATATTTATAAAAGATTATTCTAATTTCCACCCATGGATTCGATAAGACACCAAGGGGGGGGGGGATATAGAAGAAGAAACCCTCTGCTATTGTGGAAGGGTAATTTTTAAAAATGTTTCCCCAGTAGTTGGAGACAACAAAGTGCCACAAGATTTGGCATTCTACCATCATCTGTTCCGGAGATAGACATTATAGTCACTTATAATCACTTGGTGAACAGCTCCGGCCCTGCATACAGGCGGCCAAACTGAGAGAGCGCCCGATGCAGCCTTTTCCTTTTCAGAATTTTTTTCCAATTCCGTCCGCTACCTGGGGCTACACTTAGAATGTCGTTTAACATGGGCACATCACACTAAACATAGACGTCAAACATGCAATACACGCTATAAACTTTTACACAGACTCTTACACAACACATCTAAACTCAACATGCTAAACAAAGTACTCATCTACAACACAATAATAAAACCAATATGGACATATGGCATTGAACTCTGGGGTTGCACCAAACCTTCCAATTCCTGTCGCATCCAATCCCTCCAAAATAGCTGACGCCCCCTTCTATGTTTCTAATTTCGTCCTTCATAATGACCTCAAAGTACCTTTTGTCCTTGAACTAGCCATTTCCAGATATAAATCCTTCCATGACTCCCTTTCCTACCATTCCAATCCACTAGTCCACAGTCTGTTTTCCCGGACCATTCCTGACAATCCTCAAATCCTCCCAGACGCCTGAAGAGGCAGTGACCACGGGACCTCTTAGACAACTAAACTATGTTAATTTCAATTTCATGATTTTATTTATGTTTAATATTTTATCTACGATTGATAAGAAATATAAACATTATATCTTTGTTTAGATGCGTAGAAAGTGATTATTTACGTACTTGCATTCATTGCGCATGCGCGTCTCATAGAACTGAACTATTCCTCTTCTTTACCACACAGTGTGCTGTAAAGAAGAGGAATTCTTCAGCTTTACGCACGATTAGCAAGTTTGTTTACATTTAACAAAACTAATTTGCAGTTATTTTATTAAAATAACTGTTTATATCGAGTTTTTAGTGGAAAACAATAAGTGAATCAAGTGACTTTGACGAAAATGTGGAGAATAATACTCCTCCAGAAATAATTAATTCGGCAAAAAATACAACTCAAGAATTAATCCCATCTTTATCAAGAGAGAGATACGAACTTACATACAGCAAGTTTATTTTTTTCTGTATTTATAATTTAAATCTAACAATCGTAGATAAAGTACGGTACGCAACTCGTGCGAAAACGGCATTTTGCATTGCTCGTGTGGTTTTACAACCCTCGCTGTCGCTCGGGTGCAAACTCCACACTCGCATGCAAAATGCTACTTTCCGCACTCGACGCGTAATGTACTATTACACACATAAATCTGTCTCAAATCAGTAAGTGCTATCACTGGATAGTTCCTTACAACATGTTTTTTCCAAGTTACTAATTCTCACATCTGTATTGCTCATAACAATAATGTATTGTAGTTGCAGTAATCTAATAAAATAAAAAAATAAAATAATTTTTTTATAAATTAAGAATCAAAATCATAGTTGCAAAACGATAATAATTTGCGTGACGTACTAAGTAGAAGGAACCCAAGTAATAACACCCCTAGAAAACACCTAACCTCTTATCTCTAGTCGTTTTAGTTAGTAGCTGAGCTAATAGTATTTCGGGCTTTTTCTCACCGGTGTCGTTTATTCTGTTGTCTAACTAGTCCTTGCTGCATATGAGTATTAATATGTATTTACGTATGTATTTCTCTTTCTCTCTTAACCACTCTTACTTCTTTTCCACTATTATACCTCGTACCTTCTTTTTATTTATTCTCTAACTCTTTATTTGCCCCTTTATAGTTGTTACCTGTTATCTATTCTGTCCTTTCCTTAATTTTTGAATTCTTATTTCCTAATAAAATAAAAATATAAAATGATAAAAATATATTCATTAAAAAATTTTAGGCCCCGAAAATTAAGATGTATGGTTATATTTAAATATTATAATTTTTTCCTCTGAGGTCATTAATATAAAATGTTAATGCCCAAAGTTCAATTATATGGTCCCATCCTAGCTGCGGTTTAGGTCTATACTTTTTCTTATTTCAATTTCAATAATATTTTCGCCAAATTAAAATATGAGTACTTTAGGTTAAAAATAAAAAATTTAAATCTTACTACAGGCGCTTAACTTTTGTTGACTTTGCATAATCTCTAGATAGGTATAAGCCTAAAAAAATCATACCAAATGGCAAGGGAGTGAAATTATTTTTTACCATAAATGCGTCGTGGAGGGGGGGGGGGTGTTTCATAAATGGATGTTCTGAGTCCAATTCATATTTTCGTATGTCGTGTCAAAAAAAATGTCGTGTGGAAAAAAATTCAACAATTACATTTAATAAAAGTTGACATGCGTCCTAAAATCTTTACTTGGGACTTCCTCATGGGACCCCCCCCCCCCCCCCCCGGTTAACGAAACAATTTCAAGGGGCGGCCTAAAACCGCCTTTCCTGTGGCAGCTATAAGTGTAGCTCCGGCGTTGTTGGTGAAAAATTATTGTTCTACTCTTCAACACTCCCAAATTTAACCCATATTCAAATTTTCTTTCTTCGCAGCTTCAGTGTAAAAAACAAAATCAATGAAAAAAATGCCACACTTATCAAAATTAATCAAACTTTATATTATAATCTTAAACATATATTAAGCTTTTCGACCTATATCTTGGGTTTTAGTTTTCTTAATGATCAGTACAAACCTTGGTCAGGAAAGTTAAAACTGGGCTATTACTTATATTTTAACGTTAATAATATTGTGATACTTACTTGGCGTAGCTGAAATAGAAATTTACTAATGAAATCCACTTCCCTCCTTTTACCTGCCTCCCACCTATTTTACCACTCGGATTTGGCCCAAGTATGTAAATTCAATTTAACGTATTAATTCCATCGGCAAAACTCTGGGAAGATGTGTGCACTAAAATTTGTTCAACGTAAATCCGGACCGAATTGACCCTTTCGACATGCTCTTTTGGGGCCTGATTGAGCAATGTTTCAAAACCTTCCTCCTTCACGCTTCTGATTAATTATCTTAAAGATTTCACCCATAATTTCTAATTTCTTGATATTGGAAAATGCATCTATGATCAGTTGCGCATCCCGGGGGGGGGGGGGGAGCTAATGCCCCCCTAAATTGTGTTAAATTTATATTTTGAATAATATTAGCAGTGGCGGATCTAGATCTTGCGGGGCCCTGGGCGAGACAAAATGGAGGGCCCCCTAGGATAGAGCCGGGATTGCTGATAAAAAATCAATAAAGTAAATTAATAATAAACCACTTATAACTTGATCCTATTTTACGGCTAATTCCCTTCACTTAGGGCCAGTCAAACGTTTTTTCTCGACCATAGAAACGTTTTTGCTCTCAAAATAATTAAAAACTTTTAAAACAATTGCAATTCTGCTCATGATTTTAATCTAACATGTTATTTGAACATAAACCCCTCAAATTATATAGTTTTCAACTAATTATCATTTTTAAGAACATTTTTATTGTAATAATGAAGCTCTGTCATACTAAACTATTTATTCTTCTTCATGATATTTTGGGTTTTATGGTTAAATTGTGATTGTAAATAAAAAATTAGGCTGTGTTATTGATCAGTCCTATAATTTGAAATCTACACTCAAGCACTTTAAATTTACTCCCATAATTCATATTCTCAGCTTATAACTTTCCATTTTAGTGCCGAGTTTTTAGTTTAATTTTCAAAGACACATTTTAAGAGGGGGCCGAGGGTCCACCCCCGGAAAATTTTGTAAATATGACCTCTCAAAACAGCGTTTTTATGCATCTCTGAGGTGAAGTTTCTCTTTGACATCAATTGGTAAAACTGCACTAATTGGCCCAATTATTTCGTACTTTCCGATTTACTTAGTTTTTTTTACTATTCCTTTTTACAGGATTTCTCTTTTTTACATATCTCTAAACGATTAAGGTTATGTAGTATCTCGATAAATTCAGTGTTTTATTTTTTTTTTTAAAATACACGAAATGTCACGTTTTATAGTCAGGTCAAAAAGTACTAAACTTACCATAACCTTCTATACGTTTCCCTAAAATTAAAAAAAAATTGAATATATCGAGATGCTACAAACGAAATCGTTTTTGTAATGTAAAAAGGAATAGTTTGAAAAAACTGAATTAAATTGGACGTTTAGATATAGGTGTGGCATATAATGAAGATTTACCCTACACAATAAATAACAAATTCGTCATCATTTTGAAATGGGGGAGGGTGAGAAAACACTAGGACGTTAACTCACTTAATTTTATATGAAGCGGGACCCCGCGGGCTATCTTAAACATTAAAAAAAAAATTATTTATATTTTATAACTTATTTATTTGACTTTTTTATAGTGAGGGGCCCCGCGAAAAGGTAGTTAGGTATTAGGCTCTATCATGTAAACTAAATTCGACTGAATTTTATAATTCTAAAATTCTAATATTTCATGTTTGTACATGGCACGCGGGGCCCCGCGGACAATCTTCACTACGAACTATAAATTTGCCTGTAGAGTATAAGTATTTTATTTTAATTTTCTATGGCGCGGGGCCCTGGGCGGTCGCCCCCCCCCCCCCCCTCCCCCTGGATCCGCCACTGAATATTAGTATAGACATACCTTTTGCTTCTTTTTACAATATAAGCGTATTTTAAGTTTATCATTATTTTGCACTCCCCCCCCCCCCCCATTCAAGTTATGACTTCTACTTTTAGTCAGGCCCCTGAAATGATTTTCAGGGTGCCAACCTGATTTGAATTCAATCATCTGATATAATAGAGATAAATAATATAGCTCTTTTTTGTAGTAAACAAAACAGTAGATTTAAATTGTTATCTGTATGCAATGCAAGATTTACATGCCTGTGTTAAAAAAAGGAATAGTATACGCAGAAATAGTATATATCCCTTATCTCTGAGTATACGTTTGCGTATAAATTAACTTATTTCGGTCAAGTGAAATTTGTTTTTTATGTATTAACATATCGATAAAATGTCTAGTAACTTAATGAGCCGAGCTGTTTTAGAGCATGTATCTCCGTACAAAATTTGTGTTATGGCACTCATACAGGAATATTGCCTCATTAAAACTACAGGTAAATATATATTATTATTATTATGATAAATTGTATACCTAATACGTATATTAACAAAAACCATTCTTTCAAATAGTACAGCAATCTTTGTTATCCTTTGAGCATTAAATGTATTTCGCTTACAGAAACTACTCCCAAATTTAGATACTGTACTACAACTACTAATAGTTTATAACTTTTTAAACTATTAGATTACTAATACTATGTATGTTGGGGGTACTTAATTACCCTATGGTTCTGGATTCTGCTATTTCACCTTATACTCGCCTTACAATTAGAGATTACTCTGGCAGCGTGGGACAATCGGAAAAATAAATGGGGACGGCCAATGAAAGCTAGAAATTTTGACGCCGTGAAGGTCGGGTCATATAAGCAAACAAAATTTTCACTGGTGAAGGATAGCGTGACCCTAAGGATAACTACTTTGTGGGTTTAATTTTACCCTCACATAGATTGGCCAATCTATGCTGTCAGAGTAAACTCAAATTATAAGAAAAGTATTGTTTTTTATTTTGTCAAATGTGCTATCAGTAAAACTCAATCTCTTAGATGAAGTTCATTATTGTAGATCAAGATCTGCTTTACTCACATCTACATTATATTAAAGGAACGTGATTTTGAATGATTCACTTATTAATTGTAGCCTGTCTTTCTCTCAAGAAAACATACCTTTTAAAGAAATTTAGCAAACTATCCCTTAGAAAGCTTCACTTTACTTCACCCAGGTTTACTGTGGTTCTGGATTTGCAAATTCGCCTTATAATCACCGACTTAATTAGTTAATTATATCCTCTTTTATGATTTTCACTGTCTCAAATAACTTTTTGCTTGGGCCCCGTAAACACCATGCTTTTGAAGAGTTGATATTGTCTTTCTAGATTGTTCTTCTTGCAACGTGGTCCAGTGTCCTTCATAGGTATGTTTGGCTATCTCTCCATCCTTAAAATATTTCAAAACTATCTTTAAGCGGCCTCTAGATGATCAACTTGGTTATCAACCAAGTTGACAACTTTTTACTCAGACATTACTTTTTTTAGTTTTTATTTTATAGTTAGTTGCAGTGCTTGATTTGTGACAGTACACACCGGTACTCCGTAACGGTACCTCTGACAGAAGATTGTTGGTGCAGATGGGAGTTTTATTTTTTACTTTTTTTTTACCAAATGATAATACAAATTTTGTAATTAACCTTTAAAATGCTGAGATAAGCAGTAAAATGACATTTTATAAAATCACAATTTCAAAACTTTTGGACCACAAGGTCAAAGTACAGAACCTCTTTTTTTACAAATCAAGCAAAGCACTGGATTTAGATTTAGATTTAGTTAGTTGCTGGTTAGTTGTCTACTGAATCTACAGGTTGCTCAAGTTTGTTGGAGGAGGTTTTTGGTATTACAATGAGTGAATAATTGTTATTCTCATGAATTATGTGAAGAAGAGGCCTCCAACCTGTGGACCAACATAAAATTTAAACCAATATGGTATATTGACATCATGCTTGACAACCAAGTTGATCATCTAAAGCAGCCTTTAGTTGGTTTGTTTGGACAATGACTTACTTTAATTTCTAGGCCATTTTGGTAGGTTTGTTTCCTTAAGCAGTCCTTCAATTTCCTTAACATATTTTATTCCAGAGGTTTATCGAAATGAGTATTGCTTTTCTAATAGGGTTCAGCTTTTATCAGAATAAAAATTTTATATTAGAGAAGAGTCTCGATAATCCAAGTTGGATGGGACCGGCACTAACTCCAATTACCAACAAACTCGGATTATTGGAAATTTTCGAAAAATGTGAACTTGGAATTCTTGCTTTTTAACTATTTATAGTAAAATGATACATTCATATTTTATTTTCATTAGATTTTAAAATAATTTCATCCTAATCTCCCACTGTTTACACACTTAACTCAGAAGTTTGGTATGTTTTAGTTTTATAAAAATGTTACGCGATGCTTTCGGTTTAAGGTCTGACTTAGAACTGAAGAAGAAGAAATAAATTCATAGGGTTCCCTGAATTTGAATGCAAACAGCTGCTTAGGCAGGAAAGAAATTCCATGAAATCATATGGATCCATCTCTACTAACACAGTCCTGTCCTAATTGTGTTTAATTAAGGGAAGCCCCTTCTCTCCTTCTTTCCATGAACTCTCTTTTGACTTGGATTATTGGAAACTCAGATTATCGGAGCTCGGACTATCGGAACTCTATTGAATGTTATTAAAACAAAGTGTTGTTTATTTTATCTCATAAACATTTATATTTTAGTTAAAAATAAAGGACAAGCCAAAAGGGTGTTGTTTGGGAAATGTTTGAAACCGGATTTCAAGAGGGATTTCTGTATGCTTGCTCTTCAACTTACTCAGGTACTGATATTAACCTTTTGCTTATAATTGTTTTATTAGCTTTGACAGATTTTTATGCTAAACAAAACCGCTGCTTAATTAAAAGCAATACTATACGTCATTTTTTTTGTAACTGAAACAAGAAATGGTTTCATCTTGTCTAGTTAAACTTGTATCATATATATTAATTTGCATTTGTATTAAAGTTGTGTGTTAATCTGGGTAGCTTTTTTTTTAATCTAACATGTTTTTGGGCAACCACATGTATGTGTCAAAAATAGTGGCTGCAAGGTGAACTACATCTGATTGACACTGTAGAATATATAAAACACCTATCTTATAGCACTAACACCCTTTTTTAGTAAATATAGAGGGGAGCCAGGGAGCCGAGCGTCTTAAGGCGCTCGCTCAGCTATCACTAAGTCGAGGGAACTCGAGGTCGTGGGTTCGATCCCGTGCCATGATACTCTGAATTGCATCAATGAATCGGGGATGGTGCAAGGCGAGGGACACCCTTTATGGGGACTCTTCCCCCAGTCTTTGACGCACGTTTATATAGCTTACTAATGACCACACCATACTCGCTTCGGCGGTACAATGTACAAATGTATGATGTGTGAAGTAGCTGGAACTCTCCACCACAGGGTGTAAAAAGGGCCTAAGTGATGGCCTAATTCCTAATTGCAAGGTTCGAACAAGTGGTTCGTCGTACTCGTTCTAGTAGGAAGTACTAGACTGCTTCTACTACTACTACTGCTACTAGTAAATATAGAGAGAGAGTATTGTGATGGTTTGAAAATTGTATTTTGAGATTTTTTGAGTTTACACTTATTTAAAAAATAAAAAACTATTTAATTTTTGGTACTTTTTTTACTGTCTACATCACAAATATTTACACTGTACACCATACCGATTTCAGCATGTCTGCCATCGTCAGTGGTTAAGTACAAACTACTGACGATGGCAGACATGCTGATACCAGTATGGTGTATAGTGTAAATATTTGTGACGTAGACAATAAAAGAAGTACCAAAAATTAAATAGTTTTTTTATTTTTTAAATATGAGTAATTGTCACAAAATCTCAGCCGAAACTACGAATTATGAGTTTACACATTTTAAAGTTCCTTTAAAAATCCAAAAAAGTACTTTTTAAAAAATGTCTTTGAAGCCTAAACTACAGGGCTGAATTTGATAAAATTTCGCATACAAGATCAGAAAAATCATACTCCCTGGCAAAATTAAGGAATTTATTTTAGCTATAAATTTGGGGTGCTACCTCCCAAAAACTCCGAGAAACATGGGGAAAAAATATTCCTCAATATCAGTTCTGACGATTGTGATTAAAAAATTCTAAAATTTAGTCCAGTAAAATAGAATCTAGAAAGCTAGTTCCTGAGAAAATAGAATTAATTGTAAAGGGTGAGAGGTTGGGTTTGATTCTCTACCGGGAAAAATTTTATAAAATGTTAAAAATTATTAAATGATACCATGAAAATCTGAATAAACTAAGAAATGGAAAACACTCGACCAAGTAATTATGTACTCGTATATGAGAAAGTTTAGTATAAGTTGTACCAAACAGATTTTATTAAATTGAATGTTAAAATGAGTGACTGTCATTTTCTTTTATATTTATATACATTTATTTATAGAGTCCAGACATGGAATACTCTAAGTTTATGGATGTTCTGGAAAGAGGTAAGTATAAGCTGCAACAGGACCTTTTAACTAATTTCAATAAGAAAATATCTGTGGTTTTGGAACAACACAACGTGTGCTCCTTGTTTGACATATTTGCTAGTGTTGATCGTCTCACAGACTATGCTCTCTATGATGAACCCCTCATCTATAAAAGCAGCAAAATAGGTATTTTAATTAGTTTTTTATTCTTTAACATTTTGTTCTTATTGAATCAATAATTATTGCGTTTTACTTATCTCGTCTCTTATAATTAACTTTTTTTGTAGGTATCTATGTGAGGAGGGTTCGTTTGTACTTTGAGAAATTAAGTTTTGATGAAACAGTAAAAGTGTTCAAAGATCTTCAGAATTACATTAATACTGGGAGGGGTAGGTGTGGATCATTGAGAGCCGATACAGAAACTGAATCAATGCAAAAGCTTGATTCTCAGCCTACTATGGATCTAGATTTTTCATCAGTTCAAGTAGAGCTATCAGCTCCACCCCTTCTAGACCACTCACTTCCTAACCAGTAAGAATAAAATTACTTTTGTAACTCATTAGTTTGGTATACAGGGTTCAGCTCAACAGGAATACTAAGTGGGGTGTGGTTCTATATCACATTTGGAAACAATAAATGATATATTAACACGTGTCCAATCAACCTACGTTTTAAAATATATTGATGGTTTTGATATGTTTCTGTATTATGCAATATTATAGCTAAAAATATTCGGTGTTCGCCATTAGAAGACATTAAATTCCCTTCAAAATTATCTGCACACTTGCTCCTGTAGCTTTATTTAAATGAGATTAAAAACATTATAAAATGGTTGGGTGGAAGTAGTGTACCTGGCCCCACATGTATAGAAACAGAAAAACTGCCAAATATCATGCATTATATTAATACAAGTTTTTTTCTGTGAATACTTTTTATTTCATAATTTTTCTCTTGATAAAGTTTTCCTCTTCAGACTTCTATCATGGGACACACTATATACTAGTCCAGGTGCTGACAGGGGTTCCGTTCGCACAATTAGGGCGACGCGGTTTCTCTTCAGATTCCTTCTCAGGGGGTCCTAGTGAGTCAGAAAGTGCAGGGTGCCGGAGCCGAAAGTGGTCGGGTTACTGGGGAGGGGGTAGTTGGGGGGGGGGGGGGGGGGGTAAAATTGGGGACCCTCAGCCAATCTGGTATATCTCAACGTAGAACGATGATATTGGTGTCAAATTGTTCGTTATATTATTGTCTACAAATCATTATATTACACATTTTTATCTAAAACAAATATTTTTTCCGTAAAACTCGTTAGAAGTCTAAATTCTTGAAATAAATTCATTAAAATTGCTTTATTGAGACAAAAATGTTATAAAATATTAAGTTTTAACACTTATTAAGAATTATAAGGTGCTCATCAAGCTTTAGTATTATTTTAAAATTAGGAAATAATTTTCTTAGTTGATTACTAAAGCCAGTACCCGGGGCATGCAAACGAGGAGGCGCAAGGGATTGTTATGTCCCATCCCAGGCCACCCCAACCGCCTCACAGTGGGGCAGGAGGGTCACAATTTTGGCATTTATTTATTTTAACAATATTTGGTGGTTATTTCAGGTTATTTAACATTATTAATCTATCTCGTCGTCAAAGTAAGTCTGTTGCTATGTATTGGCTGCCTCTGAGGTATGTATATTTAACAATAGAACCCAAATTACTATAATTAGTCATTTGTGTTCTATATTATCAGAATTGTTAGATTGTGTCTAATATTTTAATCAAAATAACACTTATTGATGTTTAGTTTCACCTTCATTTAGGTCGTACAGGCATACTGACTGGCTTAAAATATAATTTAGCTATTTATAATTCATCATAAAAAAGGTTTTGATACGAGAAAATAACTAAAAAAAAAAAACAATGATTTTTTTTAGTAAAGAAGTGTTTTCTTATTCTGATAAAGACGATGAACAATCATCATCGCACTAGCCTGATTTATATTAGGATTTGAAATGTCATCTGGAGAAATGATTAAATCTAAGACTTCACTGGGAAATTTTTTAAATTCTTTTTTAGGTAGTTTCCTGTAATTTGTAATCAAAGGATCAGAATAAATCAACATTAAATTAAAAACATCCTCGTTAAATTTTTCACTGCAACATTTTCGTAAATAATTTTCCCGTTATTTTTAAGGTATCTTTTTAAAAAGTTAATTTGGTCATCCACACTTTTGTATTAGGACCCTCATAAGTCTATACAATTCTATCCGTTACATGCATAAGTCATTTGAACCTAGAAAACGAAATGAGTCTGACTATATTTATTGACTAATAGAGCCATCTTTAACCGTAAATTTTAATCAAAATGTGCAAATTCGTGCAAGAATAAAGAATACGCCAGTAAAGTACAAGCAACGAGCTAAAGGTAAATGCCAATATGTTCGTGTGGAAGTTAACTTTTAACCTATGATAAATTATAGATATATTATTCAACTAATTTGTTTTTCATGGTAAAGATTGGCCTAAGCTCATTCATTATATATTAATTAAAATCTATGAAATTATTATGTTACTACTTACTCGTGGGCTCTGAAGACATAATGAAACAAGATGAAAAAATATATTTTAAATTCAAAAAGCTCCTCTCAAACAGTGCAGCAGCATGATATTACTTACATAACATGTGTTTAGACTAACACCAATAATATAGAATTAAGTTCAAAGATCATTAGATAAATAGGTATTAAATATCTTTAAAATAAAGAAACGACTACTCCAAAGTATTATAATTACTATAAACATTAGAGTAAAGCCCTCTTTTAAATTTGATTTTTCTATTTAATGCAAGTTTTTTAGTATTTCTGTCCCACTGTGCGCCGGCTACCTTTAAATGTGACCTAACATTAGAAAATTGGCTAAAACTAATATTAATACATTTTATGATATAAATCTGTATTTTATAACTATTCCATTATTTATTATATTGTATTATTTCAATATAATAAATAAATAGTGAAAACGCGTATTTTATATGCCACCTGTATTCTCATGTATTGTTTCCTACTTATTATTTAAAAATAAAAAACCTAAATTTTTTTATAAGTGCAGCTTAATTTTGATAAATAATTAATTTTATTATTTAATTGCATAAATAATCTATACACCAATAATGATAGAATCTCAATAATTTCAAATATATTGTGACTGCATTCACTCGATGAATGACGTATAATGTTTACTTTATTATTTTCTTTCTTTGTTTTTTTTGCTCTAGATGTCAAATTTGTATTATTGAGTTGAGTTGTGCATAGCTTTTTCACGGGAATTAAAGACTATTAAGAAATTATGGTGTTTAGTGTTATTTTCTCAGTAAAAAAGGGCAACAAAGTATCTGACTGCCAAGAGTTATAGCGGCAGTCATAGTAAAAAGGCGAAGTACCCGAGGTGCGAGATGAAGAAGCCCCTAAAGAGTCCAGGTCACGAACTCCTACAGAAAAGGGTAAAATGTATCAAATTAATTTACTAGAGAAAAATCTCCGTGCGCTAGAGAATAAGTTAGATAGAAAGCAAGCGGAGGTTTTAAATATTTTTTGATTAATTAAGGATGACTCAACCCGAGCTGTAGCGAGTTCATCTTTGAGTGAGTTGACCATTTTAAAGATGGAGATAAGGGATAACATAGAGCGCCTCACCACCCTTACCGATAAGGAAAATGCTTCTGTACTTAAGAGTCAAATCTTATTCGATAAATTAGATAGTTTCCTCGATGCTCATGTAAAATTGTTATCTACAGTACCGATTACCCTCCCTAGTAGTTATCTTTTGAAGAGAACTTCGAGTAGTTCCCATAGATCTAAAGTCAGTTCCGAAAAGTCCAAAGTCAGTGCAGTAAATTCTATAGTTAGTTCGCAGAAACCCAAAATTTCAAGTATGTCTAAGATATCGAGCACACATATTATGGCTCAAATAGAGATATTGCGTCGTAACGGCGAAATTCGGAAAAAACAAGTCGAGCTTGAAGAGCAACTTAAAGAAAACCAATTTATAGGATCAGTTTTACAGAATAAAACCCTGACGGAGGGAGACTTTGCGGTAATTTTAGGATCTTCCTTAAAAATTTCAGCACAGGTAATCGCTAGGAAGGGTGAAGCGTTGATACCTTCCCTACAAAAAGAACAGGTCTCTCCTTCAGTACCTACACTACCATCAGAGCCTGAGCCTAAGCCAATGGCCAAGGAACTTCTGCCCCTTGCGTCGACCTGTGAAAGTAATCCCCAAATTAAGATAGATAGTAACCCACATGACGACCCTAATCGGAAAATAAATCAACCTGTAAGCGCAGATCCTAATGTTCTGATGTCAAAAGGAAATAACTGTCCTCAAACTCTGTGCCCTCTGGAAGTATTTCGCGGGTGCGGACCCGAGCCATTCGGTGTAAGGACCGAGCTTGGTTGGGGAGTTATTGGACCAAAAGGAACATATAATAGTAAAGAGATCGGTCGGCCCGCTTCGTCGGGTAAAATAACAGTAAAGAAAGTTTTAAACCTATTCGTAAAAAAGGAGAATCTAGAAAGTCTCAATTATGGGCTAGGGTGGTCGGTAAATGATCGTAAGTTCATTAGTAAAGTAGAGAAGGGTCCAATACACAGACCGGATAACCATTACGAAATGCCAGACCCTTTCAAATCAAAAGACCCGAAGGTGCCAAATAATAATAGGACAGCAGAGGCTAGATTGAGACAGTCAAAGAATAAATTTAAGAACGTGAAATTTAGAAAGGACTATAATACATTTGTGGGCGATATGTTGGCCAAAGGATATGAGGAAAAGGCTACTGACCAGGATATTGAATCGGGAAGGATCTGGTTTCTACCCTACCACGGGGAGTACCAACCTAAAAAGTCAAACAGCGATCAGACCATCAAAAATTGCTCAGCGCCAAACGAATGGCATCACACTAAAGATAAGGTCGCGAATTTAGCCTCTAGATCGGCCAAACAGATAAAGAGCTCTCGCTGGATTCTAGGTCCAGAATGTTTGTGGAAATTTGATGGCTTTATAGGTAACGATATTGAAGGAAGCTTCGAAATACCAAGCGAAGACCCAGAAGTGAGAAAAGATGTGGCTTGCCGAGCAAGGTCATGGCAATGGCAATTAAGAAGGTGGTGTCATGTGCAACACCTAACTGACGAATTTTGGTGCTGCTGGAAGAACAAATTTCTTCAATCGCCTCAGCAGAGCAAGAAGTGGCAGCATAGTAGGACTGGTTCATCCCCACCGAGAAGCCTTATTAGCGATGACATTGCAAGCAATGGAGGAGCCATGTGACTGCATTCACTCGATGAATGACGTATAATGTTTACTTTATTATTTTCTTTCTTTGTTTTTTTTGCTCTAGATGTCAAATTTGTATTATTGAGTTGAGTTGTGCATAGCTTTTTCACGGGAATTAAAGACTATTAAGAAATTATGGTGTTTAGTGTTATTTTCTCAGTAAAAAAGGGCAACAAAGTATATCTGACTGCCAAGAGTTATAGCGGCAGTCATAATATAATTAAAAAAAAGAAGATGTAGCAATAATACCAATAAGTTTGTTTTATTGATACCAATAATACATCTATATAATACCAAGATTTAACAATTTTTAATTTTATAATTAACTCTAAAAGCTCTTTTACCTGTGACTTCGAACCCTTCAAATTTCTTGAATTAGTCTAGCGCAGCATGATGGTAGGTGACCAAGTAATTAAAACCATTTTATTTTTAAATATTATAAGACATTTTTAAATATTATAATCAGTTTTGAGTCGTTAGTGCAACTGATTGTTTCGCATCGCATTAAAGTTTACTTATAAGTTTTTTGTGTGATAAGTATTTCTACGTTGAAATGGGGAAGCAAGTTTTTTTTTATCATTTTAACATGTCTGTAGAAGTTTTGTGTAAAAAACGTAAACGCAATACCGATATATTCTGTTTGTTTTGTGCTTCTAAGGAAATATAATACTAACACCAAATTCTGCTATATAACTATCCATAAAACTACTAGTAAAAGACAAAAATATAAAATAACGATAACTTTTAAAAACTTATTTAAGCCTTCAAATTTTTTCCTGGAATAAAAATTGTTTATCTCGTTGTGTTAATGAAGAAAAATTTAGACGGATACAAATTATTTGTTTAAACATTTTTCACTGAAAAATACCAGCTCTAGCTTAGATATAACAAATTTAGAAAGTGAGGAAAGATATATCCGATTTAAGTATGAAAGAAATATTTATATTATAAATAACCAAAAATCGAAAAAAATAATAATACGAGCTTTTTTGAAGTTTGCAGAAAAACAAGATAAGATATTTACAAGGATTAGTACTTGCTCGTCACCATCCGTTCTGTTTGCTCGAAAAATTAGATACCATAAATAGTGCATGAGAAATTATACAAGGTCGGTAACAACATTTGATCACCAGCGTATACGACCTTTAATTAATATCAGTCAAGAAATGTAAATAAACGCATTTGAAAAGCTTATACTCGAAATTGAGGAAAAATTCAAAAAATATTTTTTTGAAACGACCTATTTTCCTCAATGAATGACAGAAATTGGAGGCATAGAAGGAATAACTGTTGGGACTAAGGTTAAATCTTAACTAATATAAAAATATATGGGAACAACTCTTAATTTCATATCATTTTTACTTTTAATGTTATAAATCACCATTAGTGTTTTTAAGTAATTTGCCCCTTCAAGATGTTGAGAGGATCCGTTATTTCGAGTCGACCAATGGTAAGATTCTGTTGATTTACAAGATAAAATTTGCAGTTTTGAGTTGATAAATGATAAATATAAAATATAAAAAATGCAAATTCACCAACATATGAAACATTAAACTATTTAAGATTTTGATTTTAAATTAAGAGAAGATGAACAATTTTGGCCTATCATGTAATTGCTCGATGAAAGTGTAAATCAACCTGTTCCACTAAATCATGCAGCTGCAGGTAACATGACATGCATTGTATACTGTCATGTTAATGTAGAAGTAAAAATAGCCAACATTTTGAAGCTGAATAAAAACTATCTAACTATAATAATTTTTTTCAAAAAATGGGAAAAAAATATAATCTCATGTATTTAAAAATAATCAAATTTGTTTTATAGAGATATTTATTTATTATATTGAAATAATACAATATAATAAATAATGGAATAGTTATAAAATACAGATTTATACCATAAAATGTATATTAATGTTTGTTTTAGCCAATTTTCTAATGTTAGGTCACATTTAAAGGTAGCCGGCGGTTGGGGTGGCCTGGGATGGGACATAACAATCCCTTGCCCCTCCTCGTTTGCCTACGATTAAATTTTAATTTAAATAAAATTATAATTATTATTAACTACGGGAATATAGAGGCCGGTGGTTCAAATCCCCGCGCTGGAGTCTATTTTTCTCTGTCTGTTTCCCGTAGTTAATAATAATTATAATTTGATTTAAATTAAAATTTAATCGTTCCGTAGTATGAATACTACCAAAATCGTAAAATATTAATTTCTAATTGATTGTACGAGGTACAGGTACTAATTGGGTACTTTATAATTATAAGCGTTATTTCTCGGTCGAGTTCTTTGTCATTAATGTTGACTTCTCAGACTTGTGGAAAAATTGAAAGCTTTAAATTCGGGTCAAGGTATCATTAACGTCAGAGAAATTCATTCTCCTGCGTAGCTTAGTTGGTTAGAGCGCTATACTGGAAATATAGAGGCCGGTGGTTCAAATCCCCGCGCTGGAGTCTATTTTTCTCTGTCTGTTTCCCGTAGTTAATAATAATTATAATTTGATTTAAATTGAATTTATTTCAAGAATTTAGACTTCTAACGAGTTTTACGGAAAAAATATTTGCTTTAGATAAAAATGTGTAAAATAATGATTTGTAGACAATAATATAATGAACAATTTGACACCAATATCATCGTCCTACGTTGAGATATAGCAGATTGGCTGAGGGTCCCCAATTTTACCCCCCCCCCCCCCCCCACGACCCCCTTCCCAGTAACCCGACCACTTTCGGCTCTGGCACCCGGCACTTTCTGACTCACTAGGACCCCCTGAGAAGGAATCTGAAGAGAAACCGTGTCGCCCTATTTTTGCGAACGGAATACCTATACCAGCACCTGGACTATACAGGTTGATGTAGTATATGTAGAACATATGATCTGGCAAAGCCACATTAAATCTTGTAATCTATTCTAACCTTACTTAGCTGTCAGTGGTAGTTTTTGTTGAATTCCTGAAAATAAATTTTCTTTTCAAATGTTACAGATAACGTTTCTCTATATAGATCTGGAAATTTATTGATTTATCTGCTAAAACAAATGTTTTTGTTAAACTAACGTCTGATTATTATAATGTCATTCGGAACGTGTCTTTCTGCTAAATTTCAAAGTGATTGCTGATTTTGAAGTGGGTCAAATATAGATTACAATGTCTTTAATAGGCAAGTGAAACATAATAAAAGCATGTAAATTATAAATACATAAAAAATAGCTGTGTTGCAACGTTGCATAGAGATGGATAAAATAATTATAATCAAAATTAATAGTTACTTGAGTAACTGTTGAACTATAGAGTGATAGAAATCATTTTTAAATGTTACTCCTTCACTCCAAATATATGTACAAACCATAATCATATCTAATATCTGCAGACTTATGGCCTGATGATGCCTAAGATTGGGCAAAATATTGCTTGATAAAGAAATTAATGTACAAATATTAATTTTTAAACTTATCATCCCTAAAGCCTCAGCAGTAAGAATAATTACGATTTTGTAAAACTAATGACTGATTATTGTAATGCCATCGGAAATACATAATCACAATTTTCAGCTTCTAAGTTGTTAGAAAGTGGGTAAAATCAAGTTACAAGATTTGTACAAACAACTCAATTCAATTCAATTCAAAAACTGTTTTATTCACAATGTAATAATATCACATTAAAATTTACCACAGTTACACCCCTTTGGACTTTGGCCATTAGGAGGGAGAAATCGGCTAGATCAATGTTATTGACTATACTTATAATACAATATATATATACCATTATTTATATTATTTAACAATTTAAAGACTGTAACAATATTTATAAATATTTAACATAAACTTTAACCAAATTTTAACAAAGAAGCACTAAATGATAACAGTAGATATAATGATAAAAAAGAAAACATGCTAAAATAATAACATTTAATATAAATTATTTATATAATATACGAATTATTATTAGTTTATTATTTATACTAAGAAAAAAACCAAATAGAGAATATGAAAAACTCCAACAAATTACACTAATCTTAATTAATCCCCAAAATTAAATTCCTGTGCAAGTTGGTTTCTATACCTTACAGCCTCCTTCAAAAACCCGGCAAGTGACTGCCAACATAGGCCATTTAATTTTCTGGTAAAGTACTCTCTGGTCAGAGAGGTGGTGTTAAACCAGGCCTTTCTATAATGCCCCAAAATGGCACAAACCGCCACAAAGTGAAACACGTCCTCGTCTTCATTAAGATTACACAGGCAACATTTATTCTTGTACAACTCTTCTTTCCTCCATGCCTTAAAGATCAGAATAAGCAACCCACACCTTGCTTGAAATATTAACGTTATCTGACTAATTGTTAGGTTAGTGTTGCTTGCAAAATAGGTCACGGAGTAGTCTAGATCCCTGTAGTAAAGGTTTTGCCTGGACTCTTTGCCTGCTGCTATCAAGGTGTTTCGCCTCGTCTGCTGCCTGTTGGTTACGGCGTCTAACATATGTTCCTTGACAAACATGTCAAAGATAGTTAAAAGTATGTAATAATTTAAAATTGCTGAAGTGGACAAAACTTTTTTTTTCTTTTCTGACCAGTGTAATTGGAATTAATGTCGCTTTGGATTTTTTTATGTACAACTAATAATAAAAATAAATTGTTTTTGGTGCATCTTTTGCTTACAGTATAAACTTTAAAAAACTGCTAAGTTCCTTGACTAAAGTGGTCAATACTGGTTTTAAATTGTATCTATTGTTTTTACAACAATATGGACAATTTTTTCACAAAATTTTTTTTCTGACAAAATTCTGGGCGTTTATTTTTACTGTCAGGTCTAATTCCTTCATCAATGTTATTTGCTAAAGGATATAAGTGAACTGTTTAATATTTTCAGACAAGATAGTGGTCGATGGTCTAAACAACAGGTTGATGTGTTTGTTACTGAACAGGCGAAGCTTTTAGTGAACCAGCCAGCACTTGCCATGTCACCTCAGCAACTTCAGCAAACCATACATCAAATACTTAATACTTCTTGTCAACATGTTGATGCTGTCAGTTATCTTTTATTTTACCTCAAATTGTTCATACTAATTATATTTTATTATTGATTGAGTGTGACATAAATTACGCTTTGTGGTGTTTGCAGCATTATTTAAGTTATCTAAACTGCGTGAGAAGTAAAGAAGTGAATGGAGCTGTGAGCAGTTTATATCATTTCTTTGACAGGAAGCCCTACCCTGCGGGAGAAGATGATCGGCGAGCCTTGAGACTGGCTTCACTCAATCTTGCTATTTTACACAGTGTTTTTAACAGAAAGTATGATTTTTCTAAGAATTTATTTATTGCAAATCTTAATTTTTAATTTATTTACAAAATTACATTTACTCTCTTGTTTGTTTATTTTATATCTTAATTTAATTGGAATTGCCTTACTTTTTCAAGTCTTTATAATTTCTTAACACAAATTTAGATCTAAATCTCAAAAAACTAGTACTTCAATTTTGAAATAAGGCATTTTCTTTGTGTATTAACAATATTTTTTTTTTTTTTTGTTTGATAATTATTGAAAAGTTTAATTTTTATTCTGTTCTTGTGGTCAGTGATTTACTTAAACTCAATGAAGCAACAAAATATTTCTTCTTAAACTTTGTAATGGTTCATCTTCAATTTTACTAATTTAATCTTTTTAGTGTGTGTCCATATTTTAAGGTAGCTTGTCCCATTATATTATACCTGGTTAAATATGTATTAGTAATATTAAAAATCACAGGGAAGTACTTGCATCCAAGTACATTTTAGGGTTTCGTAGGTTATTATGCATGTACGTTATGCTGAAATAACATTTTATTTATCCATAAAATTTAAATGAATGCTCTCAAAAACAGAGAATAGTGTAGAGCCGGGGTTCTCAACCGGTGGGTCGGGGGGGGGGGGGGGGGGGGGGGTGTCGCAAAATCCGGGGAGAAAAAAAAAATTAAATTTTTAATAGCATAGCTATTTTTTCATTTCCATGTATTAATTATCCAAATATTAATAAAGTCTTTAAATAATCTAACTAGCATATCTAATGAAATCATACATAAATACAATAAAATAGAATACACTATAGAGAATAAAAGATTAGAAAAAAGATTATCCAAACAAAAAATATTTATATAAAAAAAATAGAAAATATAAGTGACTCATTTGTTCAAAGCTGTACTGCTTTTAGCCTATTCAAATCATCTCAGGTGTAACTTGATAATTAATAAATTCTATATAATATAATATGAACAAATATAATCATATACAAATACAACAGAATAAACTATAGAGAAAAAAAATATAAAGTAACAATAAATGTTTAACCAGACAACAAAACGAAAATTTAAAATTGAAAAATTAAGTGAGATAGAAAACAGTGTTATTTATGTACATAATGTAATACACTAAAAAATATGCGAAGTTTTGAAAAGTTTGAAGGATGCAATTTGTGTTATAGTTATTTATTTAACAAAGAGACTCAAACATTGTGCATTACTTTTAGTTTTTTAAATCAATCAATGTGATACTTGGGCTTGTTTTGAATTAACCAATTTTTTTAATATCTGGATTTATTTGTGTAACAGTGTAACACACACAGTGGCGTATCCAGCGGCTAGGTCAGGGGGGGGGGCACATTCTAAGTCACCTAGATTGGGAGGGGGGTATTCGTAGGGCGGTATGTCGTAGTGGTAACAAGAAAAGGAACTACTTATTCAACAAAGCAGCTGCCCCCAATAGTGTAAAAAAAAAAAAAAAAAAAAAAATACCGCCGTTTTTTTAATACAATTTTCTTGCATTCACCTCATATTTAATTTCACCTCAGAAATGCATTAAAGCTCTGTTTTGAGAGGTCATGTTTTCACCCCGCCATAAACCCCCCCCCCCCCTTTTTTACAAAATCGATTTAACAAGCTACACGTAATTGTTATAAGTAAATACAATTTTTTTTAACTTAATAATTTATGTTGAGGTGTGGGTCGGTAAGGGTAATAAAGAAATGTTTATTAAATGATATTCATATAACAACGGCTATATTTCGCCTCTCCGAGGCATATTCGTGCCTGTAACATCATAATAACAAAACATCAGATCGAGAACAATACTATAAAATATTATTATGATGTTACAGGCACGAATATGCCTCGGAGAGGCGAAATATAGCCGTTGTTAGATGAATATCATTTAAACATTTCTTTATTACCCTTACCGACCTACAACTCAACAAACTTGATACTAAAAAGGGACAAACTAACAATCTACGTTAATAATTTAGAGGGGGTCGGCGAAATAGTCTACCTAAAAAGGGGGTCGCAGTGTCTAAAAGGTTGAGAACCCCTGGTGTAGAGTAAGGAGAATAGAGGTCTCTGGTTCGATTCCCTGGGGGCACAATGCTTTTTATTGGTAATAACAAAAAGTTAAATTTATTTTTTTCTTGAAATATTTCATCGCCTAAGGGGCAATATTTACATAAATTATTTCAAAATTTTAGGACTAGCTGTTATAGGGTGGTTGGGGGGGGGAATTTTTTTTTGGATGAAATTTTGGCACCAATAATGCAATATTGGCGGTAAAAAGCACAATACTCATAAAATGTTGAAATACCCCACCTGAAAATGAAAAAAAAAAAAATAGAATTTTTGTCTCACTGCGCATGTGTGTTCACAAAATTTGCAATTTATAATAATTGGGAATATCCTCCTGTGATTTCCATCGCCTCACCATAAGGCATTAGCATGAATTATTTCATAAGATTATGACTAGCTGTTATAGGGTGGTTGAGAGGGTAAAGACTTTTTTGGGTGAAATTTGACAGTAAAAACGCAATATTGGCAGTAAAAAGCACAATTCTCATTAAAGGTTGTGTATATTTCTAATCTACTCTTAGGGGGCCTGGGTGGCTCAGAGGCTAGCGCGCTTGCCATGTGATAACGCAAGTTAAGCAGCCTCGAGCAGGGTCAGTAGATGGATGGGTGAACGCTTCTGACCACAGCTCTGGGTTCGATTCCTGGACTGGGCCCCCCGCTCAATGTCAACCCAGCATTGTTTAAATAAATGGGAAGCTCCTCGAAAGAGTGGCGCCACCAGGTTTCGGCCTGGAAACCATGATGATGACACTCCTGGTTGTAATTTGTAATACAACCAGGAGGGAAGTCATGGTTACTAACCACATCTTCACAAAAGTGTGAAGATTTCGGTCCCTAACCCTGGATTTTCGATGGGCCCACCTAAGTGGCCTGAGTCTAAGGGTGTAAAAGCCACCCAGAAAAAAAAAAAAAAAAAAAAAATCTACTCTTCATTAGCTTTCATTTGATACCCCTTTCAAAATTTTTTAAAAAAGTTGAGCTTAGCCCTTTCCTATGTGAGGTTCAAAAAGTTATGCCAGTATTTCAAATTTAAACTCTAGTATGAACAGTTTGGGGAATATGAACCTAAATGTGACAGACGGACACACACATCACCCTCAGCAAAAGGGTTTTGAGGATGATCTACAAATCTAATTAAATTAAATTAAAGGGGACAACACAGAGGAAGGAATAATGCCTAAAAATTAGTTTTTCTATATATCAATTTAAACAAATGTGGGGACAGTAAAAAAGCTTATATCAGAGAGAGAGCAAAAAAATTGTTGACTTTGAACAATGTAAAAATATTTCTGTATGCTAATGAAAACTGAAACATAATGATTTATTGATGATCTATATTTTATTTTTAGTGAACAGGCATTAAGTGCACTTAATGAAGCTGTCACATTAGCTCACGAAGCTAACGATAACATCACTTTGCAATATTGCCAGACTTGGATACACATACTAAACAAAGATGCTACTGTAAGCTTCTATTTATTTATTTCTCTGTTTACTTTAACATATTCAAAGATATTTTATCAGCATATAGATGACTAAATTATATAATAATAATTAAGAAAAAACTAAATTATTTATTTATTCCTATTATCTCTTATTTATTATCTTGGTAAAATACCAATACTGCACACTTTCCTTGAAAACAGCCCAAAACCGCACAAAAGTGATAGGTCCATTGCCCGCCAAAGGAAATGGACACTGGATCCCTTCTAATCCGAAAAAAGATTAAAAAAAGATAGAGTCCAGTACCATACACTTTACAGCACATAATTTATTGTATATTCACATAAACAATAATACATAAATAAATAAGTCTTATCAATGATGAAGCTGATAATTTAGTGTGTTAAATCAGTCAGTCTGTGAATGTGTTTGATGCAGGTGTTTTATTAGTGTGAAAGCTTAAAAATACAAGAAATAAAAAAAAGGAAAGCAGAGTTAGTTTAACTGAGAGACCAAGAAAAATTGTTAAGGGGCCCACACACTTACAGTTTAACTGCAGGCTGTTATCGTATATGATGATCAAAATCTCAGAGCACCACACATTACCAGTCCACCGCCTGCTGGTAATCGTAAAGAACTACAGATCTGTGCCTGTATGCGCCATACACTGTGTGATAAATGCCTGCAGGCCGATATCTGTCGATTTTTTACTGCAGACCGACTGAAGGAAATAAACATAATGAAGACGATTCACTCTAGGCCGACTGATAGTGAAGGGCGGAATTGACCTTGAGGCACAGGCCGGACAGTCCACGGACTGTCGTCTCTCCTTCCATCCGATCCTCGCCTCTACCCTCCACACACCTACAGTCCACCTCCGACTGCAGTCCGTCATCTTAAGGAAAACTGACGAGTGTGTGGCCAAGCTCCGTGGACGGACAGATCATTATCTTCAGTTAAACTGTTAGTGTGTGGGCCGCTTTAGATTAGAAGTGGCTGCTGGAGAAAATAATATTGGATCTTCAAATATTAATAATACTAGGAGGAGTATGTGTCACTATTCTTAGACTTAAAATTATAAGGCTAAAAATATTTACAATTTAAGAAGTGTACGGTTTTAAAAATAGGTGCAGAAATGGTGATATGCGGTTTCGGTATATAACCATTATCTTGTACCATATTATATTATCTTATTACCATATTTTTATGATCCAAATTTGTGCCATCTGGTTTTTCCTGCCAGCTGGTTAAAAGCACTATGAAGAGAAAATGCAAACCTAATTTTGAAATGTTTAGTTAAAATTTATATATTTATTCTCTTTATACATTAATATGGTTCTGAGTTAATCCATTCACTAATTGAATCTTTGTAATAAATGTTTCTTATTGCAGGAGGCAATGTTTGAAAGATGTCTCTCCAAGTGTGAAGAATTAAATCTAGGTTACCTTCTTTCATTTACTTACCAAGCGTTTGCTCAATCTTCTAATAGTCAACCATCTGCCATATTTGAGGTAAAAGCCCTAACCTGTAAAACAGTGATTCCATTAAAATTTGCTGAACCCTTGTTCTTTAGAGATTAGAAGATGAAGGTCCTTGATGAGTGGGAGCAGATGTGGGTAGAGTGAGAAGTAAAAGCCGCCTGAGCTTCTATTTTTTTGAATTTCATTCACAAATTAGATTCCAGAATCCTAGTTTGATTGAGTCTTAACACATAGGAAAAAGCAACGCGAGAACTCAAAGGATAAATAGAGGAGTGATGATTTTTATCTAAAGAACTGTTATGAAAGAAAGAAATGTCCTTCAAAGAGTGGCAATTCTACCTTCATAATCTTAAACAAACCTTTATACAAACATGTAAAAATAGTTCATATGGTGTTACTGTTACAGCTGCTAAGCAAGAGTGAAAGTATCAATGGTTGTGACCGAGAGCTCACAATGGTCCAGGCTGCAGCTTTGTGGTCCCTCTATGGTCAGTCAGATTTAGCAGTTTTAAGTGCCCAGCGGTTGCTTTGTCTTGCTTCTTATTCTTCACCATCTATACCCATTGCACTTGCCATTCTTATACAGCAATTTGCATTAAGAGTCAGTATATATATATATATATGTTTATATTGTATTTTGGGTTTGTTGGTAATTTAAATCAGAAGAGTATAAAATATTACATTCATCCACTGTCTTCTTTAATAAATAATTCTACTCCAAGTATAAATTACTAATAATTATTTTTATCTTCAGCAGGAACAAAAAGTAACTTTTCAGGGCTAGTTTATAGGTTATAATGTTGGTCTTTTCATGTCAATTTTTAAAAATGGGGATGTAATGTAAAAACGGGATTATAATCCACATTTGCCAATCTAATTATTTTATTGATGAGTTAAATTAATAATGCAGTAGAGCGTCGATTATCTGAACGTTCAATTATCCAAACTGGCTTCATGAAAAAAAAAAAAAAAAAAATCATCACTAAATTAATTCCTAGAAAGAGTGGTGTTAGCTGTATAAAGGGATACCAGATTTCGATGAATTCCGTTTGACGGGGCAGACATTAACATTTGTTTACTAAAAACTAACTTTTGTTTGTCCATGAAATTTGTGGAATCATTTGCAGCTTTTTTCCACTTAATAACATTCCATTCTGTTGGTCAGTTAGTCAATGCTCTCAGTTTCAAATAATTCATTGTAAGGTATACACTGAATTAGTTAATGGTCAAATATTTTTAGTGAAACTTGCAACATGTTGACAAAAAGGAAACGAGTAGTGCTTTCATTAAAAGATAAAATGGAAATTATTAGGTGGCTGAAGAAAGGTGAAACGGGTCAGGCATTAGCTATCAAGTTCGATGTTGGTAAATCAACAGTGTTGGGAATAAAAAATAATTCTGATTCAATCACTACTTATGCACTTAATCTTGACAGTGAGGAGGGCAGTTTCTATTGTAAAACTATAAAAAAAAAAAAAAAAACGTAATCTGAATTATTGGAAGATGCTGCATTCACTTGGTTTTTGCAAAATCAGGCCTCTGGAGAGCCCATATCTAGACCCTTATTGTGTGAAAAAGCAGTGGAAAACATGAAGCTTGGTGGGGACCCTTCATTCATCGCCAGTTCTGGGTGGCTGAAAAATTTCAAATCACGACATGGGATTTGGCAAATCGAGATTCATGGTGAAAAATTAAGTAATGAAATTAAGCAGACGAGTATCACACCTTTCTTTATTCCAAATTAATCTTAGGTAATACAACTTATATTTTTTCACTATGTACTAGATAAATAAAACAGATACTTTTTGCATAAACGTGGTTGATTATTTTTACATATTCCCTTTTATTTTTAGTGAATTTTGATTATCCGAATTTTTGATTATCCGAACCACCGAAAAAAACATTATTTCGAATAATCAACGCTCTACTGTTATTTAACACATACACCTTATTAATTCTAGTAAAAGAAAGAGTTGATGGATATTAAAGGTGTAAGGAAATTTGAATCGAAACGTCTCATTGTGACATATTGGTGTTTCTAATTTTTTGTAAATAGTAGAGAATGAATGGCAAATGTAGTGCATTTGTTGAAACAGGTTGGCAACCCTGCTTTTAAACTCCCAGCTGTATTGCGAGTCATTCTATGATGTTTTGATTACTTTTGTTAAGCTTTATTAAACTTTTTTTTATTACTTCAAAAGTGATTATTAATTGTTTTAAATCATTTAAATAGTCTATATTATTTTATTTCTGTATTAAATTCGTTTGATAAAGAAACACAAATGTTTTCTTTGTTAAATAAATTTTTTATAGTGGTTTTTATGGAGATAAAATTCTGTATGTACCTCGAGGATAATGCATTATTATTCTCTTGTTATAATTATATTCCTCAGCTTCGCCTCGGAATTTAGTTGCTTTGATTCCTTGGCCTGAGGAATCAACTCCTACATTACTGAGGAAATAATATCCTACATTATTCCCTAGGTGCATAAATAACTATTAATTTCCCGATTCTTTTTTTTTAACCTTCGGAAGCGTGGGCCCTAATAGAGACAATAGCATCCCTGTTATGACTTAATTTGTTTTAATTGCCCACAGAACATGTAAAATAAATATAAACTGAAAACATATTAGCAAAATATTATAAATATATTCAATTATTTTATTTTTGTTTAGTTGTATATAACATATTATTTTTTAGCCTTTATTTGGCCTAACAGGACTGTGTGCAACCCAGGGTTAATTTGAACATTAATTTTTTGTAATATAAATAACCTAAAATATTAACTCAATATTATTTGTTAACTTGTGGCTTGTAATAAACCCCTTTGTGACGTAGATTGCACCAAAAAACCAAGCTGTTTATCAATATTTGTAATTGATAATAAATTACAATATTGATTATTAAAAATTAATGTGTATATATATATATATATATATATATATATATATATATATATATATATATATATATATATATATATATATATATATATTTAATGTGTGGGTGTGTATATTTATGAGCATTTATTTTGTGTATATTTTTGCATTTATTTATGAGCATTATATTTAGCCGTATTTTATTAATTGGTCTTATTAAGGGTGTTATTTATTTACAGGGAGAATACGAAGAGGGAGTTAAGGTCTTGGAGGAGAGTAGAGTTTTGGTTGGTGGTAATAGTAACAGTGAATGGCTAGTTCTCAGTGAAGGCTTACTTTTATACACAGAAGCACTTCATCGAGGTCATTGGCAACAAGCTCAGCAAGCCATTAAACTAATATCTCTTGTAGACAATAATGAGGCCAATCTTAGGTAATATCTTATAAACAATTATACTCTTAAAATATCAAATATCATTCCTATGCAAATGTGGTCAGTCTTTTTCTATTGCTCTATTGTATGTATGTGCTCTATTGTATGTTTTCTGTTGTATTTAGTTCTACTATTCAAACTCAGGACTCATAAAAATATTTGCACTTTCCTCAGATTCCCTTTTTTATGTTTTAAAGGTGGCTACATATGTAACAGCAAGCTTGACAAGCATGCATGGTCAATCTTTTTGCCCAAGCATGCAAAATATCCTACAGCAGCACATGGTACAAGTATGCTTGATCAAGCACCAGTTTGTGCTTGGAGTATGTAGAGTTCTGACTACAATGCTCTTCCTTTGGCTGCTTTTCAGATAGTAGCCACTTTACTTAAGTAGCTACCCATTTATATGGCGATGCTGGGTGAACACCGAGCAGGGGATCTGGCCCGGTAATTGAACCCAGCTCTGTGGTCACCCATCCAAGTGTTGTGACCATGCCTGATGTTGTTTAAATTTATTGATAGGAGCGCCAACTGCCCCCCTATACTAGCTACCAAGGCCCCCCTATTATATGTATAGAAATTGTACTCTCATATCATTTTATATTTAAGTCATTTTAGACTATTTAATAACCTTGTTATGCATTTTAATGAATAAATGGTACTTCTTTAGATTGTTACTCTCCTATGTTTTTTTAGAATATAAATGACTTTGACTAAATAACTATTAAGACAAAGGGATGTTTAGTCCAATGTATTTGAGACAAAGGAATATCACACTTCTGTTTTCATAAGGCGAGTAACATTCTAAAGAAGAACATTCCGTACTCCTTCTCTTAAATTGTTACTCCCCTCTGTTTTATTTATAAGGGGAGTAACAATCTAAAGAAGTGCCGAATAAATAACCTAAAATTAATTTTGTTTTCTCCTTTTATTTTAAAGGAGCTGTGAAGTAATGCTTGCTAAAGGAGATAGGCGTAATGTTGAGAAGCTAGCTCTAAGTGTTTTAGAAGATAAAAAAGTTTCTGCGGTATCTCAAGTTCGAGCCCTTCGTTTATTGTCTGAGTGTGACAGAGCTACAGCCCCATTATATTTAGCCAAAGCTTACACTATAGCTAATTTTAATTATCTTAGGTTTTACAGACACCTTATCATGTTTGATATTCTTAAAAAACATGTAAGTATTTGTAGATAAAAGTAGAAAATTATGATAAATGATGATAAAATTATGACTATGATAAATGATGAATGAATTATTATAAATAGAGTATGATTAATTCTGCTTCTACACTATGATGCTGAATATTATGTTTCTAGGTGGAATGGGGTCGAGGTAGCCCAGACATTGAAGGGTGGTGTGTATTGTCAAGCTGTTCTTATAGTCATATTTCTGATTGTTTGGTAATACATGCAAAGGCTAGAATATTATCTGCTGGTAATGATTCTACTGCCCTACAGGGAGAACTAGCTACCGCTGTTCGCTTGCTTGATCAAGCCCAGCTTTATGCTAGAGCACTACAGGACTATGCCAGGCTCAAAAATATCTCTTATCTTCAGGTTAGTTTTGGAGGCCAATTGTAAGTGTTCTGTTTTTTAACTTGAGATAGAGTCAGAAATAATCTGCTTTTTTATTTATGTGAGGTGTTCGAGATCTGTCTGCACATCAAAAAATATAATTTTCTCTTAGCTATTATCCCATTCATAACCAATGCAAATTTGAACCACAAGTTTAAAATTAAAATTATGCAACGAAATATCATAATCTTCACTTGACATAAAAAGAATTAAAATATTAGTGCTAAATTATATGCAAATGTGAACACTAGTTACTAGAAATGTTTATCAGCACAGCATAGATTAGCAGACATTTGCCTTCTGATTAATAATTTCTGCTGAATACTTAATATGTATTATTAATAAGATGAAAATTATTACTGTTTAATTGATAATTTAGTCATCCTCAAATTTCTCACTGTCTGTTAAAAAGCCTTTTTTGGGTTTTTCAGACTTATTAATTAAGTTTTAATTAATTCGTATTTCTCCTTAATACATTCTTTTAGTTCATTCTATTTTCTCTCTTCTTATAATTTTATTTTTAAAAATTTGTTTGTTTGTTCCAGGCTGTACTTTGTGATAATATAGGTCTAATTTCTGACAGGAACAAGTATTCATTCCAGTTCAGGACACTTGATGAGCAGTTTCCTTCATTCAATGCCTCTCTTTGTGTCTAAGTTTT
Organism: Gerris lacustris; assembly: GCA_951217055.1. NCBI lineage: Eukaryota > Metazoa > Arthropoda > Insecta > Hemiptera > Gerridae > Gerris > Gerris lacustris. The sequence goes on along the minus strand of OX578276.1, from coordinate 74,067,692 downwards.
ATCTTTTACAGCTTGAACTATTTGGTATGCTACATAGAGTTACTAGTGTTTTTTTTTTTTTTGTCTCCAATATTTTCTGTAGAGCCCTATTGAATTACATTTGTTGAAATAATTTATTATAACAACAAGCAACCAATGTAATAGAGTTAAATAAAAACGCAACACGGGGGTTGCTTTTATGTAATGTTTATATTAAGATTATAATGCTATACACAACACACTCTATATGCTACTGTTCAAAGGTCAGACGTAAGGTAAGGTGTTTTGTAGTTGGGAGTCAAGAAGGAAGTGTGGTCCAAAAAGGTCGGAGGATGTTATCCCACCCTCGTTCGGGGGTCTCACAAGGGTTCGCTAGTTCGGGGAACCGTCTCAACATCTGCAAACTATATGTGTCACATAACTATAGGGGTTTGGTTTCTTTTTAGATTTTGCAGACTTTTTAAATATTATAAACAACTTACATACTTAAAAGTTTGCATCCTAAATATAGCTTATCACTTGGCTAAAGATGAATAATTTATTTTTATATTTCTGGTTTTTTAATACAAATAAAGAAATTTACTTAGTTATATTTATATCCATTTTATTTTATAAGAATTGTTATTAGTTCAAATAGGTGTAATTTATTAGTGATGGCTCAGTGGTTTTTATATTTTAACTGAATAAGGCTTAACAGATATATTAATATTCTAAAAAAATAGGATATCTAGATTTATTGCTTGCTATTTTTATTTTTTTATTTTTTTTTTTATTTATTTATTTTTTTTTTTCTTTAATTTCTCCATTGGTTTTTATTTGAAATATTTGTTTTTTAGTTATCTTGATCATAAATAACTCCATGGTGGATGCTGCTTCTGAAATCACCCATGTTTTCTAAGTGTGGTCCTCATGGATTTTATACTGACTAATGAAAATCATCTTTAACAGTGAATTTGCTAGTATTAAAATACCTACAATACTAAATGATGAATAAGAAACTGTTTATAATTAGTTTTATTTTTAAAAACACAATGTTGAAGCAAGATTAATATTTATAATTCACCAATTAATAATGGTATCTTCGATAATATGAAAAAAAAATGTAATATGATTATAAAATATATTTATAAATACATTTTTTTTTTTATTTTATTTATTTACCCTAAATTGTCAAAATTTGACCCCTAAATGAATTCCAAAAATTCTGGCCAACGAACTCATCCTTTCTTTTGATATTATTGACATTTTAAAATTTGTTTGAAATTTTAAAGTGCATCCTAAGGGGAGATATTGTCTGGAGTGGCACATACATAATATATACATACTACAAGGTTCCCTCTTTGGGGTGATCAAAATTTGGGAATTTTGTCCTTGCTAAATTTATTAAATTTAAAATTCAAATGAGCTATGAGAACTTCAGGGTCAAGGTTCACCAGAGTTGTGCTTTCGCACTTCACTGGATTTAAACTTACCACTGACGTTGATGCGAGAATAAAATGTATATTCTTTTTCTGTAAAAGCATGTAAATTAAAAATAGAATTAAAAGGATTTTTATGAATAAAGAAAATATTTAAATTTAAAATGTTGAATTTATTAATGTCACCTTTTTTTAATTCTTTAGCAATATCAGAAATGTGCAATAGACCATGATATATCTTACTTGGTTCTGAATTAAACATATAATTATACAACTTATCTAAGTTGACTTCCTTGATGTGCTGCACGTTGGTTTCGAAGATCTGCGTGGTACCTCAACTAGGTGATGGTCGATACGATGAAGATTTCCTCGAGTGGCTCTCGTTTCGATGTGGATATTTCTAAATGACGATGAAATTTAGCTATGACTGTATGATATGTCTAAACCTCCAACTGAGGGACATTAAATTAAACTATTCATGAATACTGCGTATCATATGCTGCTTGACGAGTTTGGTCCCTGCCCTCACTTACTGATCGGGTTATGGGTTCCGACTGGGCTCCGCGACGCCTTACTGTCATGGCCGCTTGACTGTCCAGGGCTGGACCTCCTGATGTCACAACATGGGCGTATCCGTTTTCACTCGTCTTTTTGTAGGAAATTAAATATAATATCGGAACATTCCTTTCCATGGTGAGAACGATCCATGAGTGTATTGGGACGATGAATTGACGATCTGATAGTTTCCAGGTCCATAAATATATGAGAAATATTCTCTCGAATATCCGGTTTGGGGGTTCGAGACAACTCAATTCAATGTAGGATGGTGATTGGTGGATGGCCAGTTGGCGCCATATTCAAATTAAATTCCTCCAGACTTAAATAGATTAGTATAAGTCCCAGTAAGGGGAACCTTTCAATACATATATACATTCATACATAAAAAAGTGTTAAATTTCAGGAATCAATTTAGAATAGTCTTAAAACAGATTTCCATAGAGAAAATGTTCAAAAATTTTGAAGCTATTACAATAGTTTAATTTTCTTCGAAAATTAGATAAAAGGGGTTTTTGAAAAATGTCTGTCTGTCTGTCGTCTGTGCAGATGCATGGAGCCTAAACTACTGGGGCGATTTTGACCTCATTTGACATATGTTCAGCAGAATCATACCCCGTGGCGAAACCGATAAATGAATTTTAGCTCCAAATTTGGGGGCGCTCCTCCCAAAAACTCTGAAAAAACGTGAAAAACATTATTTCTCGAAAACAGATCCGACGATTTTGATTAAACATTTTTAAAAAGTAGTCCATTTAAATACAAATCTAATGATATAAGCCGTTTACCGGGAAAAATCTAGTTCCTGTGAAAATAGATTTAGGACGCGGAGGGAGAGAGGCCGGGTTCGATTCCCCGCCGAGGAGAAGTTATTTTTGTGATACATTTTCAAAAAATGGAAATACCACTACAGTAGACCTAACTATAATGAATTGCTGTATAGTTGAAAAGCTTATGCCAAAAGAAAAAAATAATAATAGACAGAATAATACCGTTCATTTTATTATTTGTTATAAACAAACCAATGTCTGAAATCCACAAATTGCCACCCAACCCAAGACCCTCTGTCTAAGGCTATCTCTAACTACTGTACTTTCAATGTTCTGTGAGACTTTGATGACATTGAAGTCATTAACACTGAACTGAGATCATAGTTTTAGCTGAATGTTGAATGAAGTTTTAATGAAAACTTTAAATATAAGAGTCCAGCTATTAAGTCAATATAAGAGTTACTGCTGCCATTTATAATTAGTAGATTGGCTTACAGTTGATGCTTGGTGGATTTGGAAATCACTGGACTGGGCCCTTTTTTTTGAAAAACTTTTTATTATTCATTTTGCTAAATTTGAAATGTGAAGTTTTACCTTCTGTTTTATTTAAAAAAAAAAAATTGTTTTGTCTTTTTTATTAACAATACTCAAACTTTGCACTTTTCTTTAATACCGAGGGTGATGTGTCTGAAGGCCTCACTCTTTTGTTCAAATTTTCTGAACCGTTTAAGATAAAAAGTTTAAATTTAAAACACTGGGGCATCTTTTTGACCCACACATAGGAAAAATGTGTTAAACTCAAATATTTTAATTTTGGAGAGGGGTATTAATTGAACGCTGCTGAAGAGTAGGTTATATTTATCATTTTTAGGGTCCGTAGGCAAAACCAAGGACCCTTATATTTTCCTGCGTGTGTCTGCCCGTCCGTCCGGTCGCCTGCTCTCACGGCTACACCTTTTGTCCGATCACTTCGAAATTTGGCATGTATGTGTCTTGTACCTACCCACATATTTTAAAAATATAGCGACTTAAAAAAATTATTTAAAAAAAAAAACTTAGGGTAAAAAAGCTTAAGGGTTAAATTTTTTTAATTTTTTTTTTTTTGACACCGTGAGGGGTGTCATATGAAAGGGTACGTCGAGCTGATTACAAAAATGTATAATTATTTGGTTATAACTTTGATAGGGCGAGCGTAGGTGAGTTTGAAGCGGGTGTGAAACGTGCCCCCCCCCCCCCCCCCCCTCTATCTCGCCTATGTGAAGTGCAAAAAATCTGAAAAAAAATCCTGAACATTCTTTGACCAAAAGTAAAGATACCACTTTTTGGAAATTTCCAAAATAATATTATTTAATTTTTTATTGACAAAATACGTTTTTTTTTATAATTATGGTCTTTTCAATGTATTTATATGGTTGTATCCGGTTCAGTGGCAAAAAAAATACTTTATCAGAAGTTTGTTTATGTGTTTTGAGAATATCAGACCCATAGGATAGTTCAAAGTAAGCTTTTTAGCATTTTAAAAAACACCATCAATAGGGTACTACTTAAACTATACAGTGTGGTGGCCTACGGACCCTCGCTGTGTGCTGACTAGCACACACTTGACCTGTTTATTTAAATTTTGCATTCTTTATTGGTGTTATGAGTTGAAATATACCAAACAATTCCCGGATAGAAAATGCGCTGGTAAAGTAGTTTGTATTTTAAGAGATTCAATGATAATTTTTACGAAAAATTAAGAAAAAAATAAGTTCTAGTACAGTAGGCATACCCATCGATATCTAATAGTATACCAATCAAATTTTCAATTTTGCCGCAATTCCGCGACGCGAAGGGCTAATAATTCATATTATTGTACAATTGTACGTGCCAGAGATATTTTCTAAAGGGTGGTTAGAGGGGGCTCTAAATCTCGGCCTGACACATACAATATAAATTTACCGATTTTTACTTGAATAAAAGTATCAATTTAGCAAAATTATTTAGTTTTCGGAAAACGGTTTTATTGAAAATATCCTCCCTATCAAATTTTTATTTTATTTGTTTGATATTTCTCTATAGTTCATGCAACACTGCGAGTAATGCGCTGATTTGCCGGACTGATTTTGTATTTCGCGTTTTAGCTTTAAGTTTTTCCGGTATTAAGGGGCACCACATTTTTTTTTAGAACACTATTTAAAAATGTTCTGGATATGAAAACGATTTTTTTTGCTGAAATGGGAGTTACACTATTTGTGTATTGTTATTTATTCGTGTAATTTTATTTGTTACTTCTGTTAATTCTTCCATACTTTTCATTGACTTGATACGTTTTGTTTGTTTATCATAATATTGTAATTTCCCGTTCCCGTTTTGATAGTACATTTTTCGGAACTTGTGTGAGTTTATTTTTAATGTATAATTTAAACCTGTTTTAATTATTATTTATCAACATTCTTGCTTCTGATATTACCCTCTTGTTGCTCACTTGCAAAGGGAGGAGCGATTGCTTTATAAAACTGACATTAAGATAAATATTCAAGTATCCCTCTGCTACAAAGTCTTTGCTCTTAGTTTGTTATTTCTTATCTATTAAATCTAGTGAGAGTAAGAGGTGTGCAAGGCGCAGTTAGAATCATAATCATGATAATGTTAATGATTTTGCCTAATAAGATCGACTCATTTTCGTTTGATTTACCTTTTTTTTAACCATCCTCAACTAGTTTTAAAATTAATGGGATTATCTTTATAGAAGGATAGGATGTTTTGTTAGGTAATTTGTAAAATGGTGGCGTATATATTAGATTTGATCAAATCCCTTTATCTTCCATGTTGCTGATGTTCGTTTCTTCAAATTATACAAGCATGGTTTTGTTAGAGGTTTAAATAGTTTGTTAATACCAAATCACGATTCCTTTATTTATTTATCAGAAGTATCTGTAGTCAAGTGCTAGCATGTTACTTACTGACAGCCATGGTGGGAAATATTCAAATATCTTTCTTTTCTTGACAGTCACGTATTAGCATTTGTTTATCCCTGTTGTAAAACACTTAATTGTTTCATTTGATATCTTGGAACTTATTTGTGTTAATATTTGTTTCATCGGTAATGATGGCGTGTAAAACCAACATTTACTTTCTAAGCAAAAGGACACATTCTAATAATCATAACATCATTTGCCTTAATGTTTTATTAATAAAAGTAATTTTATCACATTTGTGATGCTTTCTCTGACACAAATGTTTAACTATTGTTAAGTAGCATGTATCACTATTGCAGACCTCCAAATATAGTCTGTAACTTTAAATAGTAAAGTTTAAATTTATTTTTTAAACTGCACATTACTGTTTTGCAGAACAAATTTAAAAAGGTTCTGTTGAAACAATTTCACTTCAATGGTTACTAGTCGTTTGCATATAATCTAAATGTATTAAATAATGATTTAGGTTTTTAACAGGTGGTTCTAAAAAGTTATGTAGGCAAATAAATTTTGTATGGTGCAGATCATGCACGAGGTACTCTTAATATCATATGGTGATCTATGTGGAAAAATTACTTTAATAGCATATTGCTGAAAAAATTGATATAAAGTCAGTCCTTAACTTTTGTGATAGTATGGTCCCAAAAAATTTATGAATGTTAAGTCATTAAATGTATGGGCTTCTTTCTTTTTATAAAATATTCCCCAAATTTAAGAGTGCCCTCTCAATGTTACCATGACAATTTTTATTTCAATATAGTTGAATAATCAGGGAAATCCGTGAATAATAAAAATGTCACAAATTAATTCTCTTTTATAATCAAAAGATGGTTTTTGAAGTGAAACTTCTTTGGCGGCGGTAGAGTGAATTTTTTAATATAGTGAAATCGTGTAACGAAGTTTGCGATTCGAGACTCGTCCAAGTCTAACATTTTTACAGATTAATTGTATTATATCTATTTAAAGACCAGCAAATCAAAACAAACATTTATTTTTATTGGAATTAATGTGGTTGCCTTAGAGTAGCAATATTTTTTTTTTTTTTTCAATTAAACTTACCATAACCATTTCTTAATCCTGAAATAATAAATTCGTCAAAAAATGAAAGAGAGCAATGAATTCTAGAACTTAAGTTTCACTTCTAATGCGTGAGAGCCTCACACTTTATTTTTTCTTCATATAGGCTTTGTAATAGTAATTCAGTATATTTTTTTAATTATTACATTTCAGGATTGATTAGTGATCATGTAAGATGAGTAAGGACAGGGAACTGTCTATAGAGGCTGCTCTAGCCAAACTTAAGAAGGAGGTCAGAGGAGTCATCTTATCTAGTCCTAGAGGATTAACAATAAATCAATTCCTCAAAGACTACAAGGATTCAATTGGGAAGACCTTCCCCTTTCAAGAATTTGGCTATGATTCTATACCTGGTCTTCTCAAGGACATCAGTGATGTTGTCCGGGTAACATAACTATTACCTAATTTTATTTATTATTTTACATATTAAAAAAGCAATACTACCTATGGGTTTATGTAATTTTAATTTGTTTCTAAGAGACATAGAATGTTCCTGTCATAAATATTGGAGTTGACAGTAGATTTTATGTAAACCCTTACATGAACGTGTAACAGTTTTTCCCCCTTACTGTCTTTATTTATTTAATTTTGTATTATTTACATGTTTGTAATTAATATTATAAAAATAAAATTATAATTATTATCTTCTTTACATTTCAGTTAAACCCTGGATATGGTGGAATGCCATCAGTATTAGTACCTGTAATCAGTGATAAAGTTAACCATATAGATTCAATGGTTTCAAGGCAAAAAATGACCTCTAATAAGTTTGCCCATCGACATGTACCAAGGAGAAGTGTTCAGGAAGATTTGGATTCAAAAAGTATTAGTATGTATTTAAATAAGTTATCAAGAAAACTTATCTATTTAACTTATTATTAGGGATCCCACACACTATCAGTTCAAGTGATTTTAGAGGATGGTGTCCTTTTAACCTATTATTATAATAATAATCATTTTTATTCCTCACAATAATACAATTAGACAATTAATACTTTACAATTTTTAAATTAATATGAAAATAGATGTAATATATTATATCTGGAGTGCTGTTGCAATATCTGTGGGTGCCATATTAAAAATCAATTTTTTTTTTTTATTAAAATGCAGACTTTAATTATAGCCTGTAAAGAGTTAGCTTACCCATTAATATGTATTAGCCTTAATCAGGGTTTGATTTCAGGCTGAACGGCGTTCCGGGACCTCTCTCTGATAAATAAAAAATAAAATTATCGGCACTAAGATTTTTTTAAATCCATAGTTAAAATTTTGTTTGTCAGTGAGTGACTACAAATTTGATTAAGGACATCATGTATTAAACTGACACCATTGTATTTTTTTGGGGGCAAATATTTTTTTTTCTGAATAGAAAAAATATCTCTTTTGTTGAGATTATACTACTAAATGATGATAACCTGAAACAACAAAGGTTTTTTTAATGGCAGGGATCGTATTAAATAAGTACTTTGCAGAGACGCTGTGCTAAAACTCTCCCGGGGCGAGTGAGACAGGGAATGTTTTATTGATTTAATTATTCGTATAAACCTAAGTATCTATTTATTATTGAGAGTATTATAACAACATGTGACAATCAAGAAATTGTTTATAAAAAATACTTCTTAAAATGATATAAGTTTACACACGAAATACCCACCTGATTGCAGTGTGGGTATACGTCTAAAACTGCTGAAAATGCTGTTTTTGAACGTTTATTTTTAAAAAATTTCCCGGGGGAGGACTCCCAGACTCCCCTTTTAAAGAGAAGGGGGGGGGGGGGGGGGTAGAGAGAGGGTAGGTTGTAGTTCCGGCACCTAAATTTCTAGAAATCGAGCACTCGCCTTAATTATCGTCTAAATCAAATTATAATTATTATTAACAATGGGAGACAGGCAGAGAAAAATAGACTCCAGCACCGGGATTTGAACCACGGGCCTCCTGTATATAGCTTAGTTGGTAAGAGCACCTGTACTGGAAATACAGGAGGCCCGTGGTTCAAATCCCGGTGCTGGAGTCTATTTTTCTCTGTATATCTCCCGTTGTTAATAATAATTATAATTTGATTTAAATTAAAATTTAAACTTTCCTTAGTATTAATACTACCAAAAACTTAAAAATGAATTATTGTCTTCAATTGTAAACAAATCACTGATACTTAAATGTATTATAATAAGTTAATATAAGATTACACTAAGTATATTTTTATCTTTTAGAAAATTATATGTCAGCTCGTACTTTTTCAGATTTGCCTTTCTTATTTATAAGTTTTCCTAATTAAAATACCTTACAGCTTTTGTGTTAACCAAAGGTAAAATTGTAGTACTTAATTTCAGGAAAACCTGTTCAACTCCCACTTGAAAGTAAAAGCAGCAACAGTACCCACGAGAGAAACTCAGAAGAGGTAAATAGGAGCAAATCTAAAGAAAATTTACACAACCACAATGGCTTCAGCGACAAAAATAGAGGTTTTATTTTAATAATATATTTATATCTATTATGAAATACAATTAAACTAGGTTCCATTCTATAATTATTAGACTAGGGTTGTGCAACCTTAGAGAAATGAATAATAATCAAAGATGTTTTTTAAATAAATCAAGTTATATTCATTTATTTACTTTCTCATATAAAGAAAAAGTATTATGATGGCCAGAAAATTCGATTTTGATGGATTTACAAATTTTAAGGTCCCCTGAGTCCAAAAAAGTTGTTTTTAAAAAATGTCTGCCTGTCGTCTGTGCAGACGCCTGGAGGCTAAACTACTGGGTCGATTTTGACGAAATTTGACATGTATGTTAAGAAAAATCATACCCCGGGCTAAATCGAGAAATGAATTTTAGCTCCAAATTTGGGGCGCTACCCCCAAAAACTAAAAAAAATGCGAAAATGGTTCCGACTGTTTTGATTAACAAATTCTAAAAAGTTCTAGTTCCTGAAAAAATAGCTGTTAACGCAGAGGGAGAGAGGCCAAGTTCGATTCCCTGCCGAGGAGGTTATTTTTATGATACATTTTAGAAAAATGGAAAACACTGGGCCAAGTAATTATGAACTTGTATATGAGAAAGTTTGTCTGAGTTGTCTCTGAACATCTCTAAGTGGGTCATAAAAACTATTTATTTGTGAGCACCTAGAAGCTTGGAGGAACCTGCCTTAGGATTAGATTGTACCGGTTTTGGAAAGAGACTTTTTGGGACGCCAAAATGTCCCGGCTTTCAATGAAGGCATCGAAAATAGATAATTTTGTTGCAAAATAAAACGCATTTAAAACGAACTGCTTCCAGCTCATTTTCAATTATGAGAATAACAACAGTGGTAACATTATTTGTAATAACTGTATGGAATAAATCACATATTAAATGATTCTCAATAGTGTAGCCCATCTTTCGTCAAAAAAGGGGGCTGTGAAAAGCCAAAGTTTTCATCTCGGTGTAGCGTTGGCACCTATGCCATGAAGCAAATAATCTGTTTCACCATGAAGTAAATAATCTTTATTTTTAAAAAGAAGAGTAACTTTTCTGCACATATATAAAAAAAAATTGAGTAAATTTTACACATTTTCCAAAAGTGCTTGTTAGGGTTTTGTAGATACTTCTCAAAACCCTTATACCGAGGGTGATGTGTCCGTCCGTCCGTCGCTCTTTGGTTCATAGGACCCGAACCGTTTACGTGAAAGTACTGAAATTTGAAACACTGGTGCAACTTTTTGACCCAACCACAGGAAAAATATACAGAAGTTCATAATTAGATTTGCGCATGCGCAATTCCAAAAAATGTGGTAAACTCAAAAATTTATATTTTTTTAAATTTTTGAGTAGGGTATCAAATGAAAGCTGCTGAAGAGTAGGACACAAATATATATATGATTTTTTAAATGTTGCATTCCTTATTGGTTAAATAAATCAAAATATACCCAAAAAAAATTCCCCCCCCCCCCCCAACCACTATAGATCGGCTGGTGCTAAAATTTTGAAATAATTCATACTAATACCTTATAGTGGGGCGATGATATTTCCGGGAGTTCATTCCCAGGTTTTAAAAATTACCAATTTTGTGCACGAAAATTTGGAGTGCGTCCAAAATTTTATTTTTTAAAAATTTTGAGTTGGGTATCAAATGAAAGCTGCTGAAGAGTAGGATACAAATATATATTTGCTCTTTTAAATTTTTAATTCTTTATTGGTTTTATAAGTCAAAATATACCCCCAAAAAAATCCCCCCCCCCAAATTTTATATAATGGCTGGTCTTAAAATTTTGAAATGATTCATGGTTACACCGTATGGTTGGGCGATGAAAATTTCCTAAAAAATGTAATTTATTTTGTCGTTATTACCTATAAAAAACATTGTGACCTCCCGGGGGATCGAACCCGGGACCCTTAGGATTGAAGAAAAAAAATCATAATTACATAGTGGGTATGCTTAATCATCTACAAAACCCTAAATAGTACTTGGACGCAAGTACTTCCCTGTGATTTTTTTTTTAATACTGAAGGTTTCTTAGCATAATTGATAAGGGCCAACTTTTAAGTCAAACTGCTGTCCAATAATTTGCGACCAGTGTGAGGTTTAATTTTAAATAGCTTCCTGAATACAGCTGTTTGAAGTTGGTGTGGTTTTTCAAGAAATTACGTAAAACGTTTTTAGATCAAAGCTATTTTGAAAATTATTGTTAACAAAGATATTATTAATTAAGATTTTAAGATATTATCAATATTGATTAATTATACAAACAAAATATAAAATGTTAAATGAAAAAAAAATACTAATTTGTTATACCCCAATAGTGATGTGGATATTTTTAGCTGTGTTTCTCCCTTTCTTTAAAAAGAAAAATATTTATCATATAATGCTTCTGTATGATTTTCCATGAAATTAAAAAATGAAAATTTTTCATTATTGTCTTTTTAAAGGACACCACTGCCCTTCTCCTCTTGGAGTAGTAGTATCCAGATCGATATTACCAGGTGCTGCTTTACTGATTATTGCTTGCTATGAAGAATATAAATTAGGAGGCTATTTTTTTATCATAATTTTTTATTTAATCAATAATGACTTTATAAAGTGTAAATACACCTTTGATTACAATGATGTTCTTTATAATGACTATACAGTAGGTAAGTACACCTTTATTAATACATTAGAACCTCTAAAATCCAGACTGCCTATTGAAAAATATAATAACTGGCGCAGATAGTATTTAATTGAATTTCATTGGTTTTTTTATGAGATGTAAATAAAGAGATGTTTTGTAATCAAAAGCTGAGTTTTAACAAATAATATCTAAGATTCCCTTATACAATAACAATGCTCCGGTGCATTCACGCAACAAGTATAATAGTATTGCTGCATTGATATACAGCAAATTAGAAAATTCAGACAAATCGGTAATTCGGACAGTGTCTGGTCCCAATTAATCCGAATTATCGAGGTTCCACTGTAATAATTTTCAAAATTTCTTTTATCTAAGAACTATAACGTAATTTTCTCTAAAAACCCCCTAACTTCAAACAACCGAATCTCGGAACCTATTTGCAATATAAAATTTATATTGGTCGCAAATTACAGGACATAATTTTAATTTATGGTCTTTATCAATTGAAAGTCTTTAAGGTGATAAATGGCCAAAACCAACCAAAAAGCACTTTTGGGAAAAAAAACACTCAATTTTTGAAAAGCGGAAACTTGGAAGGTATTAGTGTTAAAAATATTATTGTTTTTTTTTTTAATAGTAGAAAATTTACTCTACTTTATATATTGATTATTTTTTTAATTAAACCACTCCATGGCCATACAGGTTAAAACTGAGAAGTCAAAAATGTTGTGGTTTTTCGGCATCAATGGCGCTCCGTCGAGGTCGTAAACTTAGGCTTTTGATTAGGGTACCTATAACTAATACAACATATAAAAAAATCAGAACTACTGGACCTTTTGCAAGGTACAATGTATAGTTTGATGGTACTAAAATGCAATAGCATCTTACTTGGATGCGAGTATTTTTACATTTTTATTTATTTAGGTGTGAGGGGAGGTAATTAGGGATCCCCTGACCCGGGACCATGGGTCCAGGTTCAGAAATCTGAAAAACCTAACCTACCTACAAAAAAAGCATGGTCAAAGATCCAGTGGTGCTAAAGATATGAGATAAGTCATTCATTCAGTGGTATTTGAATTTTTTGGGCAACAGTGTAGATCTTCTCGCAGTATTCTCCTGACGCTGCTGTTTCTTATTATAACTGTAGGATAGAAGAGCTGGTCTTTGACTCTCCTCTAGGATGGATTTTCTTATCGCATTTTGCACTGCAGTAATAATTTTCAAGTAAGGACTTTTTAGTTCTGTCACCTCTTTTTTTAGGTTGACCCACAATAATCCACTGTCTTTGAAATAGCCCTGTCTGAGGGTACTTAACTCCTCCCATTTTCGTAAAATATGTGCAGAGCTACCCTGTTTTTTTGTTCACCCGACCAACATAACAATTAATGTTACGCTCCTCAAAAATGTCAGTGGTTCCCCTCTCCCACCTCATTACCCTGGGTTGCCCCCTGAAATCATGCAGTTTGGCTGGATCAACCTGTATATATAAATCAGTTAACCCTACCGGAATATAAACCAAATTGATAAAAGACCAGCTCTTCTATCCTGCAATATTTATTTTATGACACAGCTTCAGGACTTCATTGCTAATATTTTTGCAAGTAAAACAAGTCATCAATGCATGCCAATACTTTTTCACCGGTTATAGCAAAAAATGTCCCCCAAGAAATAATTAGTTCAAAAGGTTTATAGGCCAAAATGGATAAAGCATTAGGTTAGCCATTAGTTATGGATGTTTTGTATGTGATTAAGGGCTCAAAGTAGTTGTGATCGACCAGGTAGTGGTATATTCTTTAGAATATCTGCAATTTCTATTTAACATTATGTTTTTTAAGATTAATGTAATTATGTTTTTGAAAACTTTCAGCAGAATACTCAAGTAATTACGAAGATTCGAGGATATGTAGAAATCAAAGTTCTTATGAAGAGCCTGTTCCCACCCGCAATTCTTCATCAAACTCCAATAGAAGCCACCAATATCAGAGTGAGTCCTTTCGGTCTATCTCTTTAATTGATGTGTGCTTGTCCTTTACTATCATTTGTTTTATTATTTAAGGAGTTTTTTCTTTTCTTTTTTTGTTTGTGCTGCATTTTTTCTTTGTTGGGGTGAAATTACTCATATATTTGTGCCATAGTTGGCAAATTGGAATTACACACCTCTCTACATTATGTTCTTACTTATTGGCAGTCCTGAAGTCAGTAACAAATGTTTCTGACTTCAGCTATAGATAATTTCATTCTCTTTTTTTAGGTTTAAGGAGTATTCTTTACTGGCTTTCTCTGTATCCTTGATTCTCTGTGTATTATATCTCTCTATACAATTCTCTTCAAGTTGTGGGGGAGGGGGGATAATCAATATTATATAGTATACAAGCTGCCATAGGCGATCCTATGATCCTATAGGTTTATAGCTCAAAATTTCAAACTAGCTCCTCCCCTCCCCCCAATAAACTTGTAGTATTGCATACGCTCCACGAAAAAGTCCTTTGTGTACCCCTCCCCCCCCCCCCCCCCCCCCCCAAACATCTAAACCAGAAAGGGAACAGTAGCTCTTTTAAGAAATTGTTATTTGATATAGCTACACAATAATAGGAAACAAACAATTTTTAAAATAAAAGAACAAATATTTAGTTAACATTATCATTTATCTATGCAGTTAATAAAAAAAGTAAAAATAAATATTATTGGATCATAAATACAAAATTATCATATTAACATTTTTTAGATGTATATTTATTATTAAAAAACAACTTAATTTAAGAGAACTCTATAATTGGAGACATGGGACACTAGGACTACTTTAAAAAAAAAGACCGAAAGGAATTAGCTAAACCCATTATAGCAATATAAAAAAAACAACCTTATTTATCCATCAGTTATAAACACAATTAACTATCGCGTAAAAATATTAACTATTAGCCATAAAGAAAATAATTTTTACACAAAGAAATATGTAAAATAACTAGACATAGGTAAAAAATAGGTCTGAACAACAAGTCAAAGTTAGAACTAAAATAAATTCTTTTAAGATAGATAGATTTTTAGATAGATAGAGGGGGTAATACAAACACAAATCATAATGGCTTTTTTTGGCACTGGCTCATGGAACCATACAATTCAGCCATAATTTTTGTACAACCATTTAATAGGTTGTTAATTTATGTAATTAAATTAATTATGGCATATCACATGTTACCCACATCAAAGCTCCTGAATGTTCCACTCCCTATCACCTAGTTTTTTTTCTTTACTATACGTCAATACTACAAAATATACAATTTAGAAATAACTTTATGTGTTCCCTCCAAGAGATTTGATGTTTTATGTAATGTTTTATTTTAATTTAAATCAAATTATTTCCGTAGTATGAAAACTACCAAAAACTTAAAAATTGTAATGTTTTATTTTATTTCTCCAAAAATCCTGGGGTGAGGATCCCCCCCCCCCTTACCTTACATAAAAATAACTTCTCGACGGGGAATTGAACCCGGCCTCTCTCGTCTGTGTTGAAAGCTATTTTCTCAGGAACTAGATTTCATGGGAAAACGGCTTATATCATTAGATTTGTATTTAAATGGACTACATTTTGTAATTTTATAATCAAAATCGTCGGAACCGTTTTCGACAAATAATTTTTTTTCAGAGTTTGTGGGGGGGGGGGGGGGGGGGTAGCGCCCCCAAATTTGTAGCTAAAATTAATTTCTCAATTTCGCCTCAGGGTATGATTTTTCTGAACATACATGCCAAATTTCGTCAAAATCGGCCCAGTAGTTTAGCCTTTAGGCGTCTGCACAGACGACAGGCAGACATTTTTTAAAAACATTTTTGGACTCAGGTGACCAAAAATTTGTAAATCCATTTTCGTGCCATCACAATACTTTCTCTTTACGTGGAAAGTAATAAAGACAGATATAGAACTCCATGTTATAAAATATTTGGTTTTATTCATAAGTATTAATAAAGTAGTTCATTCTCATCTAGTTGTTATGGACTTGCAATTTTCATTATCAAACCACAACCATTCTGAGAATAAAGTACTCATTATACCCTATAAAAGTTCACGATCACAGCTGCAATTAAAAAAAAAAGTATGCATTTTTTTTATTTTACTCTGGTATTGGGCTAGTGTTGACTCGTCATTATAACCTAATATATATATTTGTTTTTCTATTTTAAAATAATCGTTAGCATTACATTTTTATTTTTTTAACATTGATGAGAGAAGAGCTAATTATCTTCTTTAAAGAAAAACAATGTCTAGTTATAATATGACCTTAGTTCTTGAAGTGACAGGTGTGTCGTTTTTGTGTTTCTACCTAATTTATTTAAATAGTGCTTTCTTTACCAAGAGTATCATGTCCATGTTGATTGTATCACAGTGCTGCTGAAAAAGATAAATCCAACTAAATCTATTTTCTTATTGTTTTTTTCCTCCTAAAAATACTTTTGTATCAAAAAAGTATATTGCACCAACGGTAACTGATTTTAAAAGATCTAAAACTTTGGTCCTATGACTTTTTGTCGCATCTCCACTGGTTCTACCTTAAATAGAGCTAAATTTGATCATTTTTCCAAATATTTTACTATGAGCTCTTATGGTGTCTGCAATTTTTGACCGATTGCACTTAAAGGGACACTTAAACCTCACTAATGCTCTTTCAATCGGGAAATTATTATTTTGCTTCCGAGCTTACCGAAGGTAACGGAAGTATTGTGTTCACTTTTGAGAACGAAAAACTTTTATGTCCCCAATTTTAAAAATTCCGAGACAGAAATCCGTTTCAGACACCAGGGAACATTTTTTGTCTCATGTCTGTCGGTCTGTGTGTCCGTGAATTATGAAACATGTGACGAAAACTTAAGTAAATGTTGACCGATTTTGATGAAATTTGGTAGACATGTTCATTTTACCAATGCCCAGGACTTGTTCGTTGGACAACGTTATCCATCCAAGCGTTCACAAGCAACACTCGCGTAAACGTGAACTTCAAATTTAAAATTGAAATTTTAGGTTGGAAAAAAATGAAACTTTATCTATTCAATGTGACAAACATTTTTTTTCCACTACAATTTTTTAATAAAACCAACAGTGACACCGCTATGAATTGTTAAAGATCGCTAAAACTATTAATAGTTTTTACACAATAAACAGTATAACAATAAAGTAATATAACAATAATTTGAATGTTAATATAACAATACAGTACATGATAGGATGCGAGGAAGCTATGTGCCACACTAATTGGCAGTCTATTTAAATTTGTACTAAAACCAGAGTTATTAAATATTTACTGGTGCAGCTGCCATATTGAGAAGAGACTGGTAATTAAATTAATGCACCAATGGTTGATAATTGATTTATGACTTCCCAGTCTGATTGGTTTTGACTGTGTTTATTTTTTAATTTATGATATCTTTTTTTAGCATTGTTATTTATTACTGTATTACCTAGTTTTCATTGTTTTTTTCTTGTTTTTTTTTTTTTTTTTTAAATATAAATATACTCCAAAAACTACTATTTGGAGAGTATTTTATTTTTAATGGAATGATAGATGAATTATAATTATAGTCCTTATTCTATTCCTAGAAGGCTTTGAAAACAAAACTATTTAGGCATTTCATTTAATTGCTTGATAATGTAAAGGAAACAGCCACTAATACCTAGCATGAGCCCCATGCAGAGTTGGGGTTGTAGGCTAATATTAATATATATATATATATATATATATATATATATATATATATATATATATATATATATATATATATATATATATATATATATATATATATATATATATATATATATATATATATATATATATAGTGTAACTCTAAAACAAAATAATCACCTTTTGTTGTTTAACAGTTACTTTTAATTATTATCCTAATTATTCCTTTAAATTATCCTTAAAGACTGGATGGAGAGGGAACAAAATTTACAAATAAATGGGATTAACTGAAGAATAGACAATGTTTTTTTGTTTTGTTTTTTTGTTAAATTAATGTTTACTTGTTAATAAAATGCAGAATATTGTTCCTTTAAAGTAATTTATGTTTCATATATTCAACAAAATTACTAACATTATTTGTAAAGATAAGAATTGAAACCACTTAGTTAGGAATTTTTAGAAGTTACATATTGGTAACACTCATTTCTAAATTTGGTAGAGTGAAAATACAAAAAACTTCTTGCTACTGTTTTTTTTATATATAAATAGTACTGCCTTGATTTTTTTAGATGCATGTTGATAAAATAGTTTCACTATAACTATTTAACTAATAACTCCACTCCCTTGGATTTATTCTCAATATTAGGTATCTTTTTAGCATGCATAAATGCAAAAAGTAATTCTATTAGAATCCTTAGAAAAACCCCTCAAAATAAAATTGTAACATGGTCTTTTTAATAAAAATAATATGTTTATTTAAAAACTTAAAAGTGACACTAGTTAATTTTTTGTTAAACCTTTACACTTTTTTTAAAAAAAAAAAAAAAAAAAAGTCTAAGTAAGTTTAAAGTAAAAATAAGTTTTTTAATCTGTTATCCTGTTTATGAGTAATTTATTAAATAAATAATAATCTAAAGCAGTCTTAACATTTTTTTAACTAAATAATCAACATTCATTTTTCAAAATCCCTAAGTACTACTTTTTTAATCTAAACCCTTGTTTGTTTCAAATAATATAAATTACTATGGCCTAAAAACTAATGGAGTAGAAAAGATTAGTAGCTTGAAAACCTAGTTAACTTTTTGTTATAAATTAGTTTGTTTTTTTAATTTAAAATCATATAATTTATATCTAAATTTTAGGTAACCGAACTTATAATTCTAAAGCTACTTCCAACAGGTATAGTCGTAATGCAAAAGCTAATTCTGATGCCTATAGTCATAACTCTGATGAGTCTGATCGCTATTCAGGAGATGAAGGTTTGATTTAATTTTATTGAGGGTGTTTAGTCATAGCTTGCTTCCTTATTTTTGTGTTTTCTCTTGCTTCACAAATTCAACTAACTCATAGTCAACATAATATTTGAGAGTGTTTTTTGGTCTTCTAATTAATTTACTCAGGGTAATGAAAATCATCATGTCCTTAAAAATGGTCGAGACATGACTACTAACTGATCTAAACATATCTAATTATTTTTTTTTTTTTATTTTTTTTTTTTGTGGCAAATGTCTGTCCTATAGTGATACCTTATTGTCAATATCTGCTACAGTCTTACAAAAAATACTAGGACATATTGCAGTCCAATAGACAGCATTTATTTTTATAAAAAATACCCATGTGAATTTAGTTAAAATCAATTGTATTTCTTGTCGGATGTCAGAGCCTCACTCACAGAGAAACATACTGATAAAAGTGCATTTTATTTTTAATGTAAGGAATGTTTAGTATTTATTAATTTGCAAATTAAAAAGCATTTTTGCTCTGTGGTGGTTCATTATCCTAAAAAATTATGGAAACATATGCCAAGGTATGTAAAATTATCATGATCGTCAGACAAAAAATACTTTAATTAGTAATGTTTAGCCCAGTGGAGAGGGGGTCCTGTTTCATCCATGTTGAGTGACAAGGATTTTCACGATCCTGAGTAAAAACTTGGTTAGTTTACATCAGATTAAGTTGATGTTAATAACTAAGTAGGAAAGTTTCACAGCTTTAATGCTGTAATAATTTGCCCCTCAGAACAAATGATAATACATTGTTTTTCTATAATATCATGTATATTAATGCTGATTCCAAAAAATGAATTAATCAATCATTAATACATTGTACTACATTATTCATGCATTATTATTAATTTACTATGCTTGGGTTTCTTTTTCTCTCTCTCTCTCTCTCTATATATATATAAAAAACTAACTTCAGTGTAGTAAAGGCTTAACATTGAATTTTGTTTTTATGGATTGATATGTTTTATTACTTTTGGGTTATGTTTATGTCTGTTTCTTTTTATGCATGTTTTTTTTAATAAACTTTTCTCTTTTTTTATTCCTCACAGCCCTAACGTGTAATGTGAAAGAATTTTTTAACAAAATTGGAGAATATAAACAAATTCCAGGTTGGTTTGATTTATTAAATCAAAATATCATAAAACTATGGTGTACAATATTTGGTATAGGATTCATAATCATGTGAATTCTAGAGATTAATTGACAATAATATTAAATATAAATAATATTGCTTTCCAGAATAGTCTATTCTGGAAAGCAAGAACAGCTCCTAGAACTTATTTTACTTTATTAAGAATAGAAGACTTGTCAGATATGTTAACAAAGTTGGAGGGATTTACTATAACCTACTGTTATATTTTAAACTCAAATATTACAATCTTTTAAAGCAATTTCTTTTTAGAGGTTGTTTTTAATGACACTGGGGATGAAAATATACCCTCTGATCCTATGGTTAATAATGCATTTCCTATCAGGGATAAGTATATCATTTAAAGTTTTACTTCTGTAATCCCTTTGATATAAAGTGTCTTTATCAAACTTTGCTAATTCACGTTTTAAGTACATAAACCCCATAAAAGCAGTCTCATCTTGCTTTTGAGTTACATAGGGTTTTTGGTTAAGTTGTATTATCATATCCCATCTAACAAATCTAACAATAGTCCCTCTATCAGAAGTCTCAACTTTTATTTAATATTTGTATCTATTAACATTTTATTCTCTCTGTTATTATTAAATGTAACAGCACTTGGTTTCTCTTAACCCCTTCATAAGCAATTACCAGTGTATTGTTTTCTGAAAGATCTCTGCCAACGATTTAACCAAAGATCCTTCAGAATTGTGTTAAATTTAGTTGATCATTTCAGTGGTATTTAGAAGACCCCTCCTTTCTTTAAACAATTTATAAGACCCATATTAACACAATAGTGAGCCACTAATTGTCACTATTTTCTACCATTAATCCAGTACTTTCATAACATAATTATCAGGCCATTTATTTATGTATCTATTTATATTATTTCATGTATATTGTTTTTACTTAAATTAATTATTTATCTATATTTTTACTAATTTCTTATTAATCAACTTTTTTTGTCTCTTAATTACAAAATCTTGGATGATTGGGTATTGTAACTGTACTCTTAATTATTATGGAATAGAAAAGGAGGATCTGTCAAAAGTAAAAATCAAAATCATAGATTTACCAACATTTTGGAAAATATATTTCCTTCTTCAAGGTACTGGCAAGAATTTTGTCTACATCTTTTTCTCTTCAAGAATCTGGTCTATATCTTGAAGAAGAAAAATCCAATTTTCCAAAATGTCAGTAAATCAATATTTTTTTTAAAAAAAATCAGTCATAACTATACTTACTATTCCAATTATTTTTAGTTTTAAATCAAATTATAATTATCAATAACTACGGGAGACATACAGAGAAAAATAGACCCCCGCACCGGGACGGGTAAGAGCGCCTGTAACAGATTAATAAGAGGCCCGTGGTTCAAGTCCTGGTGCAGGGGTCTATTTTTCTCTGTATGTCTCCCATAGTTATTGATAATTATAATTTGATTTAAAGTAAAATTTAATCTTTCCGTAGTATGAATACTACCTACAACTTAAAAATTTGAATAATTTTTAATTAATTTAGTTTTTTTATTTGGAACCAACCCATTAACATTTGGTCTGAAATATGCAACTAAGTTATATACTTAACGTTATTATTTATGTCTTTTGATTTTAAAATTATGAATATGGTTTAAAACCACTTGTATGTATTAAAATAACCATGCTTGTACACTGTAACTATAATCACGTTAATGCAGTAGTCATAATGAAGTAAATTTCATTAAAAATGATTTTACAGTTAATATAGAGCTAGATAGATAAAACCAGATACTCGTATTTAAAGCAGATAAGCTATTTACAAAGCTTTATTTATAAGCTGCAATAGCCCCAACTCTCATTACCTAAACACATCATTATTTCTACCTTTCTCTATACAACGAATCCTTGCACAGGTTAGAACAGCAGGTTTCAATAGTCTAAAATTAACAATCAGAGGGATCCTCCACAAAATGAAAACAAATTAAATTTGCCCGATTTGCAATCGTGGGGAGCAAGAAATATAGGTCATATTTTTTTACAATGCCCAATGTATAAGCCTCAAAGAAAATCCTTTCTGCTAATGCATATAGTTAGTGAGGAATGGGCAGACACGACTAATGTTACCTCCCTATTAACTAATAAAAACAAAAACAACAGTAAATACATTTTCTATTATGTATTAAATATTCTTAAAGTTAGATCATTTATCCTGGAGGAGTAACTGTTCATTAAATTAATGTGATTGATTCTCTTTACTATTATTTTGTGGTATATTGATAATTTAATGTAATTTTGGCTAAACCCCGTTGTATAAAGCTTATCTGCTTTAAATACAAATATTTTTCTATCTATCT
Source organism: Gerris lacustris (assembly GCA_951217055.1). Taxonomy (NCBI): domain Eukaryota; kingdom Metazoa; phylum Arthropoda; class Insecta; order Hemiptera; family Gerridae; genus Gerris; species Gerris lacustris. The sequence continues at coordinate 74,045,425 of OX578276.1, read as the reverse complement.
ATCTATAGAGCTTTAATATATTATATCCAATAGTAGTAAAGAGCTATCTGATCCCTTGTGGGATGTTACTAGTTTTGTCTTATGATGTACTAGCTGATTTGGAATAATTGGTTCACAAACACTTGTTTCTACAAGTTTTTGAAAGGCAAACAAAATACAATGAAAAATTAAATGAAATAAAAGAAATGATAGATAATTTAATGATAGAAATCACCTTAAAGATTTGAAGTAAAATTATCTAAACTTCACTTGAAATTTTTATGTTTTTGGCATTCTCAAAATCTTGTATAATTTTTGGTTAGTTAGTTTTAACTTTGTAATGATTTTTGGTTTCAGATGAAATTGAAAGAACACATGATTATGTGGATCGATCTGATTCTACATTGCAAAACGGCATTTACAACTCAGAATCAGAGGAGGATTTTGAGTATGTTTACATTTTGTACAAATCTTTTATTCCTGCTTTTCTATTATTTGGGAAAATATTTGGTATTTTAAAAATGAAAAGTTACTACAAATTTTTAACTTTTTGATGTACATCGTGTAGATGTTAAAATGTCTTGAGAAATTAGGCCTTTTATAGTGTTTTAATTTTTTAAACTTATAAAAAATATATATTAAATATAATAAAAATAAAAACTTCCACTCTTCTTTAAAAATTGCTATATTTCGCCATCACATTATGGCTTCTTCAGGCTACAACAATAACAAATTGTTATGAAAATAACAAATGTTGTAGCCTGAAGAAGCCATAATGTGATGGCGAAATATAGCAATTTTTAAAGAAGAGTGGAAGTTTTTATTTTTATTATATTTAATATATAATAAAAGTTTAAAAAATTAAACCCTATAAAAGGCCAAATTTCTTAAGAAATTTCTACAAAAAGTATAAAGAAGGGTACAAAAGAAATTTTGTATTTTATAAGTAATGTTAAAATGTATTTTAATGATGAAGAAATTTGATTTTGTTTGATAAACTTGATTCGAAAAAAGGTTAAGGCATATTGTCTGTAATCTATTCAGAACAGCCTAAGCTAAGCTACTTAATCAATTACAATGAGGTTTGGTGAATATCATTAAGATTGTTAAAGGATTTCTTTAATTTTCCCTGTTGGTGACTACTTATATATATATATATTTTTTTTTATCACCCATTACCTATGTATCCTCAAATCCTAACCAAGATAAAATATCACTGCTTGCAACTTCATCAAAAACTTCATTGTGGGTGGCACAATAAGTGATTTCTTAAATTTGTCCTGCTCTTGATAACCTCCTTCCGGCCACCTGGGTTCCTCTGATTTTTGCTTTTAATTCTGGTTAAATTAATTTATTAATTGCTTACTGCCTCTCCTCCTTTCCTTACCCTGCCCTTTACCTCCTTATCCTACCTTTCTGCCCAGCAGTCTTTATCTGACTTCCCCAGTGCTTGGATAATTTATCTGTGAAAAATTGTCTTCTATTTTTCACTTTATTCCTCCAACCTCTTGATAAGTTATCATAAATAAAAAGATGAAGAATAATTTCCGAAGGCTGCTTGAAGATCTCTATGAAGTCATTCCTTCATTTAATGAACCGTAATTTTTTTTTTTTTTATAAATCTTGTTTTCATTTTCTATGTAATAGAATCCACATACCACTTTTTAAATTTTATCTAACTTTACCAACCATAGTGGTTGGACTTTCCTTAAAATAAATCTTTGATAGCTTCTGATGTTGGACATTTTTATTTTTATTACCTTTATTTTAATGTTTTAAACATATTCCTGTTCCCATCTTTACTTCTCATCATTCTTCTTCTTGATTTTTTAAAATAAATATTAGTTTGGAATTTTTGATGGAGTTAAGTTCTGGATTTTAAACTAATTTTCCAGTTATCTTTTTATTTTATTTCTTGGAATGACCAGGCCATTCTCTGATTCTTAATTTGCAGTTAATTCTAATTAGGTTATTTTCTGCAGTTCTTCCAAATATTCCAATCTTTTGAATTCCTATACCTCGTCTGTTATGAAAAACAAAATAAAAAAAACTAACTAGGCAAGTTGTATTAAATCTGTTTTTACCCATTGCCACCAATGCCAGTTAAAGATCCTGATAAAATTAAAATCTTTAAGGGCATGTTTTTTCATCTACAGGAAGGATCTTTTTCCTCTTTGTGTTACCAATTTGTAGCTGGTAAGCTTTGCAAGATGAACCATAAATTTTCCCTAATGAAGCCAATTCTAAATTCATTGATCGATGAAATTGGTCTTTCCCTGATAGAACTATCAATGCTATCTAGGTAGTAAACGCTGCCCCTACCAGTGCTTCTAGAGGCCCTAGTAAACCACAAATAACTAACTACTAAAACTAGTAGTAGTAGTCTAGTACTTCCTACTAGAACGGGTAGGACGAACCACTTGTTCGAACCTTGCAATTAGGCCATCACTTAGGCCCTTTTTTATGCCCACTGGTGGAGAGTTCCAGCTACTTCACTCATCATACATTTGTACTTTGTACCGCCGAAGCGAGTATGGTGTGGTCATTAGTAAGCGTGGGGGAAGAGTCGCCATAAAGGGTGTCCCTCGCCCTGCTCCGTCCTCGAACCATAGATACAAATTACATCATCATGACACGGATCGGGCCCACATCAAAGAGGGGGGGAAGAGTCCCCATAAAGGGTGTCCTTCGCCCTGCACCGTACGCGATTCGTTGATGCAATTCAGAGTATCATGGCACGGGATCGAACCCACTACCTCGAGTTGCCTCGACTTATTGATAGCTGAGCGAGCGCCTTAACACGCTCGGCTACCCTGACTCCCATTTCTAATACTAGTTTTATAGTTAATACAACCTCAGCTTTAAATCAAATTTGATGGTCTAAACTTAATTTACTATAATTTGCGGGAAAAGTAGATCTGATCAGCCATTATTTTTCAGACACTTATGAGAGCCTAATTTATAATGAAAACATTCCTTTAACAAAAAATTCCCAATGTTTAACTTCCTGTCTTTCCAATACAGGAAGACTTAATCTAAAATATAAAATTCTGTGAGGATAATTATGAGCAAGCTTTTGTCCCTTCTAAGTAAGCATGACAACAAGCCAAAATTATATTCCACTGATAATATGGAACTTCTTAAATTTAAGCCATAAAACTTCAAAACTTAAGCAAATTGTTTGGAGGAGTTCCTGTTAAATATTTTAGAGAATATAAAACATTTTTTAAACTACATGTAACAATGCCTAACAAAGCAGATTTTATTTTAACTTGTTATTCAGACCCTTGATAAGAAAACAAAGCAGGCATTTGTAATACTGAATGCAAATATAGACTTCTCTTATTTTATTCATCTGAAGGATTATGTTGTTAATCGCTACTTGGCACTCACAACCATTGAGTCCAATTCTGAACCATTGCAACCACCTACATCTAGCTTAACTGTGTCTTCTCCTAACAAGTTGCAACCAATGAAAAATAGGTCCCAACACTCTTCTACAGTTTGAATGACAATCTCAACACAATGAATGAACCACAAACCAACATTTACACAATGTCAAACTAAACCATATTTTACTGATAAACAAATTTATAGAAGAGTTTTTCTTGCTATCTTTTCTTGCTTCTACGACTTGCCACTCTTGACATCTCATTTTTTTCTAAATAAACTTCACATAACTTGTTAGCTCTTACTATTTTTGTATAATCCAATCATCTTTTCTTAAATTATACTTTCATTAAACAAAATAATTAAAATAATTAAATGTTTATTTCTTTCTAAGGAGGCCTCCAACCCCTGGAGAGGTTATTATAAATGAAAAGATGAAAAATAATTTCCGAAGGCTGCTTGCAGAACACCATGAAGGCATTCCTTCATCCAAGTTTTGTAAATTGTATAATGTGAGTTATTTTTATTTATTTATTTATTGAAGATGAGTGGTAGTTCTGTTAAAGCATTAATTTTACAAAACAATTAAATGACCCATTAGAGTTTTATATATCATACAACTCATGTAATATGTGCTTAAAGTATATTAATTTATATATATTATTTATATTTATATATTATATTATATATTTACATATCTATCTATATTATTAAAAAAGTTTTGTAAACAAACAAGTTCAGTGAGAGTGATATGTACTTAACTGTTTGTAAGAGTGCGATAGGAGATAAGAGGGGTTAGGGGGAGGTCCTCGGGGGGAGAAAGGGGAGGTTCTCAGAGTAAATAGACTGTGTTGAGCGGAATGACACAGGGAACTGTGAACTGTGACGTCATTCCCGAGGCAATAAACAAAACACGGGGCGGTTAGCTCAGTGTAATAAAGAAAGCGCATTGTTTGTTTACATGCCTTAATCAAAAAGTGACAGCTTTCAATACAAAACAAATCAAAAATATAATTTTAATAAAATATCGGCTACTATTTTGATAATTTATTATATCTATTTGAAGACCAATAAATCAAAACAAGCCTATACTTTTATTGGTAGCAAATAAAAAAATGTAATCTTATTAATTATACAGTTTAGTTTTGATAAAATTATCGCTCACTATTTAGATAAGTTATTATATTTTTTTCAACTCCATCAAATCAAAACAGACCATTATTTTTGTTGGTAACAAATAAAAAAATATGTGTGAGGCTCTCACGCATTAGAAGTGAAACTTAAGTTCTAGAATGCATTGCTCTCTTTTATTTTTTGAAATTTATTATTTCAGGATTAAGAAATGGTTATGGAAAATTGGAAAAAAATGAAAACAATGTTTATATTATATATTATTACATTATCATTTATATAATCGAGTAGTGTCCCGACGTGGCCGACCTACCTCGAAATGATTTGTTATTGCTACGCTTAGGCAACCACATTTTATTCTAATAAAAATATATGTTTGTTTTGATTTGCTGGTCTTTAAATAGATAATTTAATAACGACATTCCGTTATACAAATTTAATTTCAAACCTTTGGTTTTTATATTTATGTTGGATAACTAAACCCTAATCATCATACTTTTAATAATATACCTACCTAAAAATGTAATTGTTCTTCATTTTTCGGGCATATTTAAAAAAAAAAAAAAAAAATCGCTCTTCCTTTAGAGCGCCATGGGCGGACGGTCCCCGGTTTTACTGAGTGGATATTTTTGTTCCGATGAACATCTTTATTTTAATAAAGTGCAAAAACTATTAAAGCGGTCGCGGACTTAAACTTTTTAAACGGTCCTCGGTTCTCATTGTAAATAGACAAAATAATTCTACTACTTTATACTAGGCAGCGGCCGCTTTTGGGGGGTTGACAAGCGAAGCGAGTAGGGGGCGGAGCCCCCTAGTTGTATATTATTTATATATATTACGGCGTTTTACGGTAATAATGAGATTTTCGGGTAGCTAAATAAAATTAAATAATAAAAAAATGCAAGTTTCAACAAAAGATAAAATTTTTATATATTTTAAAAATAATTCCTTCATATATAACTTTTTCTTTATAACCAAATTAAATCTTTACATATTTATTCATCATAATTCGGTAGAGATTAGGCTTTTATTTTCTTTTATAAATAATTAATTTTCTTTCAATTATATTTTAATTTCACTTTCTTATGGTTATTTATTATATTTTTATTTATATATTTTTATTTATATGAACCCTTTATTTAGAATTAATACATAAATAATCAAATTATAATATTAGAGTGAAGCTCTGATCATAACAGGTGAATTTCTGTTGTAATGCTAACAACATGGCATGAAAGCGTGGCTTGGGTGATTTTGGAGGGAAACCAAATCCTGAGCCAATTTATATTTTTTAACGTTGTAAGATGAGTTTATTCTTATTGAAGTTACAGATGAGAATAGCAATAGATCATTACTACCAAGTTAACGATCCAAAGTGCAGAATTACAGCAAAGCAAAATAGCGTCATTTAAAATAAAGTTGTAAAGTAAAGTAAACGTAAAGACGGTTAAGTTAAGTGTAAAGGCCCTGGAATAAATCCAAAAATCAGACACTAATAAAACTTAAGTCTCAATACTAGACTTGTAAAACTCATCAAATAAAACAAAATTATAAAACATCAAGTTTAAGACTTACGATTTGCATCGGCTGTAGATAACTCTAACGAAGTAAAACTTTTGAGTAATGGATATAAAATTTTACATCTTCCGATGGACTTCTCGTAAACACGTCACGCCAGTCTCGTGTCCGCTGCTCAAGTGAAGCTACCTTCCTCCCACGAGATTCCCTACCCGTCCTTACAACTTAGGGACAACGCGCATGTCTAAAAAAGAAGGTTCACACCCAAGTTGTGACGTCATAGAACAGTCTGACCAATATTTAACTTAAAATACAAAAAAAATAACTAAATTAACGTTAATAATCTTCAATAAAAATAATTAAAAAGAGTTCATTTACATTTTCTTAAATTTTACTATTTTATGTTATTATAATAATTATTATTTCAGTATATGTGAATATATTTATATGTGGTATAAACCAGGATACCACAATATATTTATTTATTGTATATTATTTTAAAGCTAAAGTTTTATTTTTTAGGAAATGTATGGTACACCATTAAAGTATCAAAACTATGGATATAAGAGTTTCCAAGAGATGATTGCAAATCTGCCTGATGTTTTTACTTTTCAACGAAAAAAATCTTCCCAACAATGGATCCTGTATGATGCCCATCAACCAATACCCTCTGGTAATTAATAATAGACAAATTTACTAGGTTTTTTTTTACTAACTTATGCTACAAAACTTACTGTAATTGTTATTGAAGATAATATATAGATGAACTTCGACTGAAGAATGTTCATCTTACCAAATAATTGTTCTTAATTTAATTTTATAGATATTAATATCATTTATTTAACTCGTTTAGGTGTGGTTCGGTAAGGGTAAAAATGAATCTAAAACTTATTCATCTTAGACGATGATCAAACGGCTATATTTCACCCCCTCCGAGGCATATACTTGCCTAAAACATCATATTATTTACTTGTCAAATCAAATATTGATTAACCACAATAATATCAATTTCGCAGATTGGAGTATATACATTATTGTTTTTAACATACCGGCAATGCAGATTCATTATTTACATTATTGAATTAATAATGGTCGGGGTCTTCCAATGGGATTGGATTTGTCTTTTTGTTTACATATTCTCTTTTTATATATACATATATCAACAACATCCAGAATCATCTATATCAAAATAACTAAATGCAAATGCGACAATCTAAATGTTAAACATATTATGTTGGATTGCCCAGTACTAAAAACCCTTCTGTGATAAGTACATTATAGTATCATTGGAGACTTTGTTTGCTATCGGGTCGGGGCGTGGTACTGATATTCTGAATTTTGTGAAGGATGTGAGATTATTTGATGAACTGTAAAGCATGAAGGACAAGCTAGGTTTTTATTATGTTCTTAGAATAAATTTTAAAGATAAATAGACAATACTCTAAAATTATGATAGTCCTGCTAATATCCTGCCATAGCTGCTGAAGCGGAGTTAAAAATATAATAAAAATAAATAATTATATAACAAAAACAGATAAAATCAATTGAGGTAACCTAGTTTTTACCTTCCTTTTATTTTTTTATAAAATAAAAGGGACAAACAAAAGAAACCTAATAAACAAAAAATGGACAAGAAAGAAGAGAACATCATAAAAAATCTCAACCAGAAAATAAATAACTAATCGACGATCGACATTTAAATAAAGAACCTTTGGAGTGTTGAAAAATTTACAATTAAATTGTGTAAATTAAAATCTTAGATTGGATACCTACATAAAATGGATACCTGCATACAAATAATGCAAGAACGTAAAATAAGCTCCCTACATATCACTCAAGCAGCAAATAGAGTAAAATATATCTTTGGTAGACAATTCCTGAATAACAACAAGAAACCTAATTTTATTAATAACTTAACTGACAACATAATAAATCTAGAGATCAAACAATCCTACTGGAAAAAACAAAAATTAATTACTCATAGATAAAACAAAAACAAATATAACAACATAATGATAAAACTACCATTGAGTTGTACAAAAATATTGTAGATAATTTTAAAATCTTTTGAATAAATTACACCTACTAAATATGAAATTAAGAAATAAGATAAATAATAGAGATAAAAAAGAGCAGTTTCAAGTTAAAAATAATAATTATTACTAGAGAGGTTAATAAAAGTAACACTGCAATATTGTCACCACAATTTTATATATTTAAACAGACGTTTCGACATTATGTCATCTTCAGTGTGGTAACATAGTAAGTGAAAGACTACTACTAAGCTAAATTTACAAACTTTTATGACTTAAAATAACAGTACAATGTGGGGGTAGAGTTAGGGTGGAAGGATTAAGGAACCAAGGGTAAAGGGGTATGGAGGCTAAGGCAGGTATGAAATTTTTTATTTTTTTCCATTTTCAACTGCTTAAAGCTAAATAGTAAAATCCTATTTTTCTATTACTAAGTTATGGATGTTTTAAAACTAAAGTTATTTTACAAAATTATTTCTTATAGGTTTTACAAGGGCGGAGTGAATAAGGTGAGCTCTTTCATTGAAACATTCTATATTTATATCTTGGATAGCTCTTTGAATTTCCAAGTTTTCTAAAAAGTCTAATTTCCTATTTTTTTGACATGTGTGTAACAGCTTTACCCTTGGTTCCTTAATCCTTCCTTTACCCTTGGTTCCTTAATCCTTCTTTTACCCTTGGTTCCTTAATCCTTCCACCCTAACTACCCCCACATTATACTGTTATTTTAAGTCATAAAAGTTTGTAAATTTAGCTTAGTAGTAGTCTTTCACTTACTATGTTAACACACTGAAGATGACATAATTTCGAAACGCGTCTGTTTAAATATATAAAATTGTGGTGACAATATTGTAGTGTTACTTTTATTAACCTCTCTAGTCATAATTATGAAGTGGTACCACAAAATCTCAGTCAAAACAACCAATTATTTGTTAAAAATAATAAACTTGAATACAAATAGGATACAATAATTTACATAAAAATTATTGGTTCCTAAACCTAACTGATACAAACTTTCAAAATAAATAAAAAACTTTTTATTCAATTTGAGACCCATCTTTTTTCTTGAAATGTCATTTACTTATTTGAGAAAGTTGTCAACATTGTTAATTTTACTAATTATTTTTAGATGTGCAGAACTGGATTCCATATGATATTTCCATGAACATATCTGAATTAGCCCAGAATTTTCCAGAAGGTTTAAAGAAGACTGATTTAATTTTCCTTTACAGGGTTAGTGCTGGATAATTAATTTTATTTACTACACTTACACAAATACAATTAAAATAAGCTCTATAAGGAATCATGCCTTTTTAATTAATTTAAATGCCTTTTTTTATTAAATTTATTTTAGAATATATTTTTTGTTGTGTGAATTATTTTTTCGTATAATTTATTTTTTCTATTTTAGGAAAGATACCACGCAGACTTGGATGTAAAGCGATTAGGTTTTGACTCCATAGAATCATTTCTTAGGTCATGTTCAGCTATAGATTTTGTGAGTATCAATGGTGAAGATGTAGTTATACCCAAGAATACCTATTTACCTAATACTGCTGCTGAAAATGAACAATTCTATGCATTACCACCTGTTTCTGAGGTAAATATTGTTTTAATAATTATTAAATGCACTGTCTTTTCTTTCATAACAGACCAATTTGGTTGCTGTGTGTAGTTCCTACTATTTAACAAACATGTAAAAAAACAAATCTTGTTGGAATTCCAACAAATATAATCATCTATAAATTAAATATATATTTTTTAGGGTTTTGTAGATACTTCTTGAAACCCTTATGCTGAGGGTGATGTATCTGACTGTCCGTCTCTTTGGTTCATAGTGCCCGAACCGTTTAAGCTAAAGAGCTGAAATTTAAAACACTGGCATAACTGTTTTACCCAACCATAGGAAATATATACAGAAGTTAAAAATTAAATATACGCATGCACATATTTAATCTTCAATCTCAAATCTTGTTGGAATATGTTTTTCAAGCAAAAGTAAATGAATTTAGTTCGCATGAAGAGAAATGTTAAAAGAGCAATTATATATATATATATATATAACCTTGCAACTTATTTTCTTCTAAAGTTTTTGAAAATTTAAAAAAATCAAAGAGAAATACTTGCATCTAAGTACAAGGTTTCGTAGATGATTAAGCATACCCGTTTCATAATTATGATTTTTTTTTTTACCTCAGGGGTCTCTGGTTCAATCCCCTGTGGGGTCACAATGTTTTTTATCGGTAATAACAAAAAGGTAAATTACATTTTTCAGGAAATTTTCATTGCCCCACCATAAAGTATTACCATTAATTATTTAAAAAATTTAGGAGCAGCCGTTATAGTGTTTGGAGTATATTTCAACTTGTAAAATAGGTAAAGAATGTAAAATTTAAATAAGCATATATATATATATATATATATATATATATATATATATATATATATATATATATATATATGTATATATATCCTGCTATTGAGCAGCTTTCATTTGATACCCCACTCAAAATTTAAAAAAAAAATTTGGGTGCACTGAACTTGTGCACCCACAAACTTGGCTATTTTTAAAAATTGGGAATGTCCCAGAATGTTTATCACCCCACAATAAGGTATTAACATGAATTATTTCATAATTTTAGGACCTGCTAAAATTTTGCATAAAGAATGCCAAATTTAAAAAAGCATATATATATTTGTAACCTACTATTCAGCAGCTTTCATTTGATACCCTGCTCGAAAATTAAAAAAAAATTGTGGGTTTACCACTTTTTTGCGAATTGCTCATGTGCATATTTAATTTTTAACTTCTATATATTTTACCTATCTATGGTTGGGTAAAACAGTTACGCCAGTGTTTTTAATTTCAGCTCTTTAGCATAACGGTTCGGGCGCTATGAACCAAAAAGCGACGGACACATCACCTTTAAGGGTTTCAAGAAGTATCTACGAAACCCTAAAAAATATATATTTAATTTTTAGATGATTATATTTATAATTTAAATAAACTTAAATTTACTGAATTAAAATAATAAGAACACATAAGATACTAGTATAAAAATGTCTATTGTTAATCAATGTAGGAAAATAAAATTGATTACCCTTTATAGCAGTGACTCATTTGTCTGCTGGTACCAAAAATTCTCTTCTTCCCCATTGGGTTTTATCTATCCTATCGAACTTTTTTTTTTCTAAGTAACTGTAATTTTTTAATGCATAATATGTTTATTGTGTTCCAGGTACTCTATCTTTGGGGCGGACATTTTACTGAAGATGAATGTGATCCATCTATGGCTTATCAACCCTTTAATCTTATTCGAAATGATAAACTTAACTATGCAAAGGTGTTCGCTTGTGATGTTATATCTCCTCATAGTATATGGCTTCAAATGGATGAGCAGCGGGAGGAACTCTCTAAACTCATGCTTAATTTGAAGTAATAAAATAGGTTCTTTTTTACTTATTCAAAAATAAATTATTTAAATTACAACAATGTATTTGAAACTTTTGCCGGACATTAAATACCTGCTATGAGTGAAATTTCCATGATTAAATATTTCTTTGCTCGTTTAGCAAAAATAAATTACTGCAACTTATTTTTGTCTACATTCCCATTTTTTTTATTTTTTACTAAGTTATTAGTTCATATTTGTATTGTATCGTGTTCCTCAGCTCTTCTAAAGGTGACAAAAACTTGAATTCAAATCCTTCTTAGTGCAAAATTTGCCAGAAAACCAAGGGAGAGATATATGGTGGGTCAACCTGAAGAAGCTGACTCAATAAATGACAAATACGTTATTTCAAATTCAACTGGAATATCTTGATTATTTATCTCATAACTATTATTTGTTAATTTTGTAAACTTTCTCTACACAAAATCACCTTTATTTAATACATTTATGTACAGGATAGTAAATGAAAGTTTTTGTTTTGTTTCAGTGATTATTATGAAAAATATGACGAAAAACATATTTTAAGCGATAGTTCGTTTGCTGTTAACGATTTAATATGTGCTGTCAGATTTTCTATGGATAATAGGTGGCACCGAGCTAAAATTTTATCTCATATTGAATCAACAAATTCAGTCATGGTTAGCTCAGGATTTCTGTTATTATTATTTTGTTATTGAATATAAGTACTATTTAGGAAGCCTGTACTTTGAATGAAAGTATCAGATTGTGTAGTACACATGTCTTCACTAATTTAACAATATGTACTGTAAGAAAAGCACTATGTTGAGAATCAGTCATAACTATTTTTTTTATACAGTTTGTGACTGACAATTTCTATGTACATCATTTACTAATAATACTCAATTATAAAATCATTATAAACTTTTTTTTTTTTTTTACGAGTGGCACTGTGGAAATCTTCTAATAGATTACTGAGAGGGAACCGCTCTCTGAGGCAGTGTGGGGTTGCTTCCACTTAGGTAGCGACCCACTAATTCCACAATCCCTATTTCCAGACAGAATCCACCACGGGACCATTTGCATATTACTTCGGGCTGGCACCTTTTTCTTGCCTATATAGACAGCGCTCTTCTTTTACTGGGTTGCTAATTCGCTACCGTTAATCATTTACACTTACTAATAACATGATTTACACAATACTACTAAAATCATTACTTAAGAACTATTAAAGTAAAAATAAGGTGATAGTATAAGTATATTTTGTTTTTTAGGTGCGATATGTAGACTATGGTACTGAAAATACTGTTAGTGTTTCCAGCATACGCAAACTTAAAAAGCTTTTCTATGATCTGCCAGTCCAAGCTGTTCATGCATCTCTCTTCGGTGTTGAACCAAAATCTAAAGACAATTCTAAACCCTTTGATCTAAAATGGTCTGATGAAAGTGTGTTTTTCATATATGACCTCTGCTTTGAGAAAAAGTTCAGTATTGATATTCTAGAAATTGACGAATTAGTAAGTATGAAATATTTGAATAATTATAACAAAAATGTTCTATACTAATCCATTTTTCCTTTCTATACTAATACTAATCTGATCCAATGTTAGTATACTTTTTATACTCAGCAAAGTATTGTATTATTATGTTAACTAACTTAATAATATTAATACACTCTTCTTTAGAATTAGGTAGTTTTTGTTTTTTAAAAAAGGACAAACTAAAAGTATTAGATCTTAAAGTAATAAAATGAAGCTGTTGCTTGTAGCATGTTTGATACAATACAACAAAATGGAAAATTTAAGGGGAGAAAAAACTGGGACAGTTGAAAGATTCTGAACACCACTTTTTTAAGGAAAAACATGTCAGAGTGGGGATAAACAAAGAAATTCCTTCAGGAGGAAAGGAGAAAAATATAAAATGTATATTACACAAATTCCTAATAGATAAAATGGAGGATAAAGTAAGAAATATGAATGTGATAAATTATATCTAGATTGTGGGTTTGAAGGAGGGAATAGGTGTCACCCTATAGCCCCATTACCGCAAAATGTCATGCATAATATTAGTACTCACTATTTTTACCCTTTTTTACTTTCTCACATAAAGAGAAAGTATTGTGATGGCGTGAAAATTCGATTTTGAGATTTGGATGGATTTACACGTTTTGAGGTCCCCTGAGTCCAAAAAAGTTGTTTTTAAAAAATGTCTGTCTGTCGTCTGTGCAGACACATGGAGCCTAAACTACTGTGCCAATTTAGACGAAATTTGGGATTAATGTTCAGAAAAATCATAAAAAACACTGAAAAAAAACGTGAAATAAAAAATCTGAAAACGGTTCTGACGATTTTGATTAAACAATTATTCTAAAATGTAGTCCTTTTATGTACGAATCTAACGATATATGCTGTTTTCCTGTGAAAAATCTAGTTTCCGAGATATTGATGAAAATAAATCTGATTTTGATAAAAATCAAAAATTAAAAGTAAACAACCACCTGTTGAATAAATTTTAAATAATATACATTAACATAACTAAGCATCGCGTAGGTTTATTATTGAAGCGAGCTTAATGCAATAAATATGTAGATAGGAACCTTCCTAAAGTGAGCTCACTGTCACAGCTAGCAGACACTTGTATCCTTCTGTATACATAAGAACATATTCTTGTTTTCTGGGATCTGGGACTGAGATTATATGAGAAAGTTAGTCTTAGTGGTCTCGGACCAAGGTGAAATGAAATACAGGTGGGCTCATTCGGCTTAAAAACGAGAACCCAGTAGATTTGGCCACGCCCACATTCTAGGGTGGTAGTGACGTAGGCTGGCTGCCCAGATTCCACAATCTATAATCTAAATACCATTATTTTTGCGACTATTTTTGTTTAATTTAACCTCATGCCTCTAATTTTGCACTTAGAGCGCTACTTTTTTTTTTAACGTATAGGTAAATAAATTCTGAAGATTTTTGTATGTATATTTTATTTTATAAGTGAAAATGTTTAATATTAAAACAGTTTAAGAATAAGATTTGTGTTTAAAAATCTAAACCTTCACAAATATATGTATATATTATTAATTAATATATTTATTTATTTTATTTTGATTTGTATATTGTATTATCGTTATCAATCTATTTATTTATTTATTTATTTTAAAGTAAGTTACGAAGTACGGCTCTTTTTTAGACCAAAATAAATGTTGCTATAGGTGATTTGTGTTAAATTTATTTAGCCGATTTTAATCACTCCCATTTTTCAAGGAATATCTTCTTGTTTAAATACTTAATCCTAATATGGGTGATTTTTTTTTTTTTTTTTTTTAAAGTGACGCTTTCACTGTACACAAGTTAAAAAAAACATTTCTTGCACTCCTAATAATTAAAAAATCTATGACTCCACAAACATTTTTCTATAGATTCATCATTGCGGTGTGGTCAGATTCTTAAATATTCTTTTTAGGGAGGATAAATTTAAATTTAAATATTCTACATGAAGTACACGATAGTGCCTAGCCCCTTTTAACCTTAGTTATCATGCTATATTTTTCTTCGACTTTCTAACTATAAGCCTAGATAGAAATATAACGTAGTTTGTGATACTAAATATAATTTCTTTCTTATTTCGATGTAATTTGTCGGGTGTTTAATAAAAAAGCTTGTCCCAGCAATCGGTCACGATAGTTACTTCACAATAGTTACCAAGAATTTTGCTGCACTGTTTGACTGAGGGGGTATGTCACACAATTCTTTTCAAAAATCATGGTGCGTACGTTTATTAAAAGTCACAATAGTTACCATTAATTTTAGTACTTAAAAGTGAATTTAAGGCATTACCCCCATAGTATACAGAAAAATTATGCTTTCCCTTCAAAGCATTAATAAATTTATAAGTCACGATAGCTACTTGTCCCGATAGTTCCTTTTCACATACATATTCTTGTTATATAGATGTTCAGCGTCTAAATAAAGCACAAGTTGGTTCAGAATTGTCAAAGTTTTTTTCAAAAATTTCACTTTTATTTTATCATACCCAACTCTATAGAAAAACAATGCTTCAAAGTCTTCGTATGGTTTCAACCACTTTCCAGCCTAATGAATATCTAGTCGTACTATCATTTGACGAAATGAAAATAGAATCTTGTTACGAATACGACACACAAAATGATGCTGTTGTAGGTCCCCATAAATATCTACAAGTTATGATGGTACGAGCACTCTTTACAAGTTGGAAACAGCCAATTTTTGCTGCTTTGGATTCTAAAATTACTAAAGAATTGTTGTAGTATATAATATATTTAAAGTATATAATATATTTCACCTATCCCAGCACTGCAATCTAGTAGAGAGAAATTAAACTAGTTTTCAAAGCCCAGTATAAATAATTTGTTTTTACAATTAAACGAAAAACGCGATAAGTAAAAAAATATAATAAAACTACAAACGTATCTCTTCTTACCAAGTCTCTACACTATGTATTATACTTATATTAACAATAATAATTCGAACTAGTATATTTTAAGTTAAAAAATAAGTATCCGAGAAAATATTATATATATTTCACAATAAAAAGGTTAAATTAAAATATGATAATTTTAATATTAACGTATGTTTTGGTTTGGAAACATTTATTTAACATAATATGTGATCTGAGGGGGCAATTAACGTAAAAAAAATCACTAAATATGATAAAAGTTAATAAAAAGTTAGTTTAATTGTATAGTAGTTATTAGAAAGGGTAGGAACTTGGGTCGCCGACTGACGTCACACACCCGAGCGCCTACGAAGATAGTCGAAGAAACTCGAACCCTCGGTTGTTAGGGAATGAGCCCACCTCTCTATTCTACCATCTTGGTCTCGGACAGATTTTTTCTTCTAAAATAGGGGTTTGTATTATATAGGCAAGTGAAATCTACTAATTTTTCTAACTTGGCTTTTTACTATTATAGGTTGGCAATTGAAAAATAACCATAATACAACTAGATGTCTTCATGTAAGAAGATTGTTACTTCTCTATGTTTTTTTTACTACGTTTTTATTAGCTTGCTTTCTTGTTTGTTTGTCCAGTACAAATCTTGCAATCAATTTTTAACTAACTTCCCAATTTGCTAAACATTTGAAACTTTTAGAATTGCTCAGAACACGATGACAATGCATTATTTTAATACTTTTAGCCATCTTTCAGCAGAATTTAATTAGTTTTCAGCAAATTTTCTGTATGGAAAGTTAGTTTGGAAAAAATCTGCAAGTTATTTTATTTGTTTTGACATATCCCATAGTATTTATATACAATCTTCATTTTGACGCATTTCAAATTTGTGATTTTTTATTAAAGGCGGGTTTACACGATCCAAGTAGACTTGGACCAAGTAATTTTGATCAAATCTACTTGGTCAAAGTAAAAATGAAATTTTGATGCAGGTTTACACGATCCAAGTATACTTTGGACCAAGTAGGGGAACTTGTCAAAAAAACCATTTAGAAGCAAAGGAAAAAAAACAAAAATTTAAAAGAAATAAAAGCTGTCAATACCCTTCTTATAAACAAATCCGTCACAACTCTTCACGTCTTTTCTCATTTTTGACAGCTTTCTTGTCATAATCACACGGTTGACGCCATCCAAGTCTACTTAGATCAAATAACGTCTAACTCAACTTGGATGTCCAAGTTGACTTTGATAACCTGTTTACACGATCCAAGTAGTGTCAAAACTGATTTGGTCCAAGTCAACTTGGATCGTGTAGACGCGGCTTAAGAGGTAAACATTGAATGACAGCGACAAGTAAACAAAGAAATAAATTAATTGACTTGTGACACCCAGGTTTGTTTACACTTGAGTCCTAGGTATAGGTTTAATTTTTCTGCATGTGTACTTCTTTACTTTACACATTTTTCTTCTCTTACTCTTCTTCTTCTACTACTTATTTTTCTTCTTACCTACACAGGGCATATCAATGGCACGGTTTAGATTCGGTGTTGGTGAGATCCGTTGTACAAAGATTTGTCCTTTTATAGGTTTAAGATCAGCTCTCTAGATGGTTGTCATTATTATGTGAAGTAAATAAATTCGGAACTATGCATTTTTTTCTGATGGACATATTAGCAGATTTATTTTTCCTGAATTTTTAGCCTTAAATTCAGCCGATGTTATATGCGAGATTTTACGGCAAGACTCTGTTTTACAACAATTATTACTTAATTTATTTATGTTCCACAATCTTTTTTGCTCATGGATATCAATTTTATCTCTCCACAGCTCAGGACTCCATGTTCTCTTGTGGAGAGATAACCTTATGTAGTGCTAAAATGTAAAATCAATAAAATAGATAAATTGATGTATTAAAATATTATTTATGTATTAAATTTTTTTATTTAATATAGGTATTTAAAAATAAAAAAATAAAAATGCTGTACAATCTACAGTGTTTTTTTTTTTTTTTTTCTTTTTTTTTTTTTTTTTCAGATCCCTAAACTCAAGGTAATAATGTACGATGGGCGTAATACATTAACTATCAATGATCAATTATTAGCTGCAGGACATGCTGTGTCTGTCATCGGTCATATGGTTTGTTATCTCACTAAATATTCCATTTTTCTTATTTTATTCTATCTAATTTATGGAAACAAGAGCAGTGACCTTTTATAAACCATGTTTAGCTGCTTGGCTGTGTGTAAAATATTGCACTTTTTTGTTTTTGGTAAAATTCTAAATAAGAGAAAATAAATTTTCCAGAAATATATGTTATATATATATATATATGTGTGTGTGTGCATATTTTTTTTTTTTTTTCTGATGCAAATCATCATACCTAATGCATTGTGCTTGGCTATTTACCTACAAAAGTTTGTCTAAATTTAAGAATTCAAAATCATATCTGGACTGTATTTTTTGTATGTTCCACAAAATAATAATTCAATTAAGAAGAGTCATTAATTTTCCTTCTAGTGTTAGCATTCATTACTACCTATTTATTCCGGTGAAAACGGTCAGAAAAAAGTCCCCCTCCCCCTCCCATTCATTTTTTTGGAAATGATATGGTTTTATGGAAGTTATAAAATTTTATCTTTGTGATTATATTATTTTAAATGCAATATTATTATTATTATAAACAGGATCTTCATGTTGAGGAAAGAATTTTAGAAATTACTGATCCAGCAGATGAAATCGCCTTTTCAACAATGCTTCAGGAATCTCTTACAGTGAGTTGTGTACAGTGAGCTATGGGGTTTGGTTTTGAATATTTTGTTTTTATTTACTTATTGTCACTGCTCTTGATGTTGTAGTGATGAGCGCTAATAATTGTTAAGTATTCTGGTTGTTGTCCCATACGATAATGAGTTGGAGACGTTTCAAATCTTAGTAAATATGTTATTTATCATGAGGTATTACTAAACTTATGTACAAATGAATTTAATAACATCTTTATTATTTTTTTTAGAAATGAGTATAATGACATTTTTATTACATTTTCTGCATCTTATTTCTTACTTTAATTTTGTGATAATTGATGTAAAAAGGCAAAGGCAAAATTTTGTATAAAATATTCATATTTTACCTTAAAATTTTCCTGGAGATTGGCCCCCAGATCCCCTTTCCCCTGGGGGCTACAATAGGTATAGCTATTGTAGCTCTACCCCCTCCATCCCCCCTATTTCAATATCCTGTTTTGGAATAAACTTTTTATGGCCACCCTACCAATAACACTGTGCTTTTTGCAACTTCTAGCATCTTTATTTTCAAATGAAGAAAATATTTTATTATCATAATTTTTTATCTCCATTTCTTACTAATATACATTAGTTAAATTCGAAAAGCAGGCAACCTTTTTGTCTATAAGGGTCCAATTCAGATTTGAAAATCACTGAGGGCACACATACCGTTGGTTGATGAGCATAAATTAAGGATAATGGGCAAAAAAGCTTGACGATTTGGGTTATATCGTTAGCGAGGACGCATTAAAAGCTGCTGCTTGGTGTCATGAAATAATATGTTTATTTTGAAAAAATTAAGTGTTATAAATGTTACGCTCAAAAACATATATACTTTTTATTGTTTTTCTTCTATTTACACACTTTTTATTTTAAACATTGGATGCTTTATTAATTAGATTATTGAATTAGTAATAACATAAGTTATGATATATACTCGTAGGTGTGGAACTTTGTTGTGTAGAGTTTCATGATTGTTTAATTGTAATCTTGAAGGTATTATTACATTTTCTCCTATTTAAAACAATGGTTTATAAGATTGCCATACAATTTATATTGCTTAATAAATTTATACTTAGATTTTAAATTATAATAAAAAATTGTAAAACATATATTTTAATAAGTTTTATCTAATTTCAGATTAAACCTGGATCTAGTGATGATAGAAGAATTCGAACTCCTCCAGGGTACTCCTCTAGAACCCCTGCTCTTTCATCGCCAAAGAATATAACCTCCACTTCATCTACTTGTGTAAATACCGTATAACAATTTTATTTTATTACAGATTTTTTCTAAAACCTTACAACTCATTATAGACATCTGACTTTTTTGACATCTTACTATACATAATGGACCTGGCACCTAACACTCAAAATCTTATTGAGCTCATCTCAGATATTTCTCCTCTGTCAAATCTATTCTTTCTAAAACATAGTATTACTGTTTTCCAGCTAACACTAAATAATGACTAGTTTGTCAAAGGTGAAACTAGCTTTAGTGACTGTTAAAACAAGGAATGATTGATTCCTTAAAATGGAAACAGCGCTATTGAAAGAGTTCTTCTTTTGAATAATGAATTTTAATTGAGTATTTTATTTAAAATGATTTGTAATGGAACATAAAAAAATAAATCAATGGCTTTAATTATAAGCCAATATTCTTTTATTGAAACAGTTCTTTTCAGGTGAAAGAAACATTAAATGAATAGTAGTTTCTTATTTAATATTTTTTCTAATATAGATATTATAAAGTATAAAGAATATTCATTTGAATTATCTTACTGTGTTCAGGACAGAATAAGCGTGCTGAGAGAGGAAAGCATTTTAATTCACAAGGAAGTGGAGAGGCTGCAACAAGAAATTCAGCAAAAGATTTTGGAAGCCAATGTTCTTGAACAGCTAGTCTGCAAACATCCTCATCCTCCTCCAGAAAACTTTGAGTCACTTGTGAAGTTATATGGGAAGCTGGAGCAACCTGTAAGTAGCAGATTCCACTCGTATTTTTTATTTTATTTTTTTCTTCTTTTTACTTTCCCATTAACATAGTTTTAATGATTAACATAGTTAATTAACAGTTCTAAATAATGTGAAAAACCTTCAAAAGGCAGTAGGCATAAGCAGGAACTGCCAGGTAGTGTGGGATTCATACCGGCCTATAAACCCCATCTTCCTATACACATATATCCTGACTGTTAGCCATCTATTATGAGTCAGTACTAATTCCTTTGGTATTATCTTCTTCTCTGACACTAACAATCCCATGTAGTCATTATCTAAGTTATCTTATCTGGAGTTTCGAGAGCAATTGGGACTATTGCTCTCTAAGTAAGAACTAATGCCAAATAAGTTTAAAGAAATTTTACTCTTACTTCCAAATGGATTTATGTTGCAATATTTTATTTGCAATGATTTAATTACACAAGTTTCCATAGAAACGTTATTGTTGTTTTGTTATATATGTCAAAGTATAAATATATTGACTCGATATAGTCGTGTGTGAGAATCCGATGTGTTCATTATTGTATTGAGTTATCTTAATGTTAGAACATAGTTTATAAACAGCCAACAAGGGTTATGGGCTATCAGCAACGAGTTAACTGCAACTGGTAAGTAAATATAAATAAAAGTTTAATCTGTCAACAAATCTATTGTGCGAGATGGGAGACGGAAATTTAAACATAAACGTTCCAAAATTCACCGGTAATAACTATGTGAGCTGGAAATTTAAAGTATTGTCGATTCTAGAAGGTCGAGGAATTGACAATTATCTTGAAGAAGATGAACCTAGCGATCCAGTTAAAGCTATCGCATGGAAAAAAGGAGACCGTCAAGCCAAAAGCGTATTGACTTGTGGATTCGACGATAACATTACACCGCTATTTCTAACGTGTAAAACCAGTAGAGACGTATGGAAACGTATAGAAGAGCGATATGCAGGTGACATTAAGAGGAGACAAGTTGAAGCGAGAAATAATGTGTCGCGACTTGTCATGAAAGAGGAAGAAACATGGCAAGAGTATCTACTAAGAGGAGAAAAACCCTTGGAGGCAGCAAGAATTCTAGGGGCCGTGATAGAAGACGCCGAATTCATCTTATCACTTATGAGAGGCTTAACGAGCAAATATCATGTTGTGGCCTCGCAGTTCGATAACTTTCCGAACGCAACCATAAATGACATAAGGCGCACGTTCGAGCTACATCAAGAACGAAGTGTCACAACACAGGAGTCGACATCAAATGCCTTTAGGATTAGATTTAAAGCACCTAATCAACACCAGTGGACACATTTAAACAAACCAAAATGTTAGGTTTGTGGAAAAACGTCGCATACAGCGAAACATTGTTGGTTCAACCTTAATAAAAACAAAGAAAAAATAAATCAAAAGGTAAACAATGGAGTGTCAAAAATACAAAAAATAAAAATGACAGATGTTGACAATACTAGTGAATCTGACAGCGAAAGTGAAAATGCTTGGAATTTGACAGATACAACTGACAGAAATATAATAAAAGAAAACAGATGGATAATTGACAGCGGAGCTACGTGTCATATGACATCGAACAAGAAATTAATAAATGATATTCGGGAAGATGAAAGATTAATAAAAATGGCTAACAACTCCAAAACAAAATCGAAAGGAATAGGAAAATGTAATTTAATAACAAATAAAAATGAAGTTTTTGAACTACGGGATGTGCTCTATGTACCTGACTTAGACGGAAATTTACTATCAGTAAACAAACTAACTGAAAACACGGACAAACGTAGAAATAACTTTTAATAAAGATGAGGCAATCATTTACGAAGATGGAAAGGTAATATTAATCGCAAAGAAGATAAAAAACGTATACATATTAGATCAACCTGAGAATAATGAAGAAGTAGCTACGGCTAAAGAAATATCAAAAGATACATGGGTAAATTTGCACTTGAGCACCCACTTATTTATAATTGTCCGATTGACTTCGGGTTTTTTTTAAACTGTTCCTTTTTACATTTTAACAACTATTTACCATGTACCGTGTCGATGAAATCAATAGTTTATTTTTAAAAAAATATATAAAATATCCACTCACGTACATACGGGAAATGTTAGGAAAATAGGGGTTTTTAAGGGTGGGGAATTCACTCAAGATAGCTTAAAACATCAAAACTGGTGGTATAAACACGTAAAACAAAATAATAGCAACATAAAATTATAGAATAATATAAATAATTCAATGCATATTGTATAATTGTGATGGCGCGATGTTATAACTCATCATGTAACCAAAACAATTCTTCGGATTCTTCATTAAAAAGAAGAATAATTTGCGTTTTTTTAAATCCAGCTGACAAGAACACTCGCATACATACGCTATTCCCAGACATTGTACAATTGATATGATTAATCGATTATTACTTGTAGATCGATATTTACATATCAATAAAGAGCACACTTTTATACACAAAAGTGTGATGTTCCTTAGTCCCAATGTACATTAGGCTGAATATCCCTTTGTCTTAATAGTCATTAAGACAAAGGAATATAAAGAGGAGAGTTTATTGCCCCTAATCATCAAACAATTTTAAACTAAGGGATTTCCAGTTCTATGTGTTTTGGGACTAAGGAACATCACACTTTTGTTTACAAAAGTGTGATGTTCCTTAGTCCCAATGTACATTAGGCTGAATATCCCTTTGTCTTAATAGTCATTAAGACAAAGGAATATAAAGAGGAGAGTTTATTGCCCTTAATCATCAAACAATCTTTTAGACTAAGGGATATCCAGTTCTATGTGTTTTGGGACTAAGGAACATCACACTTTTGTATACAAAAGTGTGATGTTCCTTAGTCCCAATGTACATTAGGCTGAATATCCCTTTGTCTTAATAGTCATTAAGACAAAGGAATATAAAGAGGAGAGTTTATTGCCCTTAATCATCAAACAATTTTAAACTAAGGGATTTCCAGTTCTATGTGTTTTGGGACTAAGGAACATCACACTTTTGTATACAAAAGTGTGATGTTCCTTAGTCCCAATGTACATTAGGCTGAATATCCCTTTGTCTTAATAGTCATTAAGACAAAGGAATATAAAGAGGAGAGTTTATTGCCCTTAATCATCAAACAATCTTTTAGACTAAGGGATTTCCAGTTTCCAGTTCTATGTGTTTTGGGACTAAGGAACATCACACTTTTGTATACAAAAGTGTGATGTTCCTTTGTCCCAATGTACATTAGACTGAATATCCCTTTGTCTTAATAGGCATTAAGACAAAGGAATTTAAATAGGAAAGTTTATTACCCTTAATCTAACAATACATTAGGACTAAGGGATATCTATTTATATGTGCTTTAGGACGAAGGAACATCACACTTTTGTATAAAAAAGTGCTGAAGATTTTAGCATAAGGACTGTGACAGAGCATAAAGAGAAACAGAAGGAGAATTCTTTATGGGACGAGTCTTAAATGTACCGCTACAAACCTGATGACTCTTTGAACACACGTTTCGATATCGATATATATTCTCTTATTATATCGATAGTCACTGTTATCTTATCTACTAATAACATTGTATATAATGGCCGACAAAGATTTTTTGAGTGTTTTAACGATGTATTTTTTTCAATATAAAACATTTATTTACGAAGAATACTGTCTTTTTTTTATAATTGGCATCTAATTCCAAGGTTTTTAGCTATCCTGAGTGAATCCCCCAACCTTAAAAACCCCTATTTTCCCAACATTTCCCGTATGTACGTGAGTGGATATTTTATATATTTTTTTAAAAATAAACTATTGATTTTATCGACACGATACATGGTAAATAGTTGTTAAAATGTAAAAAGGAACAGTTTAAAAAAAAACCCGAAGTCAATCGGACAATTATAAATAAGTGGGTGCTCAAGTGCAAATTTACCGATACATGGCATAGACGCATATCTCATGTACACGAGCAATATTTAGACATGTTAAAAAATAAGAAGATGGTAAGAAACCTCGACTATAAAAACAAAATTCTAGAGCCATGCAGTGCGTGTATAAAAGCCAAGTATGCACGTAAACCATTCAAAGAAGTCAAGACAAATCAATCGAAAGAAATACTTGAACTACTTCACATGGACTTAGTTGGACCAGTCAACGAGTCATTGGCTGGGTCAAAATATGTACTAACAGTAGTCGACGATTACTCACGGAATATATTCGTAAAATTTTTAAAGAATAAAAGCGAAACACCTAATGAAATTATAAAACTGATAAAGAAATTAGAAAATATTACTGAAAAAAAGGTAAAATACATAAGAACAGATAATGGGAAAGAATTTATAAATGAAACTTTGATTAGTTACTTCCGAGAAAAAGGAATAGAACAAGAACTAACAACAACATATTCACCACAAAGCAACGGAGTCGCCGAGAGAGCAAATAGAACTATTATTGAAAACGGAAGAGCACTACTAATGGACTCAGGACTACCATTAACGTTCTGGGCCGAAGCCGTTGGAACGGCTGTATATGTAAGAAATAGAACACCGGCAAAACTTAAACTAGATCAAACGCCAGAAGAAATTTTTACAGGAAGAAAACCTACAGTGAGACACTTGAGAACTTTCGGATGCCAATGTTACTACTGGATAGACAAGCACGGAAGAAAGAAATTTGACCCGAAAATGAAAGAAGGAATTTTTATCGGATATTCAATCGTAAGAAAAGCATACAGAATTTATGACACTGAAGAAGACAAAGTAATTTAGTCTAGAGATGTGAGATTTATAGAAGAAAAGATGGGAGCAGAATGGCTGAGAGACAAAACTAACGAAGAAACATTCATAAATTTTGATCCCATAAGTCAAAAAGAAAAAATGAAAGAAACAAGACCTGTAAGACAGACCAGAAAATATATAAATTACTGTGAACTGAGTGACGAAGAAGACGAACACGTTACATTTACTAGAACAGGAAACGAACTACCAAGAACTTACAAAGAAGCAATAAAATCTGCAAATTACAGAGAAGTATTACGCATTAAAGTTCGCAAGAGGGGGCAAAAACGATTCTGCTCAACTTAAATGCTATAGAACCTTGTGCAATTAAAAGGGGGATTTGTTGCAATATTTTATTTGCAATGATTTAATTACACAAGTTTCCATAGAAACGTTATTGTTGTTTTGTTATATGTCAAAGTATAAATATATTGACTCGATATAGTCGTGTGTGAGAATCCGATGTGTTCATTATTGTATTGAGTTATCTTAATGTTAGAACATAGTTTATAAACCGCCAACAATTTAAAAGATAGTAACTAAGTTATGCTGTCAGGATAATATTTTATCAATTAACTTGTACTTTTTATTTTCAATGAATAATTTGGCGTACAATGACTGTTTATAAATAGGTTTTGGACAGTAGATGTTTCCTACCCTAATTTAGATTTAATTAATTTCAGTCATTTTTAGTATAGTAGTTTTGTCCCTGTTTTTTGTGCAATCTGTAAAATATGCATTTTTTATTTATTTATATTTTTTGGATAAATGTTGAAGGTGCAAGAGGAAGCTGCAAGTAACAACTTAAGTTCAGAGCATAATACAGGGTTTAATAAAATGGAATGTAACTTACCAGCTAGTTCTCCTCCGAAGGCAGGTGGCCGAACTTCAACATTCACACAAGAGTCTAACCAT
This sequence comes from Gerris lacustris, assembly GCA_951217055.1. NCBI lineage: Eukaryota > Metazoa > Arthropoda > Insecta > Hemiptera > Gerridae > Gerris > Gerris lacustris. Next base: position 74,019,095 of record OX578276.1, on the reverse strand, counting down.
GCACATCAGCAAGGATTCCATCCTATACAGAATACAATGGCTAGTCACAACCAAGCTCAGGGTGGACCTGATGGCTATAATCACATGACTGAGAACCATCCTCCCCACATACCACCTCAGATGATGCAACATCAAACACCACACCCTATGGCTCAGCACCAAGCCCAGCATCACCACCAACCTCACCATCACCACCAACCCCAGCATCATCATCAACACCAACTCCAGCATCAGCGCCCTTCTTTCTCTAACTACCCTCAGCAGATTCCTCCTAACGCCATGCACAATAAACTGGTCTGTTTGATATAATTGTTTATAAATTATTATTATTTTTTTTATATGAAACAGTATTTGAATTTAATGTAAATGTTATTAGTTATCTTCTTGAGATTGAGTTTTTAATATGTAGTGTGAAATTTAATTAATTTAATTTTTACCTTTTTGATAGGTTGGACCACCATTAATTGTCCCAAACCAGACACCTTATATGGCACGTGTACCACCATATCCATCTTATCAACAGCCGCAGAATTTAATGTATCCTCCTCAGAATATGAACCAGTGGGGTGCCCAATGGGGTCCAGTTGTGCCCCCAGGTAAGTAATCAATATTGACTTACATCCTTAACAATTGCATAAATAAAATTTAATTATAATTCAAATATAGGTCTCTGCTATTATACATTGATGACATAGTTTAGCTTACTTTAATTATATTTCGTTTTGCTCTTTTAAATGGGAGTTGAATTGATTGTAATAATTTTAATTGTTATTTTGATCTTTGTTTAGAAAAGTAGATATTGCAATAAATAAATTTATTTATTTTTAAAATGTGTTACTGGACATGTCTGTTTTTGTTTTATTATAATATTTTAGTTAAAATAAAGTATTCTAGGAAGTTGTTAATGCAAATTCAGCAATACAATAATTATTTAGATTTTTTTAATATTTTTTTTTTTGTAGAATATTTTATTATTAATCTGAGTGAAAAGGTTTTAAATTTATCACCTTATTATCAGATCCAGTAGCAGAGATTTCGATTCTACGGTTAAGAAATAAAACCATGTCTGAAGTGCTCTGCTAAGTTATCTGAATTTCTTTGTATAGTCAACATTTATAAAATTTATTTTTTCCGTGGTAGGCTGTGAAATAGTAACTTTAGAGCCTAAAAAACATAGCTAAAATCCATTTTTTCATTACGTGGACTTAAAAAATCTTTTCATTACTCCTAGCTGTAAAGAAAAAATCTTTTACGTCCTAGGCACTAAAAGATTTTTTCTTTACGGCGGGTAGTTGTCAAAACTTCCGTTAGTAGTGCTGTAGTCTTTGTAGAAATGCTTCTAGTACGATAAAAATCCGCTAGATGTCAATGCGTTTTATTTATCTTTTCTTATAGTGTAACCTCTTTTTAAGGTTTCTTTTTTTAAGTCTTAAGTATGTACTAATATTTGTTATTATTATATATTGATTAGTGATTAATATTTAATGTTTTTTCATTGTCTGCTACCTCGGAAAAAATAGCATATGCTACGCGACTTTGAAGTGTTTTTTCTTTACCTTGGCAATATTTACTGTCTCGCTTCGCTCGACAGTAAATGTAATTGCCGCGGTAAAGAAAAAACTCACTTCACAGCCTTGTAACATAATATACTATTTAATTAAAAAAAATATGATTTTAATTTTTTCAACCATATGTATAAGCTATATCATTAAGAACAATTCAAACTGATGTTAGCTTTAGACATTTGTCTTGCTTAGCTCCAATAATATGGCCCTGAGAAAGTTTACTGTGTTAACACTCCCAATCCCTTAAAAACTAAGACTTGGCTCCTATAAATCAAGTTTATTAAATACATAGGGAAAAAACCAGGCTGGTTGATGCAACTTATATATGTAGTTTTAAACGTTTTACTAAATTGACAGGTATGTATACACCGTATAGACAAGATTTATACCCAACAAATCCACCTGCGGTGAGACCTGTCTTCAATAGACCTTCGCCAAGTCCTTGCATTCCTTCAGCTGAAGCTCCTGTTAAGTCCCTTTCTCCTACACCTAAGTCACCATTGGAAGATGTAGTTCAACATGAGATTCAGCCAAGTGCTCCTCCAGAAGATGAAGTTGAGGTAAGTTTTAAAACTGCCATTTATTCTAACTAGTACTTACTCATGTTGATAAAAATTTAAAGATATAAAAGGTGTTATCTGTATTGTGGTATCACAATGATAATTATTTTTTACTCAAGTAATAGAAACTAGTCTAGCAAAACATTTACTTTTGTGGTTAATTTTACTGAGGCAAGGTTTTTTATGTAGCATATCTTGTTATAATAATATAATTTTAACTGAAAGATATTAGATCTTTTTTTATTAAGCCCTAATTCTAGTTAAACTAAAACGTATGGGGAAAAAGTCTGTTCCATACAACTGTACTAAACTTTCTAATGTATGAAAGAAAGAAGAAAAAATATTTGATTACACATGATTTACCATCCAACATTAATTTATTAAAACTGAACTAATAAAATGTTGGACTGACAGACAGACACAAGACCAAAATCATTCCCTGAGGTCAGAAACGGATTTCTGTCTTGGAATTTTTGAATTTGGAGACAAAAAAAATGTTGTTCTTTAGAATAATCATAATGCTTCTATTGCCTTCGCTAAGATCAGAAGCATATTAACAATAGTGAATGTGAATAAATAATTATAATTACAATAAAAATAAATGACCAATTATTTTATAATATAAAAACATATCGGTATAAACTAATAAGAACAAATTCATATTTTACGATTTTGGTAGTATTCATACTACGGAACGATTAAATTTTAATTTAAATCAAATTATAATTATTATTAACTACGGGAAACAGACAGAGAAAAATAGACTCCAGCGCGGGGATTTGAACCACCGGCCTCTATATATCCAGTATAGCAGTGGTTCTTAACCGGGGGGCCGCGGCCCCCCAGGGGGTCTCGAAAGGTATTTAGGTACTATATATATTATATAATTGGAGAGTTTAAGGGGGCCGTGGTTACCAAAAGGTTAAGAACCACTGCAGTATAGCCTCTATATTTCCAGTATATAGAGGCCGGTGGTTCAAATCCCCGCGCTGGAGTCTATTTTTCTCTGTCTGTTCTCCGTAGTTAATAATAATTATAATTTGATTTAAAAAAAAAAAAAAAAAAAAGAACAAATATAATATCGTTACCTCAATGCAAGAAGCAGGTAACTCAAAAATTTACCATTGTTGGATCATCATCATTTAGACCTAATTTTTTGTCAGGGGATTCAATGCAATAACTAGATACGTCTTATTCCTAGCCTATCACTTTTTAAAAGTCCAATTACTATATTGATGTAAAAAACAAACTGAATCTAATCAAAAATCAAAAATGTTTTAGGCCATTAATCTCAAAACATGAAATTTCGAGTTACCTACTTCTTGCATTGAGGTTACGATATTATAAGCAATGCAAATTATTTTAAATAAACTAAGGATAAAAATTTAATAAATTAAATTAAGATAAATTTTGGATTCAAAAACCTTTTGAATAATTGTTAACAAGGAAGAACATCCCTTATTTCACACACAACAAGAATAATTATAGTAAAAACAAAAATAATTATTCATATCCCTTTTATTTATTATTTCTAATTTTAGTTATTAATTTTCATTTGTTTTTTACATTTCATTATTTTTATTTATTCACTAGTGATAAAAGCTCTTACTTTGAGGGCTTCAACTAAATACATAAATAAGCCGTTGATAGCATTGTAGTTCCTAGGTTGCAAAATGTCTATTAGTACATTCGTTACATAAGATAAATTGGAACTAGATGTGGGATTTGAGACATATTTACTATGTAGTATTCTGTGTAACTGTCTTGTAGATGAGTTCATAATTACTTGGTCCAGTGTTTTCCATTTATCAGTTGTTTTAAGTTTTCTTAGTTACATATCTTCTCCCTGGCAGGAAATCAAACTCAATACCCTTTGTGATTACAAATATTTTCTCAGGGATTAGATTTTTCTGGAGAACGACTTTCGTTAGATTTATGATTAAATGGACTAATTTTAGAATGTTTTAATTGAAATCTTCGAAACTGTTTTTTTAGAGCATTCATTCCTCAATTTCGCCTCAGGGTATGATTTTTCTGAACCTGTAAGCCAATTTTCATCAAAATAGGCCTAGTAATTAAGGCTCCACTCGTCTACACTAACCACAGCCAGAGACAGATTTAAAAAAAAAAAACTTTTTAAGCTCAGGGGACCTTAAATCTGTAAAGCCATTAAAAAATAAAATGTTCATGCCATTACAATACTTTCAGTATTTATACTGCGTACTTAATAACGTAAAAAGCTTATGTTATGAACAGGAAAATTATGATTGAAAATGCATTTTCTTAAATTAGATTATAGTTATGCTGTATTAAATGGTTCTTGGTATTTTTAGCTAATTTACAAGCCAGCTGAAGAGGTCATTCCACCAGAAGACTATGAGGAAGAAGATGAGGTACCTGAGGTAGAATTGAAGTCCGAACACACAGCTACTCCCCCTCCTTCCCCTCCTTACACTTATGATACTTCTCATCTCTCTGAGAAGCAGGCCAAGAAGCTAGAGAAAAGTGACGATATTGTGGTGGTACCTCCTTCTAGCAATAATTGGTTAGAGGCTTTCTCACCAAAGAGAGGTGATTTCTCTCCAGCACATACTCCACCTGTTTCTTCAGGAGATTCCCAGTATCCCAACGAGACTCTCTTGTAAGCATCTTATAAATAGACTGTTTAACAAATATATTTTAAGAATAAAAGCACAAGTGGAGTTGATGTCAATAGAATCTACTCCACCAAATGAAAGTTTATTTTTCAGAACTAGCTCTCGGCCAGGAACGGTGAGAGTGGCCGGGAGCTAGGAGCCATTCCGGGCCCCTAAAAATTTCATATTATTCATAGCTTTTGTGTGTTACTTTGTATGGACTTATTATGGATGGAAGTAGAAGAGATATGGTAGAAAAAAGAAGCATAATTTCTCAACAACTCACTATTGTAATCAGTTACAAAAATTTTACAATTACATGTATATAACAATTTTTACCACAAAATCCCCTTTCTGGCCTTTTTCAGGGCTAAGTCATTGATGATAGCGTCCAGGTTAGTGAATATGACAATTTCTGTCTCTACTGCTAACAATGCCTTAACTGGATAGTCCGTTTTAGCACATTGTGGAGTGTAAAATGTTTTTTACTCTACTAAGCACAGAGAAAGAGGGCTCAGCATTGGCAACTGTAGCAGGGATTGTCGCATATATTCTTGAGGCTACTGTGAAAATTTGGGAATAATGTTTCTAAATTCAAAACTTTGATTTTGTTAAGGAGGTCCAACGGCGAAAGTGTTTAATCACCAAAGTTGGCTGAATATATCAATTTCAGACTGTTTAATTCATCAGGAAGATCATTTCCTATATCCTTTAGATATTACTTCATAATAGTGACGCTGCTTGCTCCAAAATTGAGTCATCTGTAATTTCTTTGCATGACCACAGGTCAGAAAAACTCACACAAAGAACGCACTGACTGGAAGAGAACTGTCATATCTCCTATGACACTGTCTAGGATCACATAAAACACTTCATGCTTTAAAGATTCTTGGTATTATTTTCGCTGCCTTCATATTTTTCATCAGCTTGCCTCTTTCGTTTCCTTCTTCACTTCTTTTCCTCTTCAAGGTGTTGCAGCCATCCTATATTTCCAGCCACTACCTGAGCTTCTCTATATATTTGGTCCCAGACATTAATTAACAATAAATATTAAAATTGTATTTGATTAAAAGAATAATATAAAATTAAATTATATATTTTTCTTATGATAAAATAATTACTTAAACTTCTTTATTTAATTAAAATTTTAATGATTGATTTTTCTTTTTTATATAGGGAACTGATGAGAGATAATGGGAAATCAAATAATGATATTTTAGATGACGAGTATAGAAAACTTGACAATGCTATTACTGATTCATTGGGACAAAAGAAGGAAGCTGTCAACTATATTATGAAAATATGTAAGTATTCTAGATTTATATTGATCTGTATTTAGATTTAATTGTAATGTTTTAATAGATAGGTTATGTTGGAAATTGTAACCATGTAAACACTGGTTGTCAAACAGGCAGGGACAAAAAGAAGCACATTAAGGAAGCACAATGTAAATTAATTGTTTACACCTCTATATACTTAATGTGACATTTAGTTTTGATTTAAATTTGTTATTTAATTAAACTTATTATTATAAGATTATATAATTTTTTCTTTTTTTGTGGTTAGGGTTTTTTATAAAAAAGATTTTTTATTTATTTTCTTCTCTAAACAGCTAGCAGGCTATAACATTAACAAATTATAAAACTACTTAATTATTAACAACATTAAAAATAACAATTTTATAAAATTTAATCAAAACCCTGTAACATTTCCTCAGTCGCATGAGTCAACATTTTTTAAAACAAGTTTTTAATTTAATATATAAAATACAATTGTCATCATTACATGTAACTTACAGCAAATAATATGTGTATTATAAATATGTATGTGTGTATGTACATTAATTGTTATAAAGTGAAAATCTTTTAACATGAAACTTAAAATTTTGTGTTCAAGGATGCAAACAAAACAATATTTTTGAGGTCAACTTTTATTAATTTACTCTTGTAAATAGGTATATAATATGTGTATTGTTCTGTATATTGTCAGACACATTAGATTAGATACACTAGCACTATTCACGTTTAAAATTATTATTCGATATATACATACACGTGTATGTATATATATAATAAAAACAATAAACAAAACAATAATACAAATTTAATAAACTTCAATAATTTTTAGCAGTTTATATTTGTCTCGGGACTCTCTGCCAATGTAACGTAAAAAAATATTTTTATTTAAAGTTCTAAAAAGCTTTTACACACGTATTAACTAGCTGATAAGATATATCTTTATAATCCTTAAAATATGTGAGCAATAATTCCAAGTAAGAAAAAGTCTGTTTATAGGAGATAGGTGTAATTCACAGAGTTAAATAAAAACCAGTGTAAGAAGAGGAGGGTTGTTTAGATAAACATGTCTCATCTCAATGGCTCTCCCTTTGGTGCTGCTATTTCAAAACTGAGTTTAAGGGCTCTCGCCTGGGTTGTATATAATTTATACAGGGTGGAGCGCGGCAGACGTATGAATTTGAAAATTTAATAAAACACAGAATGTTACAAAATAAATTTTTAAAATATTTTTCCTGATTTAATAACATGGGAAATTTAAATTTACCTAGATATAAACAAAGTATCGGATAAGTGGTTCCCCTCACACTCCAAACACTGATTAAGCCTTTTTTCAAAGTTTTTGTGCACTCCTTCGAGCATTTCCACAGGAATTTCGGCAATTTTGGCTCATATGTTGTTCTTGAGGGCTTCCAGGGTTCTGGGACGATCACTGTACACCAAGGATTTAAGGTGTCCCCACAGAAAAAAATCACAAGGAGCCAAATCAGGCAATCTTGCTGGCCAGTTTAAATTGCCTCTTAAAGAGATGAGACGCCCGGGAAATCTGTCTTGCAAAAAGTTTACACAAACCCTTGCTGTGTGGGCTGTGGCCCCGTCCTGCTGAAACGTGGAACATAAACTTCCCCTCCCCCTCTTTCAAACGACCCTACTCTCAACCGTCTAGGACCAATAGGAGGGGAGCAATCCCCTCTTTAAATTCATACGTCTGCCGCGCTCCACCCTGTATATATAACTGAAGAATTGACAATAATTTGGTTGTTAAATTAATAATTTTTAAATGTAAATATACTTAGCACTTACTTTGAATTCCTTTTGTTCAGGTGTAGAGAATGTACATGGTCTGAGCTCCAATGTTTTACTTGTGCTAATTGGAGACTCAGTGGCAATATTGTTGAAGCAGTTATACATTAATTTCTGGTGGGGTGACCTTAATGAAGAATCTTATAGCAATCTAATGCTAACCCTTAAAGATGATTTCTCATTAGTCTACTCAATCTTCTATCCTGATTATGTGCCTATATTTGAAAGGCTAAGGTGAGTCTATTTGAAGAATTTATATGTAAACAACCAATCATGGTTCAGACAATTTTTATTTTGTTAGCTTTTATTTATTATTTTAAATAGTTGAAAAAAAATAAATTGAACCAACAAATATGTAGTAGTAGTAGTCTAGTACTTCCTACTAGAACGGGTAGGACGAACCACTTGTTCAAACCTTGCAATTAGGCCATCACTTAGGCCCTTTTTACGCCTCGTAGAGAGTTCCATCCACATCACACATCATACATGTATGTTGTACCGCCGAAGCGAGTATGATGTGATCAATAGTGAGCCATATAAATCAGAGCGTCATGGCGAGGAATCGAACCCCATCTCGTTCCACTCATGATTCAGTGATGGCCGAGCAGACGTGGTTTAACCCACATGACCACGCTGGCTCTCAACAAATATGTAAATATTTCATTATCTCTTTATAGAATAATCAATTCTTATAGTACATTACGGTCTAGTGCGGAAAGTAGCATTTTGCGAGCATTTTTCACTAAAAAACTATATAAACAGTTACTTTAATTACACTTAATAAATAAAAATACTTTAATAAACAGCAAATTAGTTTTTTTTAAATGTAAACAAACTCGCTAATCGTGCGTTAAGGTGAAGAATTCTTCCTTTTTTACCGCACTAGGGCGGAAAGAATACGTAATTGGTTGAGATCCTGTCCAAATAATTTCTCAGCTGGTTACATTCAATCCACCATAATTCAAAAACTAGTCCGTTAGCAGAAGTTTTTCCTGAATTCGCCTCACTTCTATCATCACTCATCACTCAATGAAGAGAACAAAGCTCTGGAATTCCATTTCAAATTTTAAAAAATCAAAATTTTTAAATGTAACAGGACTTAAAGATGCTTAGCAATTGATAATTTGAAAATCAATGAATGATTCTAAAAGGTTTTTTATCCTTTTTAATATTGTCTCTTAGCCCAATTTCTCTACCTCATTTAGTTTTTGAGTTATGCAATTTTTGGAAATTTTCTTGTTACATTCTAAAAAAAGAAATAAATCAATATCTCGAGAACTATTGAGAAATGGGCATAATCTTACTCGACATTTTTGTTGCATTTGACCCATAGAATCCACTATTTTTGTTATGACATTTTATCGTGGGTCACCCTCGAGAACTATTGAGAAATGGGCATAATCTTACTCGACATTTTTGTTGCATTTGACCCATAGAATCCACTATTTTTGTTATGACATTTTATCGTGGGTCACCCTGATGCTTATATATATATATATATATATATATATATATATATATATATATATATATATATATATATATATATATATAAATCAAATTATAATTATTATTAACTACGGGAAACAGAGAAAAATAGACTCCAGGGCCGGGAGTCTATTTTTCTCTGTCTGTTTCCCGAAGTTAATAATAATTATAATTTGATTTAAATTAAAATTTAATCTTTCCGTAGTATGAATACTACCAAAATCGTAATATATATATATATATATATATATATATATATATATATATATATATATATATATATATATATATATATATATTATAAAGGGTATATATGGGATTAGGGTATTTCATATTATGACCATATATCGTTTTGTCAGAAGGGGAATTAATAATATGGTAATTTAAATAAAAATAATATCATTCCAACTACCCAGACTAATAATTGTAATTATAATATCACACTAAGTATGAAAATGGAAATATTAAGATAAAGGTCCATTATCAGATAAGCAGATAATATTATTTTTCCCTTAATTTACTATACCTTTTAAAGATCAAGCAACCGGTTAAATTATATTTTTGTGAAAGTTAACAATCAAATTGAAAATAATCACAACAATGGCCATGACCTCTAATGTTAGGTATGACATAATCAGCAGTTGCTAAGTAAAATGAGTTAGTGAATACATACTTCCCTCACCTCCCTGTAATATAAAAAAGTAATCAAGCACACTATAAGAAGGTAAACTTGGTACATTTTTCTTATAATAATAAGAAAACAAAATGGAAAAATTATATTGTTTCACTTTCTGACAGGTTAACAATATAAAACAAATCCAAACAAAAATTTTAATTAATAAAAGTAATATATTTATGAATCACAAGTAGGAACTGGTTACTGAGTAGAATCGAAAGAAACTGATTCCAATCCGAGTTCCGATTCCACCTAATTATAGGTTATAGTGACTATTGAACACCATAGTGATATAGAGCGTAATTAACTGTTAATCGTTCACTCTAAACAAATGTTGATAATATGTTACAATATTAAATGCAGGCAAAAGGCCTGGTGATGCCAGGATTGGGTGAATTATAGCAAATAAATTAAACAAGCAAAAAAAAAAAATTTTTTTTTTTTTGAAAAAATCGGGTGAACAATTAAACAATATCCACAAGTGTCATATATTTTTGTAATCTACTCGTTAATACCTTTCATTTGATACCCCACTAAAAATTTAAAAAAAATTATGAATTATCCGCCATTTTGAATTTAAACAGCTGATAATTTTAAGTTCATTTTATTTTTCCTTTGTGGGTGTCAATACAATCTTTAATACTGCAAAGTTTCATGTTTTCATCTCTTTTGATTCAAAAGTTATTGGAACTGTACCGAGTGACAAACAGACGTAGGAACGAAACTATAAGGGTTTTTTTTTTGGTTTCACCAACAAAACCCTAAAAATATCAATGCAATAGTTCTTTTTTTAGAAAATAAAAAAATATTATGAACTTCAAATAGATCAAAACAAACCTTGTAATGATCTTTGTTCGTCTTGTTTAAATTTTCAGGGAAGAGAAATGCATTGATGAGGATGATTTGTATGTTTCTCTTGTAAACCTATGTGATGTTCCTACTGCTCTTGACGTCATCTGTCCTTCTGAAAGACAAGATCTATCAAGAGTCAAGGAGATGTTTAGTGTGAGAAATTATTTAGTGATAATTAATCATTTTTAGTTCCTTAGATATTCGTCCCCCTTATGCCTGAACCATGAATGTGCAAATTTTCATATTCTGGGTTTAATAGCAATTTGGACTTCTTGTTTTATAATCTAAGTTGTGCCAAAACCCCGAATTTGTGCCTGCCTTGTAGCAGCTGTTATTGACTATGACACCTAAGTAAAATAGCTGATTTTGGTAAGATCGTAAACTTTAAACGCCATTTCCCAACAATCTGGAATCAGCACATTCAGGGTTTTGGCATAAGGGGGACGTACAATTTTATTGTATTGAAAATCTCAAGTTCCTCTTATTTATCATTTCATTTTGTTTGATAGTTTCTTGGGCTCCAACATACTTGCATATGGCTTTGAAGCTCTCCTTTTAGAAATATTTGTTTATTAAGTAAAATATAAGTATTTCACTGTCTGATTTTTCTGAGGGAATAGTGCACAACTGTCAGAAGAATTGGGTGGAGGACTTCCCAACTGTCAAAGACTAATTCTGTTGCCTATTTTATTTGCCTTTGAACCCCCCCCCCCCCCCCCCCCCCCCCCCCCCTAAATAAAAAGATATTGATTAAATCATTAAATAAATCCCTCCTTGCTTTTATTATTGTTGATGTTTGTATTATTTTTTTTCAGGAGCTTTCAAAGATGGTGTTACCTGTAGATGAATTCTGGTACAGGACTGAAGGGTAGGCTGACTTCATTAATGTATTTTGCACATTACATTATTATTTTTTTTACTATAAAACTTTTAATTAGCCTGTAAGTTTGATAGTAGAAACACTTTTAGTTTTGTACGTTACTGTAAATTCAATTTTATTTGACAATCTTACTTCATGTTTTTTCTAGGGTACTTAACCAATCATGCTATATCATACTAATTTATACATTGTATATTACATTAAAAATATATTTTAGTTTTTTAATGTTTCTTAGCTATTTATAGTTTTAATAATTTCTTAAGCTAGGCATAAATTTATCTTATCATAAAGTGCTACATTATATATTGTAAAAATTTGAAAAAACACTATATTTGAATAATTTTAAAGTTGTTTAACAAAATTGTTTTATTAAGAAAATGATTACACTTTTGTTGTTTAAACCATTTGAAGTTACATTACAATGAGTTTAATAATGTTTGGTTTTTTAATATTTTAATAAGTGGTAATGCTTGTAGACTTAGTATTGCTCCTTTTTTCATTGCATCATTAATTTTAATGGGAAGGTGATGTGATGAAAGATTGTTTCACCAGAAAGCTGAAGTCTGACTGGACTCCTGCTAAGCTTGGTCTGATGCTCAGGTTCCTCTTACGAGGCGATATTGTTCGTGTTACTATAGCCCCTGCTATTCTTTCCAATGAAATTATCTTGATGAATGAAATTCCAAAGACTCCATGCCATATCAGCTAAATCTGCATAAAATTGTTTTATTGCACTTTTAAGTAGTAATTTTGACTTTTGACAACATATTTACTTCCAATTGTCTGATTTTCTTTATGTTTGTTTTCAAAGTTTCCTGTTTACCACATGTATGAAAATATTACTGATTTTAAGTCAAGAAGTAAGATATTTAAGTAAAATGAGTGAATAAATATTTTTCTTAGGGTGGAGAGATAGGATGTTAATAAGTTATTCATAAAAAAATTACAATATTTGTGTGACACATCTAATTCAATTTTCTCTTTGACTAATGAAATTTTAGATAGGAATACCTTCAATTAATATAAATTAAAATATTCTAATATATATAATAAATCAAGTGCCTTCATAAATGTTTTCCTGCATATTAGAATTTGAGCCCTCCAAATGTCTGAACCAACTAATTGTCTTTGGCTGATAAAGTATTTTTAATATTACCTTGTTAACATTTTGCAGACTTATTTATATCCTTCCATATTTTACGAGCCTTTTTAACAGTCTTATTTTCTATTTCATGATAAAACTACAAATAAATAGTGAAATAACAGTTTGGTCCAAGGGTTTGATTAATTTAGCTTTATACCTATTCAAATTTTATTTGATGAAAACAATTTTTTATTTTCTACATCTCATTTGGATAAATTAAATAGTTTTATTTATTATTAACCCTTTCGGTACGGAGGTAGAAATCAAAAGTAGACTTCCACAGACGGGGCCGTATTTTCAGACCGGCCTTCCCCAGCCTGAGTCGTTTCAACCCTCACACAAAACTATCCATTCTTCAACGCTTTCACACTATTTATTTTATATCTCCTACATTTTTTATCATATTAGGATAATTCTTGTTTTATTACTTTTTTACATTCATCTATAATTATTTTTTTATTTTTAATTAATTTTAGATGTTAATTTAATCATTTGTAATTCTATATATACATATAAAAATCAAAAGTAATGTACATTTTATGAATAACTGGTATTTTTTTTTTTATATATAAATAACTTTTTATCATTTTCTTATTATTTTTGACATATTTCATATTATACAATACATTGATATTTTTTCTTAAACATGACGAAAAAAAATAATAATAAAACACTATTAAACATAAATCGTAAAAAGTTTGTAGGGTGTGTAAAGGGTAAGTGACAGATACAGACTGAAGTCTGAAAGGAAAATAAAAAGGAAGAGTACAAGTGAGAGGTAAAAGAATTTTCTATATGAAACCCTTTTTCTAAAAATAAATTAAGAAATATTGTATAAAAATTAAGCTAAGTTTTTAAAAGATATAAATATTATTTCGGAGAAAAAGAAAAAAAAAAAAAAAAGGCTTTATAAAAAGGGAAAACACTCCAAGGATGAACGTAAAAAGGTACAATAGACTTTGACCTTCGCTGACCTCATTTGGCCTTAAAAAAATATTACGCGGTGCCGGCGCAAGTAATATGAGTCACCCGCCCTGCTAGAGTTGCAACCCCTTTAATTTTATTCTATCACTGAGAAATATTAACCCCAGCGACACCTAGTGAGCCTATTATTTACCATTGTACATCATTCTAGTTCCGATAGATGGCGTTAGGTGTTACGTGCAACGTCCAGGAAGGCATCAATTTGAAAACATACATAAGAAAACCTCAAAACGTCTATAGACGTATGTAGGCTCTGGAAGGCACTTTTTGATTACGTCCATAGACGTTTACAGTCTAATTAAGGCACTTACTAATTACGTCTATAGACGTCTACAGTGCCGAAAGGGTCAATGTTATATTTTAAAATTGCCTTTATATTTATCTCTCTCTCTCTCTCTCTCTCAACCCCCCCCCCCCCCCCCCCCCCCTCTCCAAATTATGTACTCTTAGAGTACATAGTTTGGTTTGGTGGTACTCTCTTCCAAAACACGCCACTTTATTGGTAGATCTGAAAAAAATCTATTTCAGATGTCACGTATATTTAAAATTCTACTTCTAAAGTTATCATATTTACCTGTTTACAGTACTCCTCAATTCTATGTTGAATTCTTAAACTGAAGATATGTTCTCTCAGTTTTAATTTTGAATTTACTCTACACTTGCGATTCACATTTAGGAGTGGCTGATTCTGCTGAGTTTGTTTGTTCTTATTCAGTAAGTGAGTAACTATCAGTTTATTAAATTGGCTGTGGGTTATTGATATCGCCATCTAAGAAAAACTAAATTCAGTGTTTGCATTATATATTTAATCTAAATTTATGGAATTAATACTATGCAATTGTCTTTTATTTTTATAGATGAGTAGATGGTAAACATATTGTATTAAGGCGATACTTAAGAAGGCGATACTTCAACTAGTAGGCAACCAAAAATTTGGTCTAGACTAAGTCTTGAGTAAAATAAAGTATTCAAAAAATTGTCTACTTACTTTATCTTACAAAATATTTAATTTTATTAACAAAAACTATGGAATGCACCATTTTAAAGATCAGCTTTTTTACAGGAAAAAATATTGTTTATATCAGCCCGCTATAGTAGACCCATAAAAAATAAAAAAATATTACTTTTAAAAATTTGGAAAAATGTTAAGCTGTTATAACCAAAAGAGTAGATAATGTAAAGTTTACAAAAGTTGGCGAATGAAGTCAGTTTTAAAAAGGTGTTTTTTAATGTATAATATTCCTATTTTATATTGAAGAAAAAGTTTGTAAAAGTGAAGTAAAAAGAAAGCCTAAACTGCAGCTGGAATATGGCTGGTATTGTGAAAATCTCATGTCATTAAGAGGTACATACTAATGTCCCAACTTTTCTTTGATTAAATTTGGTCGTGGACATTGGTTTTATTTTTGATTTGCTCACATTTCTACTCCTCCTTCCTCCTTGCCTCCCCCCCCCCCCCCCTGATAATGTTGCAAATATAAAACTCCGCTGAATGTGATCTCGGTTAAAGTTATCAATCGCTTAGTGCTTAGCTTGGATCAAGCCCACCCTATACCAATATTGTGATCAAAGTCTAGATCGTTGGCATTTTTTTTAACCATTTGTGGGGAAATTACCAGAGCTGTGGCACTGGTATTTCGATGAACATCCTTTTTTTCAGAAAGTAAACCTCTCCTCACCTCCCCTCATTACTACAAAGGACTGCTGTCAGACTTCGGGACAGAGTGTTTTAATCTTTCAATGATTCCTATTCTTTCATCAACAAATTTAAATAATTTTGAATATTTGTTTTGTTATTAAGTTTCATTTTAAAACCAAGAATGAGCCCCTCGAAAGGTCTTGATCATGTTCATTTATTTACATACATTATGGATGTATTAGTTTTGTCCCTAAAGATTTATTTTTTATTGATCCTAAAAAAAAAAAAAATAATAAATGCACATTTCAATTCATTGTCCGTAGGCAAAACCAAGGACCCTTATATTTTCCTGCATGTCTGTCCCTCCGTCCTGTCGCCTGCTCTCACGGCTACACCTTTCGTCCGATCACTTTGAAATTTGGCATGTATGTTAGGGTGGGTCGAAAAAAACTTTTTTTGGAAATTTAAAAACATGTAGTGATAAAAACTTGTTACTATGCTAGAAACGAAAGATCCCAAAATTTGGGCTCATTTGAACAAGTGCTAGGTCGCGCCCCGTCCCTTTAAAGTTTGATGTATGTGAAGTTCTTATAAAATAGCGATGTTGTGGTGTTTCGTATTATTTTTTTGTGTTAAATTATATTCCGAGTGTAGTTCTACTGTTTAATATATTTTATAGACATTTAGTGCTTGTGGTAACTACATAGTTTATATAATTAAGTTGTTTAGTTTAGCCAGTAAGTGATGACAAAATAAATTCCGCAGAAGTTAAATTCCAAGTTTAGGTAAAAGAAACTTAATACTTTCTCCATTTTTAGTTTATTTCGTAATTCGCATATGTATAGCTTATAAAATAATTAAGAGTGTATTTTATACCCCTCCTATCACCCTTAACGAGAATGGGGGGGGGGGGGGGGGTTGGAGCCATACTCAGTAAGGTGCCCAAATCTGATCTTGGGTAATTTTTTGTGAAGATGTTAAAAACAGCAAAACCTTTTCTATATTATTTCGCTTACCTCTGCATAATATTTTATGTGAAATATTATGTGCAGGGAGAAAGAAAAACCGCTTAAATGAGAACTGCTAATGAATTCCCAAACTAAATTATGGTACCTTGAACCATACTATTGTCCCTTGCCCTGTCTACTATCTTACCCTTTAGCCATATTCTCTCTTAGTATCATCAATATGTTGCCAGTATTAACTTCTATAATTCACTTTCGTTTTGTGACATTTCTTGTTATGAAATATATGCTTTTATTAAGTTAAATTCATAGCTTTTTAATGGGAAGTGTCGTAAGTTGAGAAAGAAAGATGCTTCTAAATACTAGAGCATCGGCTTAATGTCCTGTTCAGAGTAGTCCTCATTCTATGTATTTAGTGAGTTAAATATTGCTTCGCTAACCTTCAGTGATGTAATTAAATACTATAATTTGTTAAGGAACCAATGAAGAATATAAAATATTGGGGTTGAGTGTAGATTAAATTCGGCGGACTTAAAATTCCTTCGAAGCTACATGCCAAGTTTAGGTAAAAGCAACATAATATTTCCCCTATTTTTAGTATATTTCGTAATCGCAATATGTATAGCTTATAAAAAATTCAATTGAAATTGTGATATAAGTATTTTTATGAAATTACATATATAGTCACTAAGTGGAAGCAAGCAGTACATAACAGAATGCCTCAATGATAAACCAATACCATTTTACTTATTATTTTGATTTTATAGAAAATCTAATAACATGTTTTCAACTAATAATTTAAAAGAGTGTATTTTATACCCCTCCCCCCCTATTGAGAATAAGGGGGGAGCATATTAACTAAGGCGTCTAAATTATTTTTTTTTTATTAGAAATAATAATATAAATAAGCGATTGAGCTGCAAGTTATGGCAGCTCTTATCTATCATTAATATTTTTTTTATCAATTCTGAATATACATAGTTACATAAACGTGGAGCTCACTACTTTCAAGGTACCATAATTTAGTTTGGGAATTCATTAGCAGTTCTCATTTAAGCGGTTTTTCTTTCTACCTGCACATAATATTTCACATAAAATAGTATGCAGAGGTAAGCGAAATAATATAGAAGAGGTTTTGCTGTTTTTAACTTCTTCACAAAGAATTTCCCAAGATGAGATTTGGGCACCTTCCTGAGTATGGCTCCAACCCCCCCCCCCCCCCCCCCCTTGGGATGGGAGGGGCATAAAATACACTCTTTAAAATTATTAGTAAAAACATGTTTACTAGTTTTTCTTTAAATAAAAATAATAAGTAGTAAAATGGTAGTGGTTTAGCATTAAGGCAGTCTATTACGTACTGCTTTCTTCCACTTAATGACTATGTATGTAATTTCATAAAAAATATTAATATCACAATTTCAATTAAATTTTTTAATTCTTTTATAAGCTATACATATGCGGATTACGAATTAAACTAAAAATGGAGAAAATATTTAGTTTCTTTTACCTAAACTTGGAATTTAACTTCTGCGGAATTTATTTTTTTCTAAATTTTTCGAAAAAATTATATATGTCATCACTTACTGGCTAAACTAAATATATTTAACATTAAAACTACACGCGAAATATATTTTAACACAAAAAAGTAATACGAAACACCACAACATCGCTATTTTATAAGAACTTCACATACATCAAACTTCAAAGCGTCGGGGCGCGACCTAGCACTTGTTCAAATGAGCCCAAATTTTGGGATCTTTCGTTTCTAGCATAGTAACAAGTTTTTATCAATACATGTTTTTAAATTTCCAAAAAAAGTTTTTTTCGACCCACCCTAATGTATGTGTCTTGTACCTACCCACATATTTTAAAAATATAGCGACTTATAAAAAAATATTGGGGTAAAAAAACTTAAGGGTTAAATTTTTTTTTCGACACCATGAGGGGTATCATATGAAAGGGCACGTCGCGCTGATTACAAAAATATATAATACTTTGGTTATAACTTTGATAGGGCGAGCGTAGGCAAGTTTGAAGTGGGTGTGAAACGTGCCCCCTCCCCCCCCCCCCCCCCCTCTATCTCGCTTAAGTGAAGTGCAAAACATCTGAAAAAATTCCTGAACATTCTTCGACCAAAAGTAAAGATACCACTTTTTGGAAATTTCGAAAAATATATTATTTCATTTTTTATTGACAAAATAAGTTTTTTTTATAATTATGGTCTTTTGGATATGGTTGTAGTCCTTGTTTAGTGGCAACAAAATACTTAATAAGAAGTTTGTTTTATGTGTTTTGAGAATATCAGACCCATAGGATAGTTCAAAGTAAGCTTTTTAGCATTTTTTAAAAAAACACCATTAAGAGGGTACTACTGAAACAATACAGTGTTGCCTACGGACCCTCACTGTGTGCTGAATTGCACACACTTGACCTGTTTATTTTTCTAATGCGTCATCACTAGGGTTAGGAATTGACATAAAAAGCATATTTTTTTCCTTAGCTTTAATAACAATAAAATGCCTAATTTTCGTATTTTGGGGGCTCTACCTCCCCCCTTCAAAAGTTATAAGGACATAAAAAACCATATTTCTGGGTTCATAGAATATTTTCACATATATTGCACGTTTGGGAATATTATGGAATATTTTAGTGAAGAAATTTTAAGGTAAAAAAGACAAGTTTAAAGCTGCGTGTAGCAAATAATCTGGTGTAAGACGCAGGTAGTGTTTAGTCGCGTTTAATGCCAATGACACATTTATGAGGCATCAGTAGCGTACTTAGAGGATAACCAGTGGCACGTTCGTAGTAATATTAAATGGTTTAGGGATTAACTCCTCTGTCGAGCTATAATGAAAGCTGACATCCCTCTTTACAAGCTCAAAAATGAGCATTTCTAGGAAATTATGCAGGTTGTCTAATACCTCGTGAATCGACTTCAAGAAAACTTTAGTGTAGAAGATGGAATGCGGGCTTTTGTGATTGACAGGGCTGCATACATGTTGAAAAGGGGGAATGTTTAAAAGTGTTGTACCGTAAAATGGTCCATATAACCTGCTTGGCCCATGCTGTTTATCGAGTAGTTGAGGAAGTAAGAAAATTTTGACCAGCTGTGAAAATTACTTAATTTCAGCGGGTAAAAAATGTTGTATTAAAGCTTCAAGTTGAGTGCCCGTATTCAAGGAGATTCTGCCACGGAACCTCTTCCTCAAGATGGGGAACTTGGATAACAGCGGCCCTTTACTACCCTGAAAATGGAGAAAAGTGAAAGTTCTGTTAAAAGAATTCAATGAAGAGGATAGCACTGGAAAACGTTTGGACATACCTAAATTTTATCCATGCTCATTTTTTTAAATTGCGAAAGATGATAGATGAATCGGAGGTGCAAGGCGCTTCGTTGACTTCAGCTGCTAAAGTTGTCCTGGAGCTCCAAAAAGCTGCAATGGAGAGGACAAGCCAAAAAGGAGAGCAAGCCAGAAAAAATTGGATGCTGTTTCAAATAGAAATCCAGATTGGAACGAAATAGTTAATATATATATAATAATGTAAGGCGAAGGCGCAGTATTAAGTATTAAAGACTGCCCAATATTGAAGTATAATACTATTGTTTCTGCCGACGCGCAAAAGGACATTTTCAAAATTAAAAAATACACTAGCAAAATATTGTATTAAATTGACCACAGAAAATCTTGAAAAGATAATCATTGTACAGTATAATAAATGTAATTAAAGTTTAGTACAGTAGAGTCTCGTTTATCCGGACCCCCGCTAGTCCGGACATCCGTATAATCCGGACGGGCCAAAAACTATGCACAAATTGGAACCAGGGCCTGTTAAGATTTATTAATTGTTAAGATAATTGGTGTTTCTGCTTTTATTGTCTATTAAAATGTATAAAATTGTTCCTAGTATAGTTTATAGGTGTATATTCAAACAGTCTAACACGAGGAATACCCGGTATTTTGTTAAAAATTAACAGATTTAAGAATAAGTAAAAACATCGATAAATCTGTTTCGGTTCTATAGAAATGTAGGGCGGAAGATATAAAGGAAGTGTATTCCAGGAAGTACAATTATATGTGACTGAGATGAGGATGGGTTTTAAGAAACATGTAGCGGCGGCTCAACCCAGTTCCATGAAATTTTGCGAAGCCAACAATGTCCAATGTCTCAACTTTTTGTGAAATGATTATCGCTCCTCGAATTTCATATCTGAACTCAGCCTGTTTCTCAGGAAGTCCCTTCTATACCTGCCACCTGCGTAATAGATTGTCATTTTATTTTAATTAATTTGATATTTGACATGACTGGTGACAGAACAGCTCTTAACTTAAATAGTGGACCTACGTTGTACAAGCATGTTTTGGAGACTAAGAGAAGTAATTTTTACGATAATAATAGTTTTACTCTACTAAAGCTTGTTCTACAGACACATTAAAACTGATTCCGTTTAATCCGGACTTTCGGTAATCCGGACTGGGTTCGGTCCCGACTCTACTGTAGTTTAATTAAAGTATAATAATTTTAATTCAATATTTCTTAACAAAGCATATTGCTAATTGCTACCATAAAAAGAGATTAATCAAGAAACTTTCTTCATCTTATATACAGGGTGTTCCAGCTCAACAGGGACACAGAGCAGGGTGTGATTCTATATCAAATTTGCTACCAAAACTGTTATATTATCACATGTCCTATCGACCTTCGTTTTTGAGATATATCGATATATATATAGTTTCGATATATTTGTGAATTTTGCAATAAAATGCTCTGCAACTCAAAAACTAATATAGCTAAAAAGATGCGGTCTTCACCGTTGGAAAGTGCATTAAATTCCCTTTAAAAAACTCAAAACATTTACTCGTGTAGCTCCATTTGAAGTGAGAATACAATCATTAAAAACTAATAAAATATTTGTTTAAAAATTACAACAGAAATATGACCCTCCATAACTTTGTTGTATGCATAGTCAACATATATTTCTGAATAGCTTAAAAACTACGCCAACACATTAGCTTTCTAACAACGTAACATATGCTGTACTCTACTGACAAGTATGGAACAGATAAGCAAAATTATTGTGAATAATTCGCTAAAAAGTTGAATATTTTTTGTCGAATAAAAAATTAATTCATTGATATCATTTTTACTTAACAAAAAATTAATTCTACTGATTGCAACTGTTTTGAGCAATTTTCTTAATGATATAGACTAGTATGAAACTAGGCTATAAATCTTATTTACCAGAAATAGTGTTTTTTTTGGAATTTAATGCACTTTCCAACTGTGAAGACCGCATCTTTTTAGCTATATTAGTTTTTGAGTTACAGAGCATTTTATTGCAAAATTCACAAATATATCGAAACTATTTATATATCGATTTATCTCGAAAACGAAGGTGGATAGGACATGTGATAATATAACATTTTTGGTAGCAAATTTGATATAGTTTGATATAGAATCACACCCTGCTCTGTGTCCCTGTTGAGCTGGAACACCCTGTATATTACATATGTATATGCACAAATTCTAATAAATTTAAGTAAGTAGTAAATTGATGTGTTTTTTCAAATTATCAACCCCCCCCCCCCCCCCCCCCCAAAAAAAAAAAAAAAAACCCTGATCCCAAAAAAGCTGATCTTGAACATGGTGCATACCTCAATGCTTTAACTATAATAGTTTTTGAGTACCTAACATATATATATATATATATATATATATATATATATATATATATATATATATATATATATTTATATATATTAGACAATGTTTTGAATACTCAAGTTAAGGCTATAACTCCAACATGGGTCTGAAAATTATAGTTTGTACTAACTTTTTGGCTATCTTTTAGGTGTAGTATCACCTCCTAAAGTATTGACATCTGGGTGCAGAACAACACTCTGACTCTGTATATATGGTTGAAGAGATAGTGTGAAAGAAAGTGTCTTACTAACATCAAGCTAGAACCTTGTGTACGTGCTAATTTTTGGGTCCTCCAAGAATATGTGGTCGGCAAAGTGCGTCTGCAGGAAATAGCTTGGCTATAAGCACACCATTGGAGAGTGGTCATGTCCCACCCATTTTGGCGGACAATGTGATTTTTATAATCCTGAGTGCAAACTTAGTGAGTAGATAAAAAAATAAAGTTGATGTTTGTTTATCATTTGATAGGTGACCACTTGGATTATTTGGAGAATTATTTTAATAACTTGCCTATCAAGTGACAAACTAGTAGTAGTAGTAAGGGGGCAGGGAGGCCTAGCCTAGCCAACAAACCATCTTTGGATCCTTTTTGCCAACCCCAGAAGTTCCCACAACCATCTAACCTCCACTGCCTCACTCTCAAACCTTTTTGTTTGGATTATGAAGGAGAAGATGTCTTGCCACTTCAGTGTATGAAGTTCCTCTACCCCAATTCCTCCCTTCCCTAAGATATGAAAGCGCAACCTACCATATCCTTCACACACCCCCAGGAAATGGTAGGCTGTTTCTTCCTCCTTTCCACACATTGGACATATGAGGTCCAGATTTCTCTGGTTGGTCCTGCTCAGTCCTAACAGCCATCTGGGTTTCCTTTTATTGGAACATCTTGGACTGCCTGCATCCCTCTGTTTCTAACCATTCCCTTTCTGCTTCATCCCATATCCACTTCTTAATAGCTGATTAAACCTGACCTTTCGACCAGTCAACTGCTGGTTCCGGTCCACAGAAGAGTAAGGAGGCTCCAATTTTTGCTACCTCGTCTACCTTCTCATTCCCTGGGATCCCTTGGTGTCCCAGGACCCAGAGCAGTGTTACCTACTTACTCTCTGCCAGCAGCTCTAATGTCTCCCGACACTTCTTCACCTGTGCAGGGGTTGCACTAGGGGTGTCGAGAGCGTGTAATGCTGCTTGGCTATCCGTACATATCGCTATTGATTTAACTGTTTCTTCTACCACCTCTGGCTGTATTGCCACCTCTAGGATGGCATTGATTTCCGCTTGGGATAGTGGTAAGTTTGCCTAGCGGGAAACTCTCTTGGGTGCCGGACCTTTCTTGATACAGTCCCACTCCCAACATTACGGTTTCGTTCTTTGAGCCATCTGGCTCGTGATGGTATTTCCACCTTATAATCAAATTACTTTTATAATCCATCCATCACTAGAAACCGCAAGTGTTGTGAAAGGCAGCTGCCCTGGGGCACCCACCCATAACCCTGATTGTGACCTTAGTGTCATTGATTGACGAGTCTACTTTCCTCCCCTTCAGAGAAGACAATATCCATTCAATGATGGCTTTAGGGGAGTTCCTCATCAGAAGTTCCTCTTCTATATTCCTAGAGCCAAGGTACTGTCTCTGTCTACTTCCCTTTCAAATACGCATGCTGATTAGCATGCAGCGGTTTTCTAGGTAGAATCTCCTCCATTAAGTACAAAATTTGTGAAGTTGATGTTAGTTTGTCATTTGATTGGTGACCACTTGGATTTAGACGATTGTGACTATTTGGAGAATTATTTTAATAACTAACCTATCAAGTGACAAACTAACATCATCTTGATTTTTGGTCTTCTAACTAATTTTGTATTCAGGATCATGAAAATCACATTGTCCGCCAAAATGGGCAGGAATTATACATACTATATGTTATATATATTTATATTAACATTCTTGATAACAATCTCCAAGAGACTAATCATTTAGGATCATGTTAACCAATTTTCATTGCGATCAATAAAAAAATAACTGCTGCTGCTTCACCTGATATAACTTAAAAATCCTGTCAAGTACCTGCTAGCATGCTAATAAAAGGGTTTCTTCGGTTATAAAAATTCATATTTCCTATTTTTCATCAACTACTTGCACTTTGGAGGAGAAATGTGTGCATGTTATTTATATATATATATATATATATATATATATATATATATATATATATATATATATATATATATATATATATATATAATTGTGATCTAATTTTCAATACCTTTAAAATGATACCCCAACATTTTTTTTTGTAATCAGTTCCCCCATTGCTCACTTATCACACAAAAGTCGAGTTTTGAAGTTCACAACATTTTTCCTGTTTTTGGGGCAAAACAGTTGTACTTCTAAACTAAATTTCAAATCTCTAGCTACAATAAGTCAGGAGTTATGAACCAAGATGCAAGGGACAGGCAAACTACCAAAAGTATTAGGATTTCTAGGATGACCTTGAAAACCCTAAAAATGACTTGCAAAATTAAAAGCTAACCACACTTTAACTATGGGTTGTAAAATTGACTCATTTATTGTTGTTATTAGGTTTGTTCCAACCTCACCTCAAACTAGTTACAAACTAGTTTCAAACTGTACGACGCATGTGCATTAGCAAAAAACGTTTAAATGTGGTCCAATGAGCATGCGTCAGACAGTTCCAAACCAGTTTGAAGTGTGGTTGGAACAAACCTATTACTTTACCAAGTTTTGAACTATTTCAATAACATTCATCAAAACCCTGAATGCCTTTCAAACCTATCTCAGCAACTGTCACCTACATTTTTCTTTGCAGGTCACAGTGATGATAACTCTTGTCATTCAAATTCTCATTTTCGATGCTTATTAATTTTTCAGTATCCAAAATAATTTAAAAAGGAATTTAGAAATATTTAGTGTAATGTGGTCTATCACATTATACACAACATCATAATGTGGATTATGATCCAAGATAGTACAACATGCATTATACTAAATACATCCGATAAAACTCTTTTCTGGCTACTGAAAAGAGTTGGACTTTTTTGGATGCATTAAATTCAGCGATTCTTGGAATCAGTCAGCTGAATTTGGGTGTGTGTATGCTGATACTCATGCTCTCAATTGGAATATGGTTCCAGTAGACAGCCAGCCTTATTCTAAATGCCAGATGATGTTCACCTTTTCTTGATCCATTGAGATTACCTTTAATGTAATATGTTCAGAGTAATATATATTTAGTGGGCCAGTTGTTGCAGTACATATGCATGGTCCTTATGCCTGATTCATTGCATTTCAATGCTTTATTATTGAAAACCCAAACTGCCTTAAGAAGTTGACAATTTAAGTGCTATGTTGCTACAACCGATAATGTCATTCATAAACTACCCTTGTTATGGTTTATTTAGCTGTTTTCTTTTTTTTACTAACTTAACTTTAACAACGATCAATTCAATTGATCCTGATATGTTGCAACGTGAATGGGAAGAATTCTCATATTGCCTTGATGTTGTCCATGCTGCAAGGGGTGGCCATATTGACCACTTATAACATGTGAAATAAAACTTGACTGTGAGTAGAATAATTGTATTATAAGTTCAATTTTTTCCTTAATAAAATATTTAATCATGGAATCAGTTCATTCTCTATGAATCACCCTATATATTTTATTTTTTAATGGATTAGTGTTTCAAACTTCATAATGAGGCTACAATATTCATGATATATATCTCATTTTTTACTTTGTGTTAGTTGGATGAATTATGTCTCATTCTCATGTGGTCAGTTCATCCAATGTATGAACGTATATAGCATGGGTTTTTATCCCTAAAAACAACATTACCAGACTAAGGAAAGTACTGATACCTCTTAATATCATTAAAATTTCCTTTCTAAATAAGAAGACAAAAGCATACTTAAATAGTGAATATAATTTAATATAATAGTAAAATAAAAGATATATTTACTTTTATAATTTTTCTTTATGGTAAACCCTTTTTTTAAATTTGATTTGTGTATAGAAAACTATATATAATTATATATTTTCTTTGGGTTGTTTAGGGTTAAATAAATTAGCTAATTCCTCCTTTTCTTTTCTTTAAGAACAACAGCTATATTTCGCCCTAACTAAGAGCTTCTTCAGGCTATAACATAAAAAATCCAAACACATTTTTTGTATACATTTTTTGTTTATATAAATGCAATGGTGAATAAATTGGTTTAAAAAAAAAGTTTTAACATAGCAACAATAAAATTAAAAATAAATACCTGGTAATATTTCCTATGGCATAGTCTTATTTAGAATAAAAAAAAAAAACACAATTTTCGTCAGTTAAAAAACCTCGTCAATAAACAGCACATAAAACATGAATTCCATACTATGGATTGAGAATAATTGAAAACTAAAAACGAATCCTCCTTGTATAACTCACAGGGAGAGACTAACATTTATTCATTTAAAAATCTAAACTTGAGTTGATAAGAAGAAATTTAAAAAAAAAAAAAAAAATTAAATAAACACATCAAAACAATAACAAAACCAATCATTATATGTATAAAAATAACAAAAATAAAACAAACATTTAATTTAAGAATAGTGATACGGCGACACAAACTAACAAAATACAAAGATTAACCAGGTATTTTAACACAAATACAGTTCTTATTTATTTATTATTTGTATTTACATATTTCCATACAAATATAAGAGTTCAATCCTACACAATAAATTCCTCTATTTCCTTTATTTACAATTATTTTTTCAATTTTACATTTTTCAAAACAGCACTGTAAAATTTATTTATTTCTTTAGCATCTGATATATTATTCATTCTGTTTTCTTCAAGTCCAATATGGATAGCTTCTAAAATTAGTCTTAGTCGTGTTATTGGATTTACCAGTTATTTTTGCTTCATTAATATTAAATTTGATGATTTAGATTTTTGGCTTGTTGTTAAAGCGCAGTATTTTCAGTTTTGTTTTTTACATCTGAAGCATGTTGGTTTAATCTATTTTGAAAAAGTTGTCTAGTTTATCCTATGTACTTTTTTGGGCATTCGTTGCATTCTATTTTATAAACTACTCCTATTTCATTTTTAGTTTCTACTTTGTCTTTTAAATTGGTAAAAAAGTGGTCTTTTATTTTATTCCAAAATTTATATCATTACAAGCAAAAGTTTTGAAGACTTTTTTTATTTCTTCTTTTTAAATCAATTTATTCACCATTGCATTTATATAAACAAAAAATGTATATAAAAATTTGTTTGGATTTTTATTTTATAGCCTGAAGAAGCTCTTAGTTAGGGCAAAATATAGCTGTTGTTCTTAAAGGAAAGAAAAGGAGGAATTAGCTAATTTTATTTAACCCTAAACGACCCAAAGAAAATATATAATTATATATAGTTTTCTATACAGATATATTTACAGTTTAAAATTAACCTCCCTGAAAGTTCTTCTACTTATGTGACCTGGTCACATAATTTGACCCTAAATTGAGATAGATGTTTAAGGAGGATTTTTTATCTTAAAATAAAATTTCAAGATCATGGATGATCGTGGAAACCTCCTCTTTGATATTGTAAGAAGTTTAAGGCTATCAGATTAAATATCTAATTGTGTGTGTGGGTGTGTCTTTCCTGTGAAAAGTTAACTGTATCGTACAAGGTGGTTGGTTATTGCCTTTGAATAGAGGACAGAAGTGGGCTTGTAATGTTGGCAACTCTGTACGTCAACTGTGTTCGCTCTAGAATCCAAACAAACTTCTTATTTACGTTTCGCTTACAGGGTTCTTATTCAATTTAGTTCTATTTTTAATATTTGTCTTTAATTTTTTAAATATTTTTTAAAGAAATTGAATACTTCTTTGTTTCATCTCAGTCAAATTCTTTCTATTTTAATGTATTATGTATGTATTATATTATTAGAAATATATTAGAAGTATTAGAAATATATTAGATAAAAAAGATAGATAAAAAATATACCCCATAAATAATTAAATAATCATAAGGACTTGACTAGAGCACATAGGTTTTCAACTTTGTTTGGATTCTGAAGAAGGTTGCTGTATTCGTTATGTTATCGGTTAAGGTTACTGTTCTTTTGTGGTCTATTCATCTTAATATGTTTTTTTGTCTTAAGAATCAGTTTTTTTTTGTCTTAAGAATCAGTTTTTTGCTTGATCATTACTATTGAGTTATTATTTGTCTGTTCAATTTTATTCATTGAAGCAATATTTTTTACTCTGTCAATATTCTCAATTTGCTTTTTAACATTATTTTTCTAAGAATAGTTATCCCATTTAACTATGTGTATGTTAGATTGATTTTCATGGTTTTACATTGAGTTCACTTGGTATTTTATAAACCATTTCATTAATTATTCTAATTTAGGTATCTATTCAGGTGTATCCCATTTGGGTAAGAAAACTAGATCAACTTCAAACTAGGGATCTGTGTTTAATACTAGGCGGAGAGGTATTATTTGCTTTCTTCCTTCTTAAATATTAATAAAAAAAAAATATTATTAAAAATACATTTGGTCATAAGATATTTTTATTTAATAACCCAACAGTTTTTAATATTCATTTTTATACAATACAATTGGTCTTGGTATTATTTGTATTCATAAATTTTTAAACTTATTTACTTTTTATTTATTTTTTTTGCAGGTGTCCGTCACACTAAAAATTGAATATGGAGCTAAACTACTAATTATTAATATTGTTTAAAAGAAACATACTTTAATAAAAAGTTCATTGTAGAAAATGTATACAATCTTGTACAAAGCAAAAGTTTACAAATCATTATTTCTTTAAAAATTTTCACATTATGCTCAAAGTTAGCTTTAGTTAGTTTATATTGTTTTTTTTTTCTTTTAATTTGTTATACATATTACTTTTTTTAAAACTATTTGATTAACGTTTCTTTAAAAAGCAATCCTGTTTTTATTTTAATTCTTGTTTTGTAAGCAAAGTATATGCTTAATTTAAATTATTCTTTAGTATATAAAATCAATAAACTATTGATAGACCTTATTACTGTAAATTCTAAAAATTAAAATAAATATTAAATGTTTCAGCTTTAATTAAAAATGAACTGTTAACTATCTGTTTAATTTCAGTGATTAGTGTTTATTAATAAATATTTCTGGTGATTTGTAGAAATCAGAATTAATGTTTAAATTAATAGTTTTTAAAGATCATTACATTCATTTTATATATTATAACCATTTCATTCAGGTGATAATGAAACAATACATTTCTCCTTTATAATCTACATTATTATTAACTTGTTGCTGTTTATATGACAATATTAAATTATTATAATATATATTTATCTACTCAGGCCACAACAATTTCAGTTTCAAACTTACCTTCCTAAGGAGTAAATGTTTGACAACTATGTCTACCATAGGCCGGAGCACAGCTGAAATGTAAATACTACGTAAATACCTCTATATCAAGTAATAAAGTTAGTTTACAAATGTAAATTGTAAGTGAATCAGTATGTTAATGTTTCCACCCTTGTGTACTTTTATGGAAATTTACTTGCTGAAATATTATTATCACATTTCCATGTTTTATTCAAAGTATGTAATGTTATCCCTAGTTATTTATTATAAAATAATAAAACTTTGGTTAAAAAGAAAAGGTGATCATTTACCCTGATTGGTTTGCAGCCCTTATTAATCCTACCCTGCCAAGTTTGCCACACACTAACAATAACAATGAGTACCATCAAAATATGAATGATTATACATTTATTTTTAATGCTATGTATCTTACATAAGTGTTGGTGAAACAGAAGGCAGTTTTCATGGCTAAGATATTAAAAATTTAATACTAATTTAATTTGCATAATAAATTGCTTATATTCAGACTTTATTTTTAACTAGAAAATCAGGTGTTAAAAAGTATTTTTGTTTTACTATATTTATTCAATTTACTTAATGTTGTATAAGATTTACTGTGAAAAATTATTATTTTTAGTTACAAAAAATTCTTTAATTAGTTGTATATTTTATATAAATAAATTGTTAGTATTTGTATATTGTTTTCTTATATTTTACTACTTTTAAGGAGGTAAATTGTAACTTTAACCCCGTGTCATCCATTACATGTACAGTTTTATAAGCCCTTTGGCAAGCCTAAGGTGGGTAACAAAGTAAATTAAGTCGGATGTGGCAAGATTTTACTTGGCTACCCAACGTTTGTTTACATTATTGTTTTTGACATTTTTTTCAAATTAATTGACAATCTTAACTGTGGAACGTTCAAATATTCCTTTGGGATAAAGGAATATCACACTTCTGTAAATAAAAATGATAATATCCATTAGTCTAACTATCTAGTAAGGTAAAGTAACCTTTAATCCAATACATTTTGACAAAAGAATAGTCCACTTGGATTGAATAATAAATAAAAATAAATAAATATGGATGGGTAACAAAGTAAAAGAGTGCCCTTTCTTGAAAACGACATGACGCCCACGGTGCGTCAAACCGCTTTCGTAACATTTTGCCCTTCCCATTTTTTTCTTTTTTCTGATATATATATTAATTTATAAAATAAATACTTTAGATGGCTGGGGTGAAAAGAAGTAAATAAAAAATATATATATTTTTATACATATATCAATAATAATGAATAATTAGTAAGGTCCAAGTGTTTACATGTTTCAATTACACGATAAATTTTACAAACTTGTTTTTTTACATATTGAATAATAAAATAAGTCAAAATAGAATAATAATACCATGACGCACACGGTGCGTCATAATGTTTTTGTTATGTTTATAAACAATAAACATTAGCAAAACAATTCTGATGCATTTTTATGCATATCTGAGTCCAGACTAAGATAAATATATGAAAAAAGGAATCCGTTCCCAGAAAGTACTTTTTCCTCTTTTCTATGCCGCAGTCAAAGGGTTAATCAATGCATATATATTACCCTGTTGGATGTTCTAAGTATATTCAATATTTATTATTACTAGGTTTATGTATATTATTAAACTAGTTATTTTAAACTTTAATTTGAGAATTTATTAATTCACTTAGTTTTTTTTTATCATTTTCCTATTGCACTAAATCTGACTCTTCCCTGACTTGATTGCTTTTTCTTTTGTACAGCAGCTTTTGGTAAGTCTTTATCCTTTATTCGCACAGATGATCTTGATCTCTTTTTGCCACTATTTACCTGAAGTCAAAATCAACCAAAATATGTAATTTATAAATTATCTTATATTTTGCCAGCTTTCTGCCCTTGCTTCACACAGGGCTCATACTAGGAATCAGTGGTTGTATCCTATTTATTACTAACATATTGCATGATCATGTAGGCCAAGTCATTGAATAATATATATATCATTGCAATAACATATATAATTATATATAATATATATATATGGATGTATATATACATCTATAATCATATACAAGTTAATCATAATTAATCATAAATAATCTAAATATACAAGTTTTAAATATTGACTTATACCACTCTGCCTTTAAACCATTAATATAATACTTTATTATTTTATTATTAACTTTTCCTTACAACGTGTAAAGCTTTTTATTTTATACTTACACCTACAACATCCATCTAATTATCATCAAATATAAAAATATGTTCAAGAAGGTGTCAATTAACTTAATATTATTATGTTTATTATTTAATTATTTTAGTAGTCTAATAACAGAAAATGGCACTGCCTGGCTTGACAATGACAGACTAATATTGTTTCCTTAGACTCAATATTTTTACAGTAGCAATATTTTTATACCTATAGTTTAATATCTATCAATTTTTATTTATTTGTTAGAGGGGGGGGGGGGGGGGGGGGTAGTGGGGTTTTTACTATACAGTAGAAACCCCCATATCCGACCATGACACCCCTTGGTTTAAAAAAAAAAGAAGTTTAATCTGACACGACCGAACTTCATCGTTATCAGAATATTGAGTATAGAACAATAAAAGCAACCAGTCGGTTCTTTGATATCGTACTGATACTGATAGCTAGACTTCGTTTCTTATTATCGTGCGTGTTATTCTATATTTACAATCCACTGTTTCGTTATATTTTTAGTGAAAATGACGGCTCAACTGAAACGAAAACAAGTTAGATGTTCTTTAACAGCTTAACAAAAGTGAGTCCCTTATAAAGCTAGCTTCAGAGTTAGGAGTTGGTGAACAACAATTAAAGATTGGAATAAGGGTCAGAAAAACTTTCAAGCGTATTCCTCAACTGTAATATTCTTTTATATATATTCAGAATAGTGCGTAAGTTCATTTTTAATAGTGAAGATTTAATTTTTACTCTGAAATATTGGCTTTTCTTTATTCCTCGGATTATGCAACCTTTTTTGTGTTCCGACCATGCTCCGGTCCCGTTGGTGACGGATATGAGGGGTTCTATTGTAGTTCTGGTCTTGGCTAGGTTCAAATTTGCTCGTTTTTTATTTGATTAATTAATCAAACAACCATCCTAACAACCACAAATATTTATGAGGCACGTACCACTGGACACGACCTCGCATACCACAGTTTGGGAACTGCTGGTCTAGAAGAACCTAATAATATTTATTAGTGAATGGGTATTGTGACTTTATGTATATTATTTGTTACTTGTGCACTTAATATTAGGACTGTGTAATCTGCTGAAGGAAGACAAATTAATTTTAAATTAAATTCGTTTAAATTCTTATCTAGATTTTTATTTAATTTAATTAGATTATTTATCTAATTAAATTAAAATTAATCATCTTGAAGTTATTAGTTACCGGTTTTTGTGGAGTCTCTTCTGGCTCCGCCTCATCTTCTTCCTCTTCTTCACTCATTTCCTCATGAACTTCTTCTTCCTCAGGTAATGGTCCAAGAGGTATGTCTTCTCCCCTGAGTAAGCCCATGTATCTCTGAGGTGCCATTGCTGCTAATACAAGTCGAAGATGTTGTCTCAGAACTAAAAGCAGTCTTACCAATTCACTCAACTTATCTAGTTCTCCTTGCATCATCCTATCTTCAGGGCTGCTTCCTCCATCAGCACTTGATTTTATATGTTCTCCTACAAATCTGCAAGCAGCCACCTTTATTCTCAATTCTTTTTTTTTTTTTAATTACAATATCTAATGTAAAAGGAAATAAAGTTGCCTAGTATGTGTTTTCAGTACACTCAAAGGGTCCGTAGGCAATTTAACAAATCAGCTTCACTGTTTCAAGATTATGGCTTAATTTTAAAGTTTGTTTTTTTTAGCAGTTTATTATAATGTGTGTAACAAACTAAAAAAATCATGAAGGTGGAGATACACATGCCTGTAGTTTGCATTGCACAAACATACATACCAGCTACTTACACGTGTATATGTTAAATGGCACGCCTGTAGCTGGCAAGCTAGCAGATAAAAATTTAATAAATATCCTTAGTATGCCAGTTACTGGCAAATACCCTCTTTTGGCATGCAAGCTACTTCCCCAATTTGACGGTATTTGTATTTCCAACTTAACTCTAAATGTATTTGTATGCATGCAAACTCTAAATGCATTTTTATTGTTCAAACACAATATAACTTCTCTGAAGTATCTAACTCAAACTGTTTCCAAGATTTTGAGAGATTTTTTTTCCTCACAAAATACTGACTTTAAATGAGTGATAAGAAGGAAGAAACATATTTGTTTTATAGCACACTAGACATATTACATTAATTACTTTGTATTTATTTGAAATAATTAAATTTAAATTATACTGATAAGCCTGATGATATAAAATTAAAAAATATATTTTAAATATAAATTTTAGGTAATTATGATATGAGTTAAGCGGCACTTGTTTACTTGGGTACATACCTCCAATTCACCTCAGAAATAAAGTGAATTGGTTTTAATCCATCCGGGTTGACTTATATTGGTCAACTCGGATGGACTAATAAAGGTTTATGTCATAAAAAAATTTGTATATTTTCATTAAAAAATACAAGTTCTTCTTTGTATTTGTATAAAAAAACAAAAAAAAAAAAACAAGTTATTTTATGTTAAAAAAAAAACTTTATAAATATGTATTGAAACATACGTCAATCTTCATCTTTCTCCCACCTACATATTTCTTTCCAAAGATTTAAAAAGTGTCTTCTTTTCCCTCTCCAAAGAAAATCGCTGATCCCAAAATACATTGACTAAATGTCCCTTTGTCTAACTTAATGATTGGACAAAGAATTTTGTTACATAAGTGTGATGTTCCTTTGTCCCAAAATACATTGGACTAAATATCCCTTTGAGTAAATATGTTGTATCTGACCCACTTTGAATAAATAACTATTAGTCCAGGAAAATAAGGAATAATAGGAGAAATAATTTATAAAGTTTTGAAACTTTGTGAAAATACTTTTAAGGGGTGTAGTAGTAAGAAACAGTAAAGTTCCCCCCTCTTGAGGGGGCGCGTCCCCCCCTCCCCCTCCTTAAAGTCCAAAATTTACTTATTTTTCACTTTTTACGCAAAACGGTTTATTTTTTTGAAGAGAAGTGTTATTACCAAAATTATTCGTTACATAATTTTGCACAAAAAAGGTCCTATGTATGTTTGAAGTGGGACATACCGTTTTCGAGATATTGTAGTTAAATAGAGATACAACGTATTTTTGCGAACCAAGATATTTAAAAGACGACACATCCGATTGTAATGAAATTGGAATGGCAGGTTATACTGAGCCCATTGTTGATCCCATATAAATTTCACCCTTCTGCGCCCACTATTTTATTCTCCACATGCGCACAAACATATATTTATGTACACCTAAAGCTTCAAAAGTACTTATCTGATTTGAATGAAACTTTTATAGTGTGTTGAAAGTAACCCGCAGATAGCCCCAGATTAATTTGAACCATCTGTGCTCTTTAACTTTTGATAAATTGTTAATTTAATTCATAATAGACAGACAAAAAATTGATCAACAGACAGACAGAAAGGGAAACAATTTAGAAAATGTAAAGAGCGCAGACGGTTGAAATTAATGTGAGGCTATCTGCGGGCTACTTTCGACAAACCATCCAAATTTCATAATAATCAGTTGAGTACTTTTGAAGATACAGGTCTAAATAAATGTATGTTTGTGCGCATGTGGAGAATAAAATAATGGGCGCAGAAGGGTGAAACTTATATGGGATCAACAATGGGCTAAGTGTAACCTACCATCCCAATTTCATTTCAATCGGATGTGTCGTTTTTTAGATATCTTGGTTCGCAAAAATACGTTTTATCTCTATTTAACTACAATATCTCGAAAACGGTATGTCCCACTTCAAACATGCATAGGACCTTTTTTGTGCAAAATTATGTAACGAATAATTTTGGTAATAACACTTCTCTTCAAAAAAATAAACCGTTTTGCGTAAAAAGTGAAAAATAAGTAAATTTTGGACTTTAAGGAGGGTGGAGGGGGGGACGCGCCCCCTCAAGAGGGGGGAAATTTGTCTATTAATTTATTTCATTTCATTTCCCCATATTTTTCAATATATAAATGGTATGTACCCAGGTAAACTCTTTCCCTATGGCACCTTATTTACTTGGGTACATACTTATTGGTATGTACCCAAGTAAATAAGTACCGTCTTGTACTCAATGTTATATCCATATCCTACATTTCTGACTTGGGTACAGAAATAGAGCATTAAATATATCATAATGTTATATTATAATACAGATACAAGTACAGCAAACGGAATATTCATATTATCGAAAACAACAAAGTCTAATATCAAATATGAAGCAAGCTATCATATTTGTTTCCTTTTAGATCTGTTACCATGTGATATAAAAGTATAAACAAACTATATTATAAGCCAATCAGCACCTAGCATCTGCCGAGTGAGTACTCTTGACTGCTGTTATAGAA
This sequence comes from Gerris lacustris, assembly GCA_951217055.1. Lineage (NCBI taxonomy): Eukaryota > Metazoa > Arthropoda > Insecta > Hemiptera > Gerridae > Gerris > Gerris lacustris. The sequence goes on along the minus strand of OX578276.1, from coordinate 73,983,013 downwards.
CAGTCAACTATCTCGTCAGACAAGGTTGTGTGATGGCTAATAGTTCTATCATGTATCTATTATGTAGTCTACACGGTGATAGTTAATGCAGTAGCTGCTATCATGACCATGACCACAACTATCGTGTTAACTATCACCATGTAAACGAGACTTAATAGTCAATGCTTCCAGAAAAAAATATCCTTAAAATAAGTCACTATAAAACAGTTGATTGTTTACAGGAGTATGTAAAATCAAAATAATTATTAGAAGTTAGGATTGTTTTCTCAAGTTTCTTCTCTTACGAAAATTACGAGTATAACAGTCAAGGTTTTTTCTTAGAAGAAATTCTATAGCCAATTGAAATAATCAAACAATAATGTAAACACACGGTGGGTAACCAAGTAAAATCTTGCCACATCTAATTTACCCACCATGTAAAAAAGTACCCCTTTAGATTTAGATAGCCCTTTCTTTCATCGAACTTTCTTTTTCTTTTTTTCTGAGATGGGTCTTATATAGGAATGTCTAATCTTTCAACTACATTGAAGGAAAGTGTTTAAAGGTTGAATAGAGAGGGACCCTAGTCAAGTTTTGGTAGCCTGATTTCAGGGAACTCAGTCATGAGTACAAAGAAAAATTATCTGGGCCAATAGCATCACTTTAAATCTGAATACCCAACATTTGACATGGTCCAGAGCTACAGAATTCTAGCTTGATATTAGTCGGTCACTTTTATGCACGCTATCTTCTGGACTGTCTAGAGTGGGTAACCAATTAATGAGTACCATTTACTATCGAGATTTTATGAAGCATACTCAAAGTCAGCAAAACTCAAAGAAAAAAATTGGTAAATTTATTGTCAAAAAACACAATAGCTAAAAACCAGTCCTACATTAAACATTGGCTGCTGCAGTTTCTTGACAGTAAATTTAGTGCTGCTCTAACATTAGCCTTTCGGGTTAACATGTGTTAATAAAAAAAATTGGATATGCATGTAATAAATATATGTTTGAAGAGGCACAGTTGTCCAAAAAGTGAGCCCAGTATCATGTAAGATGGAGGTCTCTATTCTCTTTTTACAATCAGTATTAACTTTTGACAGCACGGGAAAATCGAAACAAAAGTGGAGATGAGAGCACTGGATTTTGAATTTAAGAGGGTCGGGCCAACTAGGCAAATAAAAATGTCGGCTAATTCGGATTGTACGTGCCCCAGAAATTTTTCGTACTTTTTCCTACTTGATTTTAGAGAAATTATATATGTATGATTTGTTCATAGGAGAGTTTATATCCCTTTTTCTAAAAATATGTTGGAGTACAGAAAAGGGTACACAAAATTAAGGTTTTTAATATAATATACGGGATTTTATCACCTAACCTCAAAGTAGGGGCACGTACAATCCGAATTTACCAAAATGTCACTGGCCCCACTCCTCCCACAGGCCTAGTGGCTTTATTTTTTTGCTCATATAGGTTGGCCAATCTGAGTGTCAAAAGTTAACATTGAGAACCTACTTCGTAAAATTGTAAAAAGAGTATAGTGCAAGTCGTATTCCCCACCTAGGAACAGATGGGACCTAATAACATTATAAGTGCCTAATGACTAATGATTTAGGAATTGATTTACTTGAGAACATTTTCAGGTCTCTTTCTTGGAGGAATTGAATGTAAAGCATCAAAAGCTCCTTGAAGTGCTGTGACTACTCCTCCTTTATGTAGGTAGTCATGAAATTCATCTCTCAGAATGTCTATCAACTGCAAAATTAAGTTTCAATATTAATATTCTTTAATACTTATTAACCCTGGAATACTAATGCTAACTAGTGAGCGTCTATTACTAAACCTTCATTCATTTTATACTATCTTTTTGGGTTATACATGAATAAATAACAACTTCTTGTAAATAATATATATTTTAATTATTATAAACATATTTTTCTCAACGATACTAATCAGTATCAACAGCTTAATATCAAAATTTAGGTAAAATGAGCATAGTGAACTTAGCAAATAAAATTTGGAACAAGAATCACAAATACATGTCGTATATTTTTTAAATAGGACATACTACGAACTAAACATTCTATGCAATGAGGGTAAAATTGCACATAGTACATTGCTAATTTAAATTTAGAATATTCACAATACTTTCTTTTAAATAAATATCTTTAGTAAGAGTCACAATACTAATTAAGTAATTAAGTATTATAATTACATAATGTGTAATTTAAATTGTAAATTGTTAATAACATTTTGGATAATTTGGGATTTTTGGGATAAAATCACTATATTTTTTTGCGACATTTATATCTGAACAGTTTTTAAGATCTTCTACTTCAAAATCATCATCTAGATCAGAGTCTAAAGTCTGAACTTAACTCGTTCATAATTCCTATTCAACCTACAGGGTCGCTAAACAATTTTTGTTGTGCCATTGTTTTGTTTTAATAATAAAATATACAATAAATAATGTAAAATATAAAAAAATAATCGATTATTATATAACACGGTATTACTAATGCTCGTAATTATGACGAGCAAAAATTTACTCCAACTTGTTTTATTACTAAACCTTCGTAAAAATTACGATGTATATTTTAAAATACTGCAACTTGCGATGACACGAGTGACAGTGCAGGTTTTATATCGACGAAATCTCAAGGACAACTGAACAGTCGAAGCACTCCTGGCAGCGTACGTCCCTACAGTCCCGTTAGATGTCACCACAGACAAAATACTAACGTATAGTCGTAAAAAAGTCGAACATTAGTATTCCAGGGTTAATGTATTTTTTAACTTAAGAAGAAATTAATGTTGATAAAAACAGTTTAGGTCTAAATTTGAACAAGACCTGGCTACTTTTAGTTTCTCTTTATATTTAGTACCTATATATAAAGAGAAATTAAAAATTATGTTAGTTTTGAAATTTCATAATTTATTTTGGCATTACATATATAAAATTGTATGTATGTATAGTGTAATTTGACTCACATTTCTTGATATTTTTGTCTTTTTGACCATCTCTCCAAAGTATATAATATAATATTTGTCTAATTTAAATCAGGATTTTGATTTAAAGTAATTTATATTAATAATAACAATAAAATATTTTTTATTTGTTGTTTTAATAATTATAATTGTCAAATGTAATGTCATTATAAATATATTTATAAAATATCTATTCCTGACAGAATACTGATTGGGTAAATTATAATAATACGAATGGTGTTGCTCTTACATTGAAGCCAATTAATAACTTTTAGAGGATGGGGTGCTTGAATCATCATACCCTATGGCCTCTTTCACACTGAAAGAATCTTCATCAATCTAAATCAAGAAGAATCAGATGCGTATTTATTATAGAAAATCCCTTCACACTGAAAGAATCTTCATACATCAAAATATTTATAAAGATTCGGCATAGGGGTTTCTATTAAAATGTAAACAAACTCTGTTTTTACCTTCACACCGGCAAAATCAACTTCAATTATTGATTCAAGTTGGTTTATTTTTTTGGGCTTGCTAGAATCTTGTAGAATCTGATTTATCAAAATGATATAAACAAAATACTGACTGACATTTTTTCCTTTCTCATATACTTTTTAAATAAAGAGAAAGTATTGCTATGTCCATGTCCATACAATTGTTAAATATTATGAAAATAAAGGAAAATGGTGCGGTTTATGACGCTTTTTATTATTTTTACTTTCTCATACTTGTAGTATTTTAAGAGAATGTATTGTGATGGCGCAAAAATTTGATTTTAATATTTTGATGGATTTACTCGTTTTAAAGTTCTCTGAGTCCAATATTTTGATTGCCTTGATTGAGATTTATGAAGATTCGTTTTCGGGGTTACATGTTTACATTTAATTATTATAATTATCTCTTTTATCACAATTTAACATAAAAATTATTTCTCCCAGACAGGAGATCGAACCCGACTTCAACAACTCTGCAATAATTAAAATATCTATAATTATAATTAGTATAGTTATTTTATCAGGACATAGATTTTTTCAGGAAAAAGGCTTATATAGTAAGATTCATATTTAAATAGAATATATTTTAGAATTTTTTAATCAAAAGTATCTTAACCATTTTCAAGAAATAATTGTCTTTCACGTTTACTTAGAGTTTTTGGGGGCTTCCCCCCAAATTTGGAGCCATAATTAATTTTCTCAATTTCACCTCGGGTATGCTTTTTCTCAACCTGTATGCCAAATTTTATTAAAATTGGCGCAGTAGTTTAAACTCCACGCATCTGCATGGACGACAAAACTAATCTTTTTTTTGGACTCAGGCAACCTCAAAACGTGTAAACCCATCAAAATATTAAAATCGAATTTTCACGACATCACAATACTTTCTCTTTATATACTATGTATATGAGAAAGTAAAAATTATTATAATAATAAAAAGCGTCTTAAATCGCATTATTTTACTTTACTTTTATAATAATTAACAATTTTATATCCATAGCAAGACTTCCTCTTTATTTAAAATTTATATGAGAAAGGAAAAAATGTCAGTCTGTATTTTTTTTTATATCAGGGTGGATTGAAGTTGATTCTGCCGGTGTGAAGGGAAAAACAGAGTTTGTTTACATTTTAATATAAATCGCAGCGCCTAATTTTGGTGAATCACATACCATAAATCAGATTCTACAAGATTCTAGCTAGCCGAATAAATAAATCAACTTGAATCAATTGATTTATCCGGTGTGAAGGTAAAAAATATATTTTTTTTTTTACATTTTAATAGAAAACCCTATGCCAAATCTTGATAAATCAGATTTTCATTGATTTAGATTTATGAAGATTCTTTCAGTGTGAAAGGGGCCTAAGGCTTCATTCACAGTGGGATTCCGGAATCTAATTGGCATATGCAATTCATAATTGAGATTCAAAAGAGTATCAAGATTCAGTTGCTCGGCGGATTTTTCCCTCACTCTCCTCACTTCTGCTAACTCACCATGGGCCTTCATCCGCCTTGTAGCCAATTTAATTTCATGTTTTATTTCAATTGAAAAATGGATGACATATGTTTTTGCATTTAACTAGGATACCTAAGACATATTTTAGGAATCTGTGTGAGCATCTCATTTCTAAGGCCGTTAGAGAATTTAAAGTTCTGAACAGAGTTTAATTTAAAGTAAATTAACATTTTTAATAAAATATTATATTTATAATTAAATATTTATTACACAGTAGTTATTATAATATTTATAATAAAAAAAAATATTTGAGGTAAATAAAAATATTTATAATTAAATATTATATTATAGTTATATTTATTAAAATAATTTATTATATTATTACATATTTAAAATTAAAATGTTTTATTTAATGTAAATAAATAGTGACCAGGTTGATTACTCAGTGATTCTACCTTATTAGCAGCTGTCCTGCATTAACACTGCTGAGGTGGAAAATCTTTGGCTTTGCCATCCTGCCGATTGAAGAACTAATGGTTACTTCCCCTAAGCAAGGTACTCACTTTCTGTGGGTCTGTCAGCTTGCTTAGAGGATAGAGTACTATAAGATGGATTATTAAACCGTATTTTCTCCTTGGACCAGCATATGAGGTCTTACTGCTTCGGACTTTATTTTGAAAGTCCCCCGAGGGGAAAAATGAAAAAAGTTATTATATAGTGTAAATGAGCCCTTATAGCATCAGTTGCCTGATTCAAAATAGAATCAAAGCAGCTGACAGTCCCTAATGGATTAGAGAATCTCATAAGAATCACCTGCCGGAATCGTAGTCTGAACAGTGCCATTTGTCTCTTGGTTTCATTCGAATCTTTCATTCACAAATCGGATTGGGGAATCTCTAGTGTGAATGAGGCATAACTAACCTTAGGATAGATTTATCTCTAGAAACGAACAGGTGATGATAAAATTTCCATATTTGTGTGTATATTATGTATTATTGATAAAAAATATCATTTACATTAAAGAATTTACATTAAAGAAAAAACTTAATGCTGATTTCTTGAGTTGACGTAAGGGCAAAAATAAGGTTCAGGTGAGTAAGTTCTGTTCCTTCTTGAACACTGCTCAATTTTTTTTATGGGTGGTGTTGGCTTGATTCTTACTATAATGTCCATACTGAAATCAAACTGGACATTCTTCTTAATTATTCCTAGGGTCCCTAATCCTTGGATTGAAAACTGGATGTCCTTTCCTTCATATAACAGTCTTGAAAGTGCCTGTAAAAAATAGTTTATTATTATTATTATTTTTACTTTTCCTCACTACTAATAGTAGGAAAAGTATTGTTTTCACCAAAAAATTTGTTTTCGAGATTTCAACGGAATTATCCGTTTTAGGTGTTTTTAAGACCTCGTGAGTGGTTTTCAGCATGACATATGTATGTGTGTTATCATTGTAGCGCCCAAGGTATTTAACCTAGAGAGTTGAAACTTGGCAGAAAAATCAGTCCTAACCTGCAGTTGTGTCACCCGTAAAATCAACTTTTTCCGCCATCTTGAACCCAGTTTGCTGAGTCAGCAAAAATTTAAAAAAATCGTAATAAATCGAAAATGGTACTGATCAAGTTGAAATTTGGCTCGAATGTACCTCTCTGTATGACAAACAAGCCCACTAAATTTCATTTTGATTTTAGCCGCCATTTTGAAGTTATAAATTTTTGAATTTTTAAACTTTGACGGTTAATAATACCATTAATTAGTTTAAAAGTTATAAGCGAATATAATTATTTATTAGTGCGATAATTTTGATGATGTCAAAGTTTGTTTACATCTGTAAAAATACCGCCAAACTTCAAATAATTAAATAAAATATACGTATTAAAAATAAGGTTTTTTGAAGAATGATAATAAATCAGTTTGTTCAGAACGGTCACCCATCCAAGTACTGACCACGTCCAATGTTGCTTCGCCACATCCAATGGCCACTAAAGTGGCCTCTGAAGTGAGGAAAAGTTCCGAGGTACCCTGTACCCGATTTTTTTATTTTTATTTTTTTAAATTAAGTTTGCTTTCTTATTATTTTAAAATAACAATTTTAATGTTATTATAAGAATTTGTGATGAAGGGGCCTAAAGATCATTTTGTTCCCTGGGGTGGACTGTTATAATGGCGCCCCTAGGCAACCAACTCGGCACCCTTATAATTTAACTTGCCACTATCCTAGTTGTCACTAAGTGATGTACATTATTATTATTATTTTAGATATTTATTGTGATTTTTCAAGTAATAATTACACCCCTGAAACTTCCTGAACTTATTATATAAAATAAAGAACATAAAATATCCAATAAAGTTATTTTACCAAAAGAACTTCTTCTATGCACACTTCAACCTTGGCTCTATTGAAAGAAGTCATCTTCGATACTGACCAATAATTTGTAAGAAGCACTGGGCACTAAAAAATAATATTTAAATGATTATGTATTTATTTTATTCAATTTATAATTCTTCAGTGCTGCAAATTACATAAGTTGAAATTTCTTCCGTTCACAGTTGTCGTCAAAAGGCTTTGTCATCAAAAACCACAAAAATAAATATCACTTTGATAACTATTTAAAAATTACTTTTAAGCATTTTTGCCTGGTTAATAATAATAATAATAATAATATACAGGGTGTTTGGTCGAAGATGTAACAAACAAAGAGGGCTGATTCTACCAGTCATTTGCAAAAAAAAAAACACTATATATACCATGGATCAATTCTCAATAGTCTCGCCACAATAATTTGCTTTGAGATTTTCTAAAGTAAGACCATTTTACCCTAAAAAGTCTATCGCTGCTCATAAAATAATAATGATAGAGCTGGCATAGAGGTACCATTGAAAAGAGGAAGACATTTCAGTTTAGAAAAAGTCTATTTTAAATGCCTTAAAGGGGCAAAACATATGCCTAAATTTCACTTTATTGTTAATTTTATTAAGTCATTTTTCTTTTTTGAGCTATGATTGAGTTTTTGTAAAAAAAAAAAAATCCTACCGCGGGTTTCCGCGAGCCAAGCGAATTTCCAATGGAAATTTAAATGTTGTGCAGTTTAAACTTCCTTCATTACTACTACAATTGTGTGGATTGTTTTAAGTTAAGAAAATGTATAAGAAATATTTTAGTTAGATTAGGGTTTTAATAATAATGCTTAGTTAAACATAATAGTAGTAGTTTCAAAGAGGTTTAAACTGCACAACATTGAACTACAAATTTCCAATGGAAATTCGCTTGGCTTGCGGAAACCCGCGGTAGGATTATTTTAAATCTTTGGTGACTCATCAGGAGGGGTTAATGACCTCATAAAGATCCCATTTTTTTAGGGGATCCTCATCTCAACGAGCTTGATTTTTCGGTGCAAGTTTTATTTTGATACCTCAATTCGTTCGAGAGCTATCGTGCTCACAAGAAATTGTTGTTAATACTACTATTATTATTATTCGAATCGCTATGGTAACTCATTTTTTGGATTCAGGATCTTAAAAAACATATGAAGCGATACCTCACTTGATTTTTTGTATTTTTTTTAATCTTTGCTGACTCATCAGGAGGGGTTAATGACGTCATAAAGATCCCATTTTTTTTAGGGGATCCTAATCTCAACCAGCTTGATTTTTCGGTTTAAGTTTTATTTTGATACGTCAATTCGTTCGAGAGCTATCGTGCTCACAAGAAATCTGCAAGAAATTGTTGTTATTACTACTATTATTATTCGAATCGCTATATGGTAACTCAGAGACTGACTAAGAGACTGTCTTAATTTTTATAATTACCATAATTAGTGAGATGAATGAGGGGACTTTTTTTACATTTAAAAGAGGACTGTAGACCTTACGTCAAGTCCATAGGTCAATCCAAATTGACCTATGGACTATGTAAAAGGAAATTTTAACTCTTATGATAAGTGACCGGAATGTAATTTATTATTATAAAAATATTTTTTAGGGTAAAATGGTCGTACCTTTGAAAATAACAAAAAAAATTATTGTGGCGAAACTATTGAGAATTGACCCATGGTATATATAGTGTTTTTTGTTGCAAATGATGGGTAGAATCTACTCTCTTCATTTTTTACATCTTCGACCAAACACCCTGTATATGTATATTTTAAATGACTGCTAATTCATAAATTTGATATTAGAAAACTTGCAAATTTAGTAAAATTGAAAAATAAATACCTTCTCTGATATGAATACTTTTGTTTGTTTTAGCTCATAATCATTTGCTAATTTTTCTGAAATAGTAAATATTGGATTATTATTATACGAATACTTCCTGATTCCTGTATCGAGTTTCCAGTTACTGAGGGCAAATACACCTAAGTTTTTTATTTTAATGGTCTGGAATGAAATGGAAACATTATTTAGCTTATTATTATTTAAGTACTATTTATTAGTGCATAGTACAGTCTTAGGTGAAGAATATTCTTATTGATTTCAAAGGGAAAGCTAAATGAACTTACTCTGTGAGCTATTAAGTTTTCACCTATCCACTGGCCCAAGCTCTGCCAAACCTGTACAGCATCTGAAAACATATTTTTTTTGACAAGAATCAAGAGAGTGAGCTAACCCTAAATTATAAATAGGAAGAAGTAGGATAAACTTAAATCTTCACTGGTATATGATGAAGAAAAAATGTAAAGAGAAACAGTTGTTTAGATAAAAATTATTTGATATAGGTACAAGATATGAGTGCAGCTGAGGGAAGGTTTAAGGATATTGTTGTGAAATAAGTCACAGAATAGCTTAGTTCTTTTCTTCAAATCAGTTTTATACCCCAGATATCTTATGATACCAACTGCGATTACCTTAGAGACTTTAGCAATTCCTGTAAAACCACTGGGTAGATGGTGTGATTTTCAATTTTTATGTGGGCTAAGGTAGTATACATTCTGTATTAGATTTGTGTTCACATGAGTATAATATAAGCCTTTATAATACCTTCTTTGGAGTAAGTTTTCCCTATTTTCGACCAAATGTTATTTTTTGCTTCTTCCACAGGATCATACATTTTTTCACACATTAGAATGTTTTAAAACACATAAGCTATATTTTATAAGGCTAAAGCTGCAATTATTTAAAAATGAATTTCATTTAAGGTAGAGTTAAATAGTGCAATGCTGTTATTTACTAGGTAACTATGGAAGTAAAAATGATAGATCTTGTATCCTTGACATCCCTAACAATATAACTCTAATACTTAAATGTTAATACTATAGAACTTGAATTTTTTAAAGTGATATCAGTATTTGCTAAAAAGGATTAGGTAATTTAAATTAGTTTTATGTTAGAAAATATCAATTTTTAGTTAGTGTGGGACTCAAGAGATGGCGTAAGAAGCGCTGTTGAGACGGGGGCTTGCCAGGTGGTGGGGGTATCAAGGCGAAACCTTCATTTCATTTTCATTTGTTCCATTCAGTTTTGACGCGATCCCATATCGAGCACCTTCGCTTTGGGTTATCTTTCCATTCATAAATCGTTCTGTCTCAGTGCGCCCTTATTTACATTTGCAAATTATCATCGGATTGTATTGCCGACTCGTTTGATAGTAATACATTCACGACGGAGTGCCGTAACAACAAAATAAGAGTGTTGTGCCGAAAGAGAAATAGGTTCGTATCAGAAGATATGCCCTTAGCAGGATTGACAGATCCTGTTGATCCATGGCAGCAGATCACTGTTAAAGAGGAATTAGAGGTAAATCTTTACGATTAATAATCGTAGTTTTGCATGGTTAATTAAATAATTTCTTTTGGTATGTCTCTCTCATTAAAATTAATTTTGTTCTCCATTATATACCATTTCATCTCTTTCCCTAGTGTCAGATGTTTTTTTTACCTCTTCATTTTGTATGTTAATATTTCGGTTGAGTTTGTATCATGTTTTGATGAATGCATAGTTATTTCTTATTTTGCTATGTTTTCATCATTCCTTCGCCTGTATTGTTGCCCTTCTCTATGTGACCTTTAAAAATCTAGTTAGTGAATCTACAGGTGCTTTTGTAATGGCAGTTCGTTGATCTGCTTCATCTTCTAATGTCTTTAAAATATCCTTATATTCCTGTTATTAATGTTTAATTTTATCGGTCTGTTAAAAAAAGTCCCAACTTATTTATTGAAGTTTATTTATTGATAAGGATCTAATTTTTTAGAAGTTTAGCTACCATTGCGTTGAAATTACTTAAATTTAACTAGATCTAGAATCTATAGATTAAAATATCAGTTGTGTATATCCGTGTTCCATGTATTATTTGGGGTTCCTCCCCCAAATACTTTCTTTGAGGGAGGGCGTACATTTTGTTTCAGGGAGGGGTGTCAGTGCCAAATATGACTTTTGTCTCCTTGGGGGCTTATTTTTCTGATGTTTATTTAATTATGGTCTTCTTTCTGATTCTTAAGTAACAGTTGAAAAAAAGGAATTATGCATTTGAATAAAGCATGTTTAAATTGTCAATATGTCAGTGATCAATGTAATTAACTAAGTGTAAAATATTTGCTTTATACAATGAAATAATAAGAGGTAAGATTAGAAGAATATACTTTACAAGTTGCAAATAGAACTAACTATTCAGGTTTAGTTACTACTAAAAAGTTTTTGCAGGGAGTTAAAATAGGTGGCTCCCGCCAACTTTTTTTTATCACCTGCTCTGTTTATTTACTTCATATGTTCTTTGAGTAGTATGTTTTCCTGTATTTCTTTCCTTGCTCCTTTTAGGTGTAATGTAAAATTAATTTTGAGTAATTGTTTATAGTCTCCAGGTCAACATACTTAGTCGAGTATCAGAGTTGTTTAGAGTTACCCGATCAACTGACTTACTTATAAGTCTTACAATTATTAGAATTAATTTTTGACAATTTGAAAAATTGGCTTGGGGAGCCAATGTGGGCTCTAGATTTTTACGCAGGTCAAATTTTGAGCTCTCGTTGGCTCTACCTTCATTTTCCCGTGCTTTCTATATTCAATTCTAATGTAAGCGTAAGACTAGTGTTAGTTCAGCATCAGATTTGTTAAGTTTTTTTTTATAAGTATAAGTATTTTTTATAGTGTTGACACTATAAGTTTATAGTGTCCTGATCAACATACTTTTAGTATTCTTACGATTAGAATTAATTTTTGGCATTTTGAAATATTGGGGTGGGGAGCCAATGTGACCTCTCATTGGCTCTTACTTCATTTTCTAATGGTAAGACTAGTATAGGTCAGTATCAAATTCATTACATTTGCCAATCAGCTTAACTTAGTTGATTATAGTATCCTGATCAATATACCTTAGTTGTGTGTAGAAGTTCTTTAGCTTCCCGATCAACAAATTGAACAATGTCACTTATTTATTGTTTACAAATAGTAATTTATCATTATGGCTTAAATACAATCTCAAACTTGTTATATTTTTTAAGATTATCGTATTATTGAACACTAAAAAATTGAGGAGGAGTTTGGGTCAGCTTTTTTTATTATGGTATACAGTTATTCTTCAGAGGGGAAACTGTTTTCATGCACTTGTTATTTTATGTGAATTGAATAATTTATGAATTACAATTTTATTTTTAAAAAGACAGGGAAAGATTAAGCAATTCTTTATTTTGGTTTATTTATATTTATTTACAACCTTAACCTTAGTCTGTTTTTAGAATACATTTTTCAACGTGGATTCTCTTCAACGTTTAAAAATTCACCTTTCAGATAATGCTAATTACTTTATATTACTTAATAAAGTTGAAATGGTATAAACTATTTATCTAAAACTTTTATTGGCTTTATGATTTCTCTGAAGGTTTAAATGTATGACTGTTTTTATTTTACTTACTTTATTGCATATTAAGCAAATAATTTACACCAGCTGTTATACTTATTAACTGAGTTAAGAACTCTTACCTTATAATTATTATAAATTATAAACCCTGTTCTGTTATATTTTTTTTCTAAGAAAATAAGCTAGGCATTGTTTTCTCTACTTTTGATTTATGAAGATTATATTACCTATTTTAATTATTTAGCTTATAATATAGGGACAACTGCTGGAATAAGACAGAAATGAATTAAATGTTAAACATAAAATTTGTTAAAATTATTATGAGTAGTCATAGAATAGAATAACTATTTTAGTTACCTCTTTCTAAAGACAATTAAGAATTAGAAAACATAAGGAATTAGAAAAAATAAGGAATTAGAATAACATCAATTTTAAATAGATTATATACTATACACTGAACGTATACTAAAACTGCTATGATGTACCCATAAAAGTTATATTTATACCCTTATAGTTATATTTAGCTACAGTAATTTTTTGAAGGAAAGGTTAAAAGTTGCTTTTTCTCATATTAGGGGCACCTGTGCCTCTGTGTAAGTATTCGCAAGAAAGATGTCTCCTTCCTTATTAAAATGACAACCATCTCCTAAAATTACTTTTTTTTATATATATTAGAAAATTAAAGACTTTGATTTGTTTATTTCAAACAGACATTTATATAAGTACAAAACCCTAATTTCCCCTTAGAACTTATTATTTTTTGTAATTTAGATTAATTGGCAAATTATTTTACACCCTATATATTATTAAGGTTTGTTCTTTGTGAGCACAGTTTTAAAATTCTCTCCATTATATATATATATATATATATATATATATATATATATATATATATATATATATATTATTTATAAAATTTTATATATATATACATATATATATATATATATATGTATATAATAGTTTTAGACTACAAAAACTTATTAGTCTATATCTTTAATAGCAAAAACTGTAGAGTTATATAAAATGTTTAATGACCATTCTTAAGAATGTAGCATATGTAATAAGCAAGTTCATGAATCTTACTTGTTAGGGCATAATTAATATCACTTATTTTTTAATGGTTCTAATAAACAAACAACTTGTATTTTTACTTCTCTTCGTGCTTAAAAATTGTAATGAATCTCAAGTTCTGCTCTTTAAACTCTTCTCTCCTTTCTCTCATTGTGTAACTTTTTATACTTATGTTATAGTCTATAATTAAAATTTCTGTAATAATAAGAAATTGTCTGTTGTAATAAGAATTGTTGTTGTTGTGAAATTTTAACGTTTCTCAATTTTTATTAAAATATAATGTATTTCTATTATTTATTATACAGTAATTTAATGTATCCTTTCCCCTTTCCCCTTAAATTTAGTAGTAATGGGGTGGTCACGCCTAGCAATTCGACCATATTTGGGTCTTTTTCCCCCTTAATTTGGTGCCTATATTTTTAAAAGGACAGAGAAGGAATATTCTCATTTAGGTACATTTAAATTAATTATTATGTATAATTGCTACCCTTTTCCTGGACTCAAATGTTTTTTTTTTTAAATAAAAGACAATTTTGTTTTAAATCACCTAAGTGATTAGATGAGTTGGTGTTATTAAAAGGTGGCGCCTGCTTAACTCTTTATACTGTCTTAAAACATCTTATGTTTAAAGTTAGGAACTAAAATTGTATTTATAACATTCTATGGTCTATTTTTAATTTACATTGAGCAGAAAGAAAGGTGAATAAGGAATAAGGAAGTTTGAATTTGATGTGGGTGGGAGTAGGTGGAGCTTTGAGAGGGAGGTATATAAAATCCTCCTCTACTTTGATATGATTTCGACGGATCTATACTGGGATTTGATTCAATTTCATATTCCGCCCACTTCAGTCTTGTTTAGTTTCTTAATTTTACAGCCTTTTTTAAAAAATAATACAATATCTACAATTATTTATCATAAACAATTTCCATTTTGACATTCACAATGTACATTTTTTTTGAGGGGGGGGGGGGGGGGGGGTCTACTTCTTGTTTCCTAGAAATAGCTTTTTGTTTATTTTTGTATTTAAATTTAATGTCGGCTAACTATTTAGATTAACCATGAAATTGTGAAGTGTGGCCATCGCTGTAAACCTTTATTTAGTTTAAAATTGTTTGTTTAGTAGATATAGAATCCTGAAATTCCTCAACTAACAAAATTGGTGCTCTTTTTTAATTATAAAATTTTATAAGAAACTATGGCTAAAGCTTCCGGTGGTACTGATAAAAGTCTAGAATTTATTAATCTGTTGACTGAACATAATTATCCATGGAACTGAGTTCCAAAACTATTGATATCTCTTGGCCAGTTTTCCCTCTGCTAGTTGGGCAATGGAAATTATCAAGAGCTCTCAAGAACTTTATACTGCTGAATATAATATTTCAATGAGAGAGGAGTGCAGGATAGTTACTGCTTCAGGCTTCAGTAGTCAACCATTTAATCTGGGTTAAAGTATGAAATAAATATTACAAACGAAATAATATTTTTTCCGTGGTAGGCTGTGAAATAGTAACTTTAGAGCCTAAAAAACATAGCTAAAATCCATTTTTTCATTACGTGGACTTAAAAAATTCTTTTCATTACTCCTAGCTGTAAAGAAAAAATCTTTTACGTCCTAGGAACTAAAAGATTTTTTATGTCCGGCGGGTAGTTGTCAAAACTTCCGTTAGTACCGCTGCAGTCTTTGTAGAAATGCTTCTAGTACGATTAAAATCCGCTAGATGTCAATGCGTTTTATTTATCTTTTCTTATAGTGTAACCTCTTTTTAAGGTTTCTTTTTTTAAATCTTAAGTATGTACTAATATTTGTTATTATTATATATTGATTAGTGATTAATATTTAATGTTTTTTCATTGTCTGCTACCTCGGAAAAAATAGCATATGCTACGCGACTGTGAAGTGTTTTTTCTTTACCTTGGCAATATTTACTGTCTCGCTTCGCTCGACAGTAAATGTAATTGCCGCGGTAAAGAAAAAACTCACTTCACAGCCTAGTAACATAATATACTATTTATGAGACATTAAAATATAATTTATGGCATTTTTCTTCTAAAGAACCTTTGTTTTTGGAACGTCTTTTCTATTTTTTTAAGAGATTTATTTTAGTAGGGTCAAAAAACCTATATCTTTTCTGGATAATTATTCGATTTGGATATATTTAGGTAAGAAAAATTGATGCTCACGACCATGTTTTTCTTAGCTTGTCCATAGCAAAAAAGTTACCGAAAAATGTGGTCTCTAGAGCATGATTGTGAACATGCAACAATCTTATAATAATTATCATTGCATGTATTTTATATTACTTATAGGCAAAAGGCAAACCCCTTTTTTGTATAAAATTATGAATGATTCTTTGTAACAGTTTAATTTACCTGTATTGTATATTTTACCCCGGGGTGTTTCAGCTAGTTGAGCTAGTAGCACATACTAGTTGAGCTAGTAGCACATACATAGAAAAAGAGGCTAGTCTTCGTCGAATTTCCTGCAAAAATTGTCCTATTAACCCATGGTCTATCGATCTCAGTTTTCGAGACATCGATTTTTATTTTTTTTTTTCGCGTATTTAGTTGTTTTTTTCATACATTACGTAATAACTCGTCAATTATAAAATATAACAATATAGTTAACAAGCATTCGAAAGAAAAGTAATTTTACTTTTAAATGCACTATTTGTTGATCTAATCAGGTTTGTTATTAATTTGATATAAGCTACTAAAAATTAATTTTTAATTTTAACAAAAGTATAATGATGAAATTTTAAGCTGATAATTTAAGCTGAGATTTTAAGCTCATAATCATAACTTTTGAATATTGATGGCTATGAAATTTATTTATTTATTCCACAAAAGTTGGCGCATTTAATAAGCTTTTTAATGATACAATGGTTGCATAGTTTACTTATATTTTGGCTGCGTGGTGATCAGAAATATCTCAAAAGTCATTCAATAAAAAATAGAAAAAAAAAAATTAATTCCATCGCAAATTTTCTAAATAGCCTCCATTTTGATTACGGCATTTTCTGCAGCGTTGCTCGATGCTGTTGGTTTCTTATTTCCACATTCCTCTTTTTATTGCGTCAAATTCTTCGATTATTCGCTGGATTAATTCCTCTCTAGTATATCCACCAGTATAACATAATCCAGTCTTTTTACAATTTCCTAGAGGTAAAAAGTACCTCTATCTTGCTTAAAGGGTAAAAATGTCCGTCTGTATTCTGTTGTCTGTCTAGAAAAGCTCAGCCTAAAGTACTTTATACTGAATTAATAAGAATCTAACAATAGGAAATCAAATTAAGATCTAAATTTTAGGAGCGCTACCCTCCAAGTAAATATGGAAAAAACCATAAAAAATAATATTTTTCTGGAAGAATGGATCTCAGGAAAAACCTGATTTCCGAGATAATAGCGCTCAAAGGAACCTGCTGGAGAATTCGGGATATCAATGTAATATATCAATATGATAAAGTTTATCGGAGCTGATGGCATTTTTTTCTTTATTTCACCATTCATTAACTTGAATTTGGAAATTTAAATATAAATTATATATTTATAAGTAGTTGATTTTTTCTTGATTGATTAAATTGCTAGGTGGAATGCGCAATGTTGACTAACTATTATAGGCCAAACCCCTAAGGATTGAAATTTAACATGGTTGAACACAGGTAATATTCATTAACCGAAGCAAGCAACATGGAGCAAAAGGAACAGGCTAGAGAAGGAAGGATTCTCGAGTTTCCTTAAAGGAGGAACATTTGGCGCCTGAGGAGCGGAAACGAGGGAGGAGTCGGTGTGTGAGGTGGAAGACGAGGTATGTGGAAGACGGCTGCTTCATTCACAGCTACTACTGCAGGTTTCTAAGCGATGGAAAGAGGGTCCAAACCAGGGAGCGGGAGCGGAAGTACGGAGTCACACCAGTTTACTGAAACAAACCCACTCCAGACAGTAAGTATCCACCGGGCCTACAGAAATAGACACAGAAATCGACTAACTCACTGAGACTCTCGGGTAAACAACACAACCAACTGTCTCAGACCACCTGGATAATTGTCAACGTGGATATAACTCGCCGTCACAACCCTTTTATTTTCCTTTTCGTTTCAATATTGCTCCCTCCTTTAAAAACAATTATTTGCGGCTAGATGAAAAATCTGTACAATACAACTCGTACTAACCTACCTAACTACTAACTTGGTCTAGTTGATTCGGGTTTTCGTGGTTATATTAAGTTATTATTAAACATTTTATCAAAATTTATCTTACAGTTTGTGCCAAATACTAGGTAGTGCGTTGACAGCGTGGTAAAGTCAAAACGTGTGTTGGGGCCAATGAGAGCTCAGGATTTTAATATCCTATAAGCACTTTTGCAAATATTTTCAGGATTTTAATATCCTATAAGCATTGGCTCCCCACCCTCTTTATTTTTTTCCCCCCTCGCTGTCACTACTTTTTCTTTCACTAACTAACACTTGGTACAAACTGAAATACTAATACCACCCAAAATTTGCTCTTTGATAATAGTTGCGTAGGAAAAGGACCTTACCAAAGAATTTTTCGTTGAATGATACCAATCCCAGCTCTGTACAACAAACCCCTGAATTTCAGTGAAATTTCGAAGTTCTACGTCCCAGTTACTTTAATAGTCAATCCATTAAGATAATCGATCGTCTAGTTCGCTCTAACTAACTAATCTAAAGGAACTAGTTCGTTGATCGAACGCTCTAATTCCTAAAGGATTTTCATGTAGAGATCTCGAATTAGTCTAATTCTATTCTGTACAAGATTAGATTTAAGGTGTATTATTGTAAGAATAGTCAGGGTGCCCATAGGCAAAAAAGTAACTTATACATACTCTTTCCAAACTTTTTTGTATGGCTTGTTTAGGCAAAGTCTGACACCGTTTTCCTCTGCGACTTTTTTTAGTTTTGGGGCGTTTTTTTTTATTTGAACCCTAAACTTTTGACGCGTCAGACTTGAAAATCGGAAAAAGTTCTGCGTCAGACAATATTAAAATGTTGATTTATAGGGTTCAAATAATGTATCTTGAGAAAATCAGCTGGTTATTAATCATTAATTAATATTAGTTCATATTAATTAATATCCATTATTATTAATTAAAATTAATTAATACCTATCATTAATTAATAACTGGCTGATTTTCTCAAGATGCATTATTTGAACCCTATAAATCAACATTTTAATATTGTCTGACGCAGAACTTTTTCCGATTTTCTAGTCTGACGCGTCAAAATTTTAGGGTTCAAATAAAAAGAAAGCCCCAAAACTAAAAAAAGTCACAGAGGAAAACGGTGTCAGATTTGGCCTAAACAAGCTATACAAAAAGGTTTGGAAAGAGAATGTATAAGTTACTTTTTTGCCTGTGGGCACCCTGACTAGAAGCTTAGTATTTGAGAATTTTAATAAGGACTAACTTCCAAAAAATGATTTTTTAATGTATTTTGTGAATACCTCGTAAACTAAGCTGTTCCGGGTGCATGTTTATGGCACCTTTTTTGTTCAGCGTCAGATTTCCTATGAGAACACGAAGTTTTGTGGTTTCGTTCGAGAACCTTCTTTATAGGGTTGCTTGCGGTTTCGTAGAACATCCTCGAAACCCTTGACCCTTACGCCGAGGGTGATGTGTCTGTCTGTCCGTCGTACTTTGGTTCATATCCCCCCAACCATTCACGCTAGAGATGTGAAATTTTAAAGACTAGCGTAACGTTTTTACCCACTTATATTTCTTTTTCTTTTATATATGGTGGGATGGGAAATACTAAAATGTTATCTCAGCATTTAATAACATATGTGCCTGATAACCTAGGAAACCCTAAAAAATATTTGTTGCATTTTTACTAGATTTGGTTGAGATCCTGTCCGAATTATATCACGCCTGGAAATATTCAGTCCAATATAATTCAAACAAGTAAGGCGCGTTTCGCGTAAGTACGTGAGGCGATAATCGCCGGTTTCTGTACGATTAAATTAAAATTATTAAGTGTAAAATTTTAATAGTTGAATATTCTTTTTCTACACTTCAAGGTCTTTAAGTTGATATACCTATAACATGTCATGGCGACAAAAAACGTTTTTTAGTCGCCCTCCATATTGGCCGCCATTTTACAAATATTAAGTGTGAAATTTTAATAGTTGCATATTCTTTTGCTACACTTCAAGACCTTTAAATTGATGTATAAAATGTCATGTATACTACGCTTCCTCGATGATTAAATACGGATTAATTACGGATAAATCCAGATTTTTTTTTAGAATGAGAGGGTCGTTCTTTCAAGTAGCGGACTATATACTTGTGTTGAAAACTTAGTTATCCTTCAGGAAAGATACAGCACGAATCTGTAACAAAGAAGAGATAAATCTGTACCCAACAGATAATATTCCAGATCCACATCTCATGTGATCATTCGTTCAATAAAAGGACGCGAGAAAGCTATGCCACACAAATTGGCTATTTTTAACTATTTTTTTGCTCACATTATTATTTTTATAATAAATCAAAAGCTTTTGGGCAAAATGAAAGGGGTAATAAAAGAGGGATAATTTGTTGATATTTTATAGGCGATCGTTTAGGAGCCTCAAAGCTACTTTTATATAATTGAGATCCTTATGCGTTGAAGGCTCCACAGAGGAATGTAATATATTAATTTTAATAATAATAATAATAATAGCCTTTTTATTACCAATATTGTACATAAAATTAATAGTTAGACTTCAGTATAATTCTACATGGTAAATCGGCATATGCCGAGGCATCCTTCTAGAGGATAAAGAGGTTATACAATGTTTATTGCCTATAATCTAATTTTTGTGTGAATTTGAAATTAAAATTTTAACATATTAATAAAATAATTTGAATATTCCTTCTATTTAAAACAAACTTAAAGAATAATATACTTTTAAAACTGAAACAATATATATTATACATGTACATACGTATATATATACATATACGCACATACGCATACATACATATACATACATACACATGGACACATACACATACATACATTCACAAACATACACACACACACATACACATACATACAATTTGTATATAAAATGACACATAGTTTTGTTAATTTTAGGTTGATCTTAATTATAATTTTAGATTGATATTACTTTTATATTAGATTAAATATGATGTGTTGGTGTCCCCGAAATGGAGGGTATTGGTATTAGTAAGTTTTTTTATCCAGCCATTCTTCAATGTAAATATCTCGCATTCTGCACCATTCCAATCTGTTCCATGCCATCCTATGCCACACTCCTCCTCCACAGCACTGAAACATCTCATGATCCCAACCATGAGGAGGTCTTCCTACTTTTCTTTTCATGTTTCGTGGGCACCAACTCATCAAAGATTTACTCCACCTGTCGTCTTTAGCTCTAAGTATATGACCAGTCCAGTTCCATTTCCTGGTTATTATCGTGGCAGCTATATCTTCCAAACCAGTTCTCTCTTCGACCCATTTGTTACTTTTTCTTGCCTTTCTTGATATTCCTAACATTCTCCTCTCCATACTTTTTTGGCACACTCTTACTTTATGTATGACTTTCTTAGGGAGAGTCCATGTTTCACATGCATAAATCAACACTGGTAGGACACAGCACTTCCATAATTTGGCTTTTTTCTTTATGTCTACTTCCGCTCTAAATAGATGGTTGAATTTATTAAAAGCTTTCCAAGCTAGTGCTATTCTCCTGTCTATTTCTTTTTCTTCATTTTCTTTGCTAATCATGTGTCCTAAGTATATATAGTTGTCTACACTTTCTACTATATGACCGTCTATTTCTATGTTATTGTTTTCTACATTTATACACATCATTTTCGTTTTATTGTAGTTTATTTCCAATCCCACTTTTTGGGCTTCTTCTTTTAACTCTAGTACCATTTCTTTTGCTTCTGTTATGTTCTTTGATGTTATACTTTGGTCGTCAGCAAATGCAAGTCTATTTAGCCATCGACCATCTATGCTAATCCCCTTCCCTTCCCATTCCAGGTTTCTATCAGCTCTTTCAAGTGTGTTATTAAACAATTTTGCAGAGGGAACGTCTCCCTGTCTTATCCCACGCTTTATATCTATTGTCTTACTGATTGATCTAAGTTTATATTGTAAATTTAAACCGCTGTAGATAAATTCTAGAAGACTTCCGTAGTTTTCCTCTATGCCTGCCTCTTTAAGACCTTCTATAACTTCTTCTATGAGGACTGAGTCAAACGCTTTCTTATAGTCTATGAAAATTATTACTAAAGGGAATTGATATATATGAGCTTTTCTAATTAGTTGCTTTATGGTAAAGATGTTGTCAACAGTGGAGAAATTTGATCTAAACCCTGACTGGTTTATGCTTATTTGCTGATCTAGTTTGTTAGAGATTCTTTTTGTTATGACAGACATAAATACTTTATAAATACAGGATAGTATACTTATTGGTCGGTAATTATCAATATTTAGTTTATCGCCCTTTTTATATAATAATAATAGATTGGCTACGAGCCATTTTCTCGGTACTTCTCTTTTTGCTAGACATAAATTGTAAAGGTCAAGCAGTATACTTACTAATGTTTCACCTCCGGCTTTTATTTCTTCATTAGTTATTTCATCTGGACCTGCAGCTTTGCCATTTTTTAATCTTTTTATAGCCCATTCTATTTCACACTTGAGAATTGGTTGCACTGTTTCTTCACTCCATTTTGAGTTTATGGTATTTGGGATCCTATGTATGTTACTATTCCTGTAAAGGTTAGTATAATATTCAGCTATCACAATTGCTATTTCTTCAATATCTGTTTTCAGATTTCCAGTCTTGTCTTTCATAGCGATTATTTGATTTTTTCCTACAGTTTGACTTTGCCAATATTTCCTTAAACTAGTTCCTTCTTGAATAGCTTGTTCTAGTTCAGATACTTTTTTCTCCTGGCTCCATTGGGAAAACTTTTTTCTTATTGTTTTGGAAATTTCCGTATATTCAATTTTAGATATTATACTTTCTCTTTTTAGTTTTCTTCTTTTTTTCATTAATGTTTTAATTTCTTTTGGTATCTTGTCTTTTTTAGTTTTACTTGTATCCGACGCCAGGATTCCAAGTGTAACCTTCCTCATTGTTGAGGCAATTAGTTTTTCTCGTTTGTCAATGTTTTCAGTTTCTGTTAATTTCAGTTCATCCATCTTTATTTTCAGTTCTTGTTCATATTTTATTTTTCGCTCTAGAAGTGGTTTTACATTTTTGTATTTTTTATATTCTATTTTCTTCTTTTTGGTTGTATTTGGAAGGATTATATTTCCTCTGACGGCACGATGGTCGCTGCCAATTGTTAGCCTATGCTCCTCAACTTCTACATCAGTAAATATACTTTTTGTGTTTGATACTATGTAGTCAATTTCATTTTTAACTGTGCCATCCGGGCTTAGCCAGGTCCACTTTTTCTCATCACTTTTCTCAAAAAATGTATTCATGATATACATGTTATTTCTTTCCATAAAGTTAATAAAGGTTTGTCCTCTTTCGTTTCTTGTCCCAAGGCCGTAGGGTCCTATTACTTCGCAATCTTTACCTCTGCCTACTTTTGCATTAAAATCCCCTAATATTAAGGTGTACTTGCAGTTTCTGTCCTCGTCTATGGCTAACTGTAGATTGTCATAAAATTCTTCTATGTCCGAATCTTCTGCTTGAGATGTTGGGGCGTATATTTGTATAATTTTTGTTTTTGGTTTGCCTTTGCATACTAGTTTTGAAATTCTATGGCTATAGGATTTAAAGGATGTTATAGCATTCGGAAAGTTTTTATTTACTAGGAAGCCTGTTCCTCCTGTATGACCGTTACCGTTATAGTAAAAGTTTATATTGTTATCTAGTATTAGTAATCCCTCTCCGTTTCGTCTGACTTCGCTGATCCCTACAATATCCCATTGTATGTTTTTTATCTCTTCTTGTAATTGTTCTAGTCTATTTTGGTTTCGTAGAGATCGGCAGTTGTAGGTGAATATTGTTATGTTTGTCTCGTTCTTATTTTTTAATTGCTATTGCGTTTCTGTTTTTGAATCTTCTTGTGTTTTAGTTGAAGTTGCTTGAAAAAATTTGATAGAAGATTCTTGTTTAGGCCAGCTCCGCTATTCTTTCTTTTTGTTGGCTGAGTTATTTTCTTAGTGGATTCTTTACCTGGCGATGGTTCTAAGCCTCTTTTGTTTCTGTTGTCACTATCCTTGTTTCCACTTGTACCTGCTGAGCTACTATCGCTTTGATTTATTTTCTGCGTTTCTTTATGTGATGGGGCCCACGGTTCACCATTAATTATAAGTTTATCATTAACTAGTATTGCGTACTTACCTTCTAATCTGGCTTGTTTCATAATCGGTACAAGATGTTTTCTTTTTTCTCTCGTTTGCTTATCTAAGTCTTCAAACATTGATATTTCGGTGTTTTCAAGTTTATTCCTTGCTTTCAGAATTTCAGTTTTCTTTCTATAGGTTGTAAATCCTACAAGTATAAGTCCGTTATCAACGTGACGATTAGTCGCTTCATCTTGTTCTCTCTGCTCGTTAACATTATTGTGGTCATTCAGTTTATTCTTTCTTAGGTTAGTTATGAAGTCTATTTCGTGGTCTTCGCATTTGACTTGTAACGTGTGATTGATAAAATCGAATACTCGTGGTTCAATGCTTTTGTCCCATTGTCCAAGGCCTTTAATAACTATATTTCTTCTTTTCTCAGATTTTTTAATATGCGAGACATCTTCTTTTATGTCATCAACTTCATTTCGTAGTGAGTTAAGGTTGATTCTTCTCTCGAAATCGTCAAGATTTTGTGTTATCTCTTTGGCAATTTCTTTGAATTCTTCTCTCATTATTTGCCTTATTTCCTCTTTACTTGCCATTTTTCTAATAATTCTTAAGGACCTATTATTTTTAATTTGTATAATATGTAGTATAGTATTCTATTATTTAAAATAATTAATTAGATATAAAGCTAAATTGAAGTGAAAAATTTTAAAGTTAAGGAGAATTGTTTTGTATCTCTTAAATCAATAAACAGAGCCTGTGTGGAGATCTAACTAATTGACAAATAAGGCCAATCGGCCACCAGAAGCTGAGCGGAGCGGAGCGGAGCTGAGCGGAGTGTAGCTGAGTGTAGTTGAGTCCAAGGGGTGTGGCAACCGAAAGCTGAGCGGAGTCGAGCTGACTGTAGCGGAGTCTAGCTGACTCCGCTCTGTTTTCGTTTGCGTGAACTAAGCTAGTCCACCCAAAAATGTCAACCCAACGAAAACTATTATATTTGTGTTTAAGTTCAGAATCCGAGGATTCTGAAACCGAGTTTTCTCTTGCAGCTTGTATCGCATTACCAGCTTATAAGACAGATTGGGAAATTTTCTATCTAGAAAAAGGGATGAATTCGGGGAATTTCACACCCTTTTTCATGATCTAAACCCCGAACAGTTTAAGGAATATTTCCGTATGAATAGCCCTCAGTTGAATGAACTTCTAAATAAGATAAGAGATGATATAACGGGTTGTGATACAAACTATTGGAGAGCTGTAACATCCGAATTAAAAACCTTTTTTTTAAATACGCCAACACTGATTACTTTTTATTATACTTTATTTATTTTCCTTCACATTATATTATTGAAAGAGAGATTAGATGGCTATTAAGGTAGAGAAAATAATGAAAATCACTATTTCATTTGAGAAATGTTTCGACCAATTATTAATGTCATCTTCAAACAAACATATATATAAAATTAATTCAAGGTAATTATAATTATTCATTATAAATTTTGGCATATCCTTAATCCCACTGAAATCAAGTTTTAATTAAGAACCACTGTATAATAAGATGAATCTCCTCGATGAATAGTTGTTATGAAGATCACATGTATACAGCTTTTTGATAATTTTTTAGAATGTTATAAATTGTTACTAGTTTTGTTTAATGTTTTAATTTATATTTATACATATTAACATTTACTGGTTATTTCGATGTCGGTATGTTATACCAACGTGCCACTGTTAAACTTTTTAATTTTAGACCCTCCCTTATGGAGATAGTATTATATAATGAAACAATAATGACGTATGTAAGTATATTTTTTACTGAATACAAGTCTTAATTAAAACTTGATTTCAGTAAAATTAGAAGTATATGTCAAAATGTTTAATGAATAATTAAACCCTATATAATAACTAATTTTTATTTTATAATTACTTTATTTTAAAGCTATATATTATGCTTGTTTAAATTTTAGAATAAAACAAGACTGAAGATGACATTAATAATTGGTCGAAACGTTTCTCAAATAAAATAGTGATTTTCTACACTATATTAGCCAGCTAATCTCTCGTTCATTTATCTACAAGAGTGTATTAATCAATTAATAAAAAGTTTATTCAATTAATTTTTTAATAATATTATTGTTGTGGGTGGAGGGGGAAGCGGAGTCAGCTTTCAAAACCGACCGACTAAGCGGAGTCGAGATGCGTCGCTAGGCTCAGCTCAGCTCCGCTCCGCAACCGGTGGCCACCCTTACATTTAAAACAATGGGATTCGATTTCACAAGCTGAGTCAACTCCGCTCAGCTCCGCTCCGCTCAGCTTCTGGTGGCCGATCGGCCTAAAGAAGTTGGTTTTTAATATGTAAATACAATCTTGTGTTATTTTTAATGTGTTGATAGCAGTTGTTAGTTGTTTTTTCTGTAATCACCTCTTGGTTTTTGGTACGATATTCCAATTAAACATAGAAGTATTCAGGGTTCAGTATCTATCTATTGCATAAAAATGTGTTACTGCCTTGGCGAGTATGCGAACCAAGAATGACCGTCACGTGTGAATTGCTAAGCCGATGCCTTGACCAGTGGGCTATGTAGGTGACCGTGGTGTTCGGAAGTTTTCAGTTATTCTTGGCTATTTCTAAGGGGGGTTTTGAACTGATTACTGTTGAGTAAAGTAACCTTACAACAGTTATTATTAAGTTAAATTGTATTAGCTTTTAATTAATGTATGCTGCACTCACTTCTTTCCAGCTTGGCTGTTTAGATTTCTTCTGCAGAGTTGATTTAAGGTCTTTTTCCTCTCTAAGATGTTGTTGGAACAATTAAAGTACACTTCCTGGTGTAAAGTCTTTTCCAGCAATATTAATGAATCTAGCTTAAATTTAACAATGATAACGTTCACTCTTTTAAAGGGAATTGTATAGAACAATTTGCAATAAAAATTATCATAATCAGTACTATAAAACTATATAAATTTAATGATTTTTTAAGAGCGCGATGTTCACGTTTTCACAATCACTATAACCTCATCAATATATTTCATTTATCCACTAACATTGTCTGAATATATTAATTTTATTATCTTTAATCGTAGAAAGGTTATTTTAAGAAGAAATTCCTGTGTAGAAAATGTCTTAATAGTTCTCATTTGTGCAGGAAAATGATGATTAATATTTATTATCAGACTTAGTCATTTCGAAGGATGTCTCTTCCAATTACTTCTTTTACAAAATTGAATATAGAGAATTCAGAATTCTTTACATCTTTCTTGCTATACTGTATTACTAATATAGCTGAAATGTATGCAGGTATAGGTAGTATTGAACGTCTTTAAAATTACCATCTTTAATTAAATTGATTTGTTTGGGGCTACTTTTTCACTCCAAGTATTAGTGCTATGCTAAGATATTTGCCTCGAATACTATCTAACGCTAACGTCCACACACACACACACACACACACACACACACATATATATATATATATATATATATATATATATATATAATTAATAAATTCTCGACCGTAAATATAAACAGAAACAAACAAAACTCAGGTTTCGGTCACAAAAATCGTCACTGTTATAATCCCGACGTTTCGGTTTTTACTTAAAACCTTCTTCAGGGGCCGTAAAACATCTAAACAACACGACTGTTGTCTGTTTTGTTTGTTTCTGTTTATATTTACGGTCGAGAATTTATTCATTTATATATATATATATAGTGGGTTTGTATATAAATTAGATAGTATAATAATAATAATAATAATACCATTTATTGCATCATTAGAAAATTTACAATACATATACAGATATATACATTTTTAATTTATATATATGCAAATCGGTCGAAACCGTGGTTCCCTTAATGGGATTTGGGTTGGTTGCATCACAATAATTTGAAACATCGCCATAAATATCTTAAAGCATAACGAGGTTTGATTACTTATTAACAAATACAATATACAAAAATAAACAATTAGCAAATATAACAACATTAACACAAATTTTAACTCTACTTTAAATCTGTTTTAAAAATTTACTATTTAAATTGATTAATAATTATTCACTCAGCAT
Source organism: Gerris lacustris (assembly GCA_951217055.1). NCBI lineage: Eukaryota > Metazoa > Arthropoda > Insecta > Hemiptera > Gerridae > Gerris > Gerris lacustris. The sequence goes on along the minus strand of OX578276.1, from coordinate 73,954,878 downwards.
GCATTTTTTATTTATTTATTATTTGTTTATTTATTTATTATTTATTTATTTATTTATTTATTTATTTATTTATTTATTATTATTATTAATTTTATTTATTTATTCTTTTATAATTCTTATTATACACTTAGTATATATTTATTGTTTAATTAATGATCTGCTTATTAGCTACTAATTCATTATATCTTTGTTAATTAAAATATTTACTTACTACATATAACCTATTTATTTTATTTTATATTTTTTTGATATTAACATATAAATTTACAAATATATGTAAATACCTAATTTGCTAATGTTATTATTTATATATATCATTTTATATTTAGTATAGATTTATTTTGTAAGCCATTCAGAAGAGTATATTGACTTCATTCTTTTCCATTCCGGTCTCTGAAGAGCTACTCTTTGCCAACAGGCACCTCCACAAGTCTTCTTCATTTCTTCGTCCCAGGCTAGCCTAGGTCTTCCTCTTTTTCGTGTCTTATCTCTAGGATACCAGTCGATAAGTTCTTTGGTCCATCTATTATCTAGAGTCCGCACAATATGCCCTGCCCAGTTCCATTTACGCTCCACCACAATCTTTCCTATATCTTCTAGTTGGGTCTTATTCCTTATCCATTCGTTCCTCTTTCTGTCCCTCCTGGTTATCCTGAGCATGCTTCTCTCCATGGCTCTTTGGGTCGTTCTAAGCCTGTTTAATGCACTTTTAGTTAGTTGCCACGTTTCACACCCGTATGTTATGACTGGCAGTACGCATGATGTCCACAACTTCTTTTTTAGGTCAATTCCTACATCTGATTTAAATAGATGACGATATTTGTTGAATGAAACCCATCCGAGGGTTACTCTTCTGCTTATTTCTCTGTCTTGACCATCTATTTTGTTACTTATCAGAGAGCCTAGGTATATATACTCATTCACACATTCAATTGAATCGCCTAGTATTTGAATATTTTCTGAGTTGTTTATATTTACGTTCATTGCTTTGGTTTTATTCTTATTTATTTCTAGTCCTATATGCTTAGCTTTATCAATTAGATTTTCCAACATTTCTTTTGCTTCATTTACATCCTTGCATATTAAAACTACATCATCTGCAAATTTTAGGCTATTCAACCATCTACCGTTTACTTTAATCCCCCTATTCTCCCATTCCAGCATGTTAAAAACTCTCTCAAGTACACAAATGAAGACTTTACTTGATAGCACATCGCCCTGTCTAGTTCCTCGATTTATATTGATTGTTCTACATGTTTGATCATGAGATATCTCTAACTTGGCTCCGTAGTAAATATATTTTATTATTTCAATAATCTCTTTGTCTGCTGTGGTCTCCATTACTGCATTAAGTATTTCATGTCTGTATATTGAGTCGAAGGCTTTCTTGAAATCGACGAATATGAGGACTAAAGTAAAGTTGTATTCATGGCATCTTCTTATCATTTGTTTAACAACAAAAACGTGGTCTAAAGTAGACATATTTTTCCTAAACCCTGTCTGCGAGCTATCGATATCGGATTCCAATAGGTTTTCTATGCGTTTCGCGATTATTTTCATGAATATTTTGTAACTTACTGACAAAAGGCTAATTAAATTAGATAGTATTCGAGGCAAATATCTTAGCACTATATATGAATATACTTTCATATATATATATATATATTTATATATATATATATATATATATATATATATATATATATATATATATATATATATATATATATATATATACATATACATATATATATATATTATATATATATATATATATATATATATATATATATATATATATATATATATATATATATATATATATATATATATATATATATATATATATATATATACTATTTCCTTTATTTACCATACCTTTAAAAAAATACATCTTTAAATTATATGACAATTTATCAAAATGAAATTATAACTTCTCTACCACTAGGTATGATATAATCAGCAGATGCTGAGGAAAAATGAGTTAGTTAATTAAAATACAAAGTAAAAAGAAATTATCTCTGTTAACTAGTTTATATGAAATAGTACATTACGCGTCTAGTGCGAAAAGTAGCATTTTGCATGCGCGAGTGTGGAGTTTGCAACCGAGCGATAGCGAGGGTAGTAAAACCACATGAGCAAAACTAAATGCAGTTTTCGCACGAGGTGCGCACCGTATTTTATCTACGATTGTGGATTTTAATAATAAATTCAGAAAAAAAACGGTCCGAGACAACTCAGACAAACTTTCTCATATAAAAGTTCATAATTACTTAGCCCAGTGTATCCCACTTATTAGTTTTGTATGTACATTTAATTATTATTGAACATTTCAGGAATATTTATCATAAAAATAACTTCCCCTGCGCGGGGAATCGAACCCGGGCTCTCTCCGTCCGCGTTTTAAGCTATTTTCTCAGGAACTAGATTTTTCGTGGGAAAACGTTTTATATCGTTAGATTCGTATTTAAATGGACTACATTTTAGAATTTTTTAATCAAAATCGTCGGTACCGTTTTCGAGAAATACATTTTTTTCGGAGTTTTTGGGGGTTAGCGCCCCCAAATTTGGAGCTAAAATTCATTTCTCGATTTCGCCTTGGGTTATGATTTTTCTGATCATGTATGCCAAATTTCATGAAAATCGGTCCTGTAGTTTCGGCTCCAGGCGTCTGCACAGACGACAGACAGACATTTTTTAAAAACCACTTTTTTAGAGTCAGGGTACCTCAAAACGTGTAAATCCATCAACATTTCAAAATCGAATTTTCGCGCCATCACAATACTTTCTCTTTATATGAGAAAGTAAAAATTAATAAACTTTCTGTATGTAAGTACGTATTTCTCTTTTGATTAAGATAATATTAATTCTGTGTTGTATTTTGTGCCGAATTAATTATTTCGGAAGGCGTATAATTCTCCTCATTTTCTTCATAATCACTTAAATCACTAATTGTTTCTCTAAAAAATCAATATAAACAGTTACTTTTATTAAACAAACAGCAAATTTGAATGTAAACCAACTCGCTAATCGTGCGTAAAGGTGAAGAATCCCTCTTTAGGTCGGAAAAAAGAGGAATTCTTCACCTCATTATGAAGGCGCATGCGCAATAAACACAGCTACGAAAGGAATCACTTTCTATGCATCTAAACAGAGAAATGCAGCAACCCTGCATTTTATTGTTTTTATTTATTTTTAAAAGAAAAATGTCATAATATTGATTCAGTCAAATTTATGGCACTACACTAAGAATAACCATGAAACCATTTTTTTGTTGTTGTTATTGATACGGTATTCGCTTCAGAGAGATACGAGGAAATTAAGAATTTCGATAAGACGGAGAAAATATTATAAGAGTTGTTATAGGAAACTTTGACTGATAGGTGTGCTCAGTATACTCTAATCTTATCAGCAAAGAAATGTTATCAACTCGAAGGCTAAAGATACAGTCGTACACTAATGCTTTCAATAATTCTGGAACGTGACATTTATATACATGCTCTGGAGACTAAATATTCCCAGCTAATGAATCAATCTATTATTTAATAGGTAATCGTAGTTTATCATTTGACCTATATTTATTGGTTTAAAACGTCATTAAATAATTTATGACTGAGGTAGCAAACTATGTTACCTTATTCATAAAAAGTGAACAATTAATATAAAAAAAATAATTGTAATATATTTATTTATCTTTTTTTTATATAAATATTATACATAATTATATATAAATAAATCAATGACGTTTAAGTCTAAAAATTTTTTTCTTAAATGCGTGATACTAAATAAAATTCAAAGAGTAATCTTGATCAGTGTACTGCGTTAAATCATAGTTAGGTTCTTAGTAGAATAGGTTTTTACATTACTCAACGTCGTTGAACTAATGCTTTTATTAATAATTTGACTGTGAGAGAAAGAAGTGATAGCCATCGAGATTTGAGAGTTTAACCGGCTAAGATTAGAATAATGTTGTGAGGATAAAGGAAATAATAAAACGAAGTTGTAGGAGAGAAGCCGTTCGCCTTCTACAAGCGCACACATTTATTGGCAGGTATTTAGATTGTTACTCCCCTAATAAAGAAAACAGAGGGGAGTAACAATCTGAAGAAGGTGTGCTGAATGTTCCTGTTTAGACTGTTACTCCCCTTATAAAAACAAGTGTGATATTTCTTTGTCCAAAAGTACATTGGGCTAAACATACCTTTTTTCTTTATACTTATTTAGTCAGTCATTTTTATTCTAAACATTTTATAGGGGAGTAACAATTTTAAGAAGTACCTATTTATACACCTATGACCTGTATCTTCAAATGTACTTCTCTCATTTTTAAGACATTTGGTGTCGATTGGAAGTAGCCCGCAGATAACCTCAAATTAATTTGAACCGCTTGCACTCAGTAAAAATGATACTTTTATTAGTGTAAAAAACCAAATAATTTTACAGATTTAATAATAAAAGGGAAAATAAATAAATAAATTGGTCGATAATGGGTTGTAAAAGCATAACATCAATAAAGTACGTTGTAGGAAAATGGTAGGGAAAGTACTAAATTCGTAAGGCTTAAAGTAATTATTGTGGATTGAATTAATACCCAATTATTAATTAATTAAAATATAATTGAGTAGTTCTTGAGACATTTGGATTTTATTGATGTGTAAGATTAGTTAGGTACCTAGATATTAAACAAATTGCAGTTAAAGTTTTACTTTACTGTTGTTCAAGTTCGAATTACTCGTATATATTTGAATAGCCTTGAATGAATCAACAAATAAATAATATATTATATATTTATAATGTTTCATAAAAAAAATAAAAAATCAGATTATAATATATATTTAAGGAGTAGTATAGATTGATGATATCGCAATATTGACACAAAAATGGATTCCTCTCCAGAAATAAAATGCACTCTTTTACTGTTTTTATCTTACTATTTTAAATAATATATTAACAAAATGCATTGAAGATAAATAAATTATACCTTAAATAGAAAACTAGTAAGGCGTGCTTCACGTAAGTACGTGGGGGCGATAATCGCCGGTTTCTGTACATTAAAGTTAAAATTATTAAGTGTATTATACTAATTTTAATAGTAATATTCTTTTTCTACTCTTCAAGACCTTTAAATTGATGTATAACATGTTATGGTAACTAAAACATAGTTTAGTCACCTGCCATATTGGCCGCCATCTTGAAAATTTTAATAATTGCATATTCTTTTTCTTCATTTCAAGACCTTTAAATTGATATATAACATGTCATGGTGAATAAAAACTTGTTTTTATTCACCAGCCATATTGACCGCCATCTTGAAACTTTTAAGTGTAAAATTTTAATAATTTCATATTCTTTTTCTACGCTTCAAGACCTTAAAATTGATGTATAACATGTCATAGTTACTAAGAACTTTTTTTTCGTCGCCCGCCATATTGGCCGCCAGCTTGAAAATATTACGTGTGAAATTTTAATGGTTGCATATTCTTTTTCTTCATTTCAAGACCTTTAAATTGATATATAACATGTCATTGTGACTAAAAACTTTTTTTTAGTCACCCGCCATATTGGCCGCCATCTTGAGAATATCAAGTGTAAAAAATCCAAAATGTGTCCAGTTATCTAAAATGCCGAGATGCACCTGTGTGCCGAATTTCATGTTCCTAGTTATATTAGTTTATGAATTGAAACAAGCAGCGGACAGACAGACAGAGCCGTTATATAGGGTTTCTTTTTGTACTTTGTACAGAAACCTAAAATAGAGGTAACTTCAGGAGATTTAGCTTTGTAATTATATGTATCTTGCATTGAAGAAAATAGTCATATATGCTCTGTATATATTCACAAATAATTATTTCAGTGAGGAGGAGTTTATAAAGATGCATTTACAAACAATGACGTTTAATACTTTTTCTCATCCTTCCTCAAGAGAAAGCGGGATGTTCAAACATACCAAGTAGGGACATATACTGGGTACCCGGCTAGGTTTTTCACTATCCGGTCAATGACCCACAAGATAAAAAAATATCAAAGGACATGTTTTTTATTACTTTTTTAAACATGAAACTGAAATTAAACAAGTTCATAAAAACTCTTCTGTAGAATCCACCAATATTTTTTTAACCAGATCTTAGTCTTTTAAAAACCATATTTAAACATTCTGAACATATCAGGTTACAAAAGCGATTTTTTACTAAATTCATTTTAAAAATAAAAAACACGGAAATTTATTTACTTTAAATTAACAAATGAATATGTCTTATTCTTCGTGCATTAATATAGGATTTTGTCTTCTTTAAACAAATAACAATGGGAATGAAGATCATGAGGGGAATGAAGATCATGAGGGAAATTTCAGCCAATTCTGTCAAATTTTTATAAGAAATTATTCATTAAAGCATTACTGGCTAATAAAAGAAAGCATACACTTATTTCAATACATTAAAGCTAATTTCGCTTGCTGTTATACATATTTTTAATAAACGAAGGAATATTAAAAATTCACACTAATGATTGCCTACAAATCATTAAGCGTACCAACTCAAGTTATTCGAAAATTACTATAAAAGCCCCCATTAAATAAAAGCATATCTTAATTTGACTCTTGTTCCAAGCCATACCAATTAAATTACGAGTAATGGGAGAAAATAACGAAGACTTAAATGATAAATAAAGCCTAATATAATCTATACCATCACATCTTCACTAGAACCCCGGGAGAAATTAATGACGGTAAAATATTACTTTTAATAACCGTGCGAGTCTTACACAATATATTAAGCTCTAGAGATAGTTTCTTGACATCAAGTCGGGTAATTATGTAAGGGTACATTCAAAATGCACGGTGAGATAACATCTTGGTGGTGGAGGATAAGAAAATGTAGAGAGGAATCAGGCGAGGAGGAAGGAACAGAACAAGAGGCATCTAATGTAATATGTCACTTGCCTGGATGCCGCCACATTCTGCAATGCATAATTGAACCAATTGTATCACTCCCACGCCGAGCTCACTACGTCAACTAAGATCCTCTTCGAAAGCCCGCTTTACCCGTATTCAACTCAAGTGACAAACACTAAATTTAGCCCTGAGCTGGCATCACATATTGACTTTAAGAATCATCAAAACTGCTCTAAAAGTATATAATTGCAACTTTGTTCCTTCTGTGTAACCACGTTTTAAAAGCGAATCAAACAGTTAAAGTTTTATTTGTTATCTAGTGATGTGCCATTTTTGTGTTATTTGTGCTTATGTATATATTTTTATATATATATATATATATATATATATATATATATATATATATATATATATATATGTATATGTATATATATATATTGTTTAATATGTCTACCAGAAAATATTTCTTCAGGGAAAAATTTTCATATTATTATTAATCTACCTGAAAAGAGCTTTAAAATGACTTGTTACATGCTTTATAAGCATTAACTTTTTTCTGCAACCACATTTCAGGAACATTTGTTTTCAAAATTCCGGTAAAGAATTGAAATTTTGTAATAATAGATACAATTTTTTTTCAACCCTTCAAAACGATTTATATCATGTCATGCTGACTAAAATCTTTTTCTTTATATTGGCTGCCATCTTAAGTGGTAAATTTCCAAAAACTATACTGTTGTCTCGAATGCTAAGATGCACCTATGTGCATGTGCAGACATTCGTTCAAATCGATAAATTTTTGCGCCAGTTATCGATAGGTAAACACACAAACAAACTCCCGCTTTTAAATAAAATGCCCCACACAAGATCAATTAATGTACCTGTTGATTCGTCAGTCGTCAGTCATTTTGTTTCTTGGTCTGCCTCGAACTCTGCGGAAAATACAACTGCCCATTTGTCCCCTGTCCGCCGCGGTAGGCTACCTTCTGTAACCAGAATTGAATGAAGCAATATTACTGACCACTAAGGCCTCTCTCTGTTTGACCTGGCCTTTAGAAAGCATTTTTAAGTTCATTTTATTTATGCATTCTATTTTCTTGAGATTCGTTTGGTTACACAAACCACAACTGCTCGCTTTCGGTAACACCACCAAGGAGACTGGTAGAGTCGATGCGGTTAAAACTGGAGCCTGAATTAATTCGAGGGAGTTTTTCAAAAAATTACCTACTCTTTTTCAAATTAATATTATCCATAATTGTATTTTTCTTCCACTTAAATAATGGGTTATAAATAATGTTTTATGTAACAAGAGTTATCCATGTAGCTACTGATTTTTAATGCTTAATTAATAATTTATTGTTTCACTTTTGCTTCCGAGCTTACCCAAGAAAACGAGCGCAAGTTGGTCTTTCTGAAGAACTACCTTTTTTTATATTTTCATTTCCAAATTTATTTGACTAAAATGCGTTTCAGACATTAAGGGGCATTTTTGGTCTCTTGTCCGCCTGTCGGTCAATATATTTGCGTACTACCATATCTTAAAAACAACGTATCCGAATTTAATGAAATTTGCATGGTTCATCACTCGGCCATGGTGATCTCCTTTTTCTGTTGTCTTCTGTTGTCTTCTTAGAGCCTTAACTACTGGATCAATTTAGATTAAATATAACATACATGTTTTGAAGAACCATACGCAGAAGCGAAATCGAGAAATTAATCTCGATCCGATTTATCCTCTCTTCACTCCCCCCCCCCCCCCAAGAAAAACAAATTAACAATTGCAAAGAATAATTTATCAAAAACTGTTCCGAAAATTTGGTTTTTTCCAATTGTCTTTTTCAATACAAATTGTAAAAATACTTGTTACATTTGTTAAGGTCAGACTTATTTCGAAATTAAGGTTATAGTCCTTTTGGATGTATGGTTTGGGAGAGATGTATAGTTTGGGACAACGCATAAACAGAATACGAAACGGCCACTCTGTCCCCTTCAAAACAGAATCTAAAAATCCCTTTTAGAAAGGCTACATCAAATTAGCAAGTCGTGTGGCAACATTCGAACAACTCAGCGTGTGGAGGGCCTAAACGTGCCAAAGGCCTTATACATTGGTAAAATCCTACTTGATTAAAATGAAACTTCTGCTAGATAATATATACCTTTGTATTAACTAATATGAAATGGAACTCATACTCATTAATGTGGTTTTTTTAATTTAAATAATCGTGTTCTTTTTAATATAACCATATGTTTCATTATTTATTTTTTTGACTTTGAAGTTTATTCATAATTTAGACTTGTTATTCGTGGAGGGCTTATGTTGCTTTTAACAAAATTGCTTTTAGGATCTGTTGTAATATTTTTCATTTAACTTCAGTAGTGCATTCGTGTAACTGCCTCTGAGATTGTCAATTCGTGGTGTCTAAAATATTGTAACATTCCGTGCTACATGATATCTTTTTACATATTCAACTAATGACAATCTTAATTATTTAACTACTTAAAGTTTAATTCTAATTTAACTTCTAATAAATTATAATTTGGTTTCAAAACAAATTTTTCATGTATGGTTCCTTTGTGTTCAAATGACTATTATTATTAATTATTATCTTAAAATCATTTAATGATAATTTATTAAAAATACTTCTTGCATACGAGTCCGCAAGACAGAGACATTTTCATGCTTTTGCTCTGCGTAAACTACCGACATAACATGAAATAAAATCGGTAATATATTCAAGTATGTAATTAATAAATAAAGATAATTTTGCTTCCGAGCTTACCGAAGGTAACGGAAGCATTGTATTCACTTTTGAGAACGAAAAACTTTTATGCCTCCGATTTTAAAAATTCCAAGACAGAAATCCGTTTCAGACATCAGGAAACATTTTTGGTCTCGTGTTTGTCTGTCTGTCTGTCTGTCTGTCTGTCGGTCTGTATGTCCGCGAATTATGAAACGTGCGACGATAACTTGAGTAAATGTCGATCGATTTTGATTAAATTTGGTAGACATGTTCATTTTACCAATGCCCAGGACGAGTTCGTTGGACAACGTTATCCGTCCAAGCGTTCACGAGCTACGCTCGCGTAAACGTGAACTTCAAATTAAAAATTGGAATTTTAGGTCGGGACAAAAATCTAACTTCATCTATTCAATAAGACAAACATTTCTTTCAAATACAATTTTTTATTAAAACCAACAGGGACACCGCTATGAAGTGTTAAAGATCGCTAAAACTATTAATAGTTTTTACACAATAAACAATATAACAATAAAGTAATATAACAATAATTTTAATGTTAATATAACAATAAAGTACATGATAGGATGCGAGGAAGCTATGTGCCACACTAATTGGCAGTCTATTTATTCTTATCTCCACACCGGCACTGCCGCGGCTTGATTACAAACGACTGAATTCAAAGGCGCCGGCCCGATTTCTACGAATTATTATTAATATGCCTTCATACTAGGTAGGCCGAGAGCAAGGTGAAATGAAATACAGGTGGGCTCATTCGGCTTAAAAACGAGAACCTAGTAGATTTGGCCACGCCCACATTCTAGGGTGGTAGTGACGTAGGCTGGCTGCCCAGATTCCACAATCTATAATCTTAATACCATTATTTTTGCGACTATTTTTGTTCAATTTAACCTCATGCCTCTAATTTTGCACTTAGAGCGCTACTTTTTTTTTTTAACGTATAGGTTAATAAATTCTGAAGATTTTTGTATGTATATTTTATTTTATAAGTGAAAATGTTTAATATTAAAACAGTTTAAGAATAAGATTTGTGTTTAAAAATCTAAACCTTCACAAATATATGTATATATTATTAATTAATATATTTATTTATTTTATTTTGATTTTTATATTGTATTATCGTTATCAATCTATTTATTTATTTATTTATTTTATTTATTTTAAAGTAAGTTACGAAGTACGGCTCTTTTTTAGACCAAAATAAATGTTGTTATAGGTGATTTGTGTTAAATTTATTTAGCCGATTTTAATCACTCCCATTTTTCAAGTAATATCTTCTTGTTTAAATACTTTTTTATTACTTTTTTATATTTTTTACGATTTTTTTTTTTTTTTTACGATTTTTTTTTTTTTGTTAAAAAAAAAGTGACGCTTTCACTGTACACGAGTTAAAAAAAACATTTCTTGCACTCCTAATAATTAAAAAATCTATGACTCCACAAACATTTTTCTATAGATTCATCATTGCGGTGTGGTCAGATTCTTAAATATTCTTTTTAGGGAGGATAAATTTAAATTTAAATATTCTACATGAAGTACACGATAGTGCCTAGCCCCTTTTAACCTTAGTTATCATGCTATATTTTTCTTCGACTTTCTAACTATAAGCCTAGATAGAAATATAACGTAGTTTGTGATACTAAATATAATTTCTTTCTTATTTCGATGTAATTTGTCGGGAGTTTAATTAAAAAGCTTGTCCCAGCAATCGGTCACGATAGTTACTTCACAATAGTTACCAAGAATTTTGCTGCACTGTTTGACTGAGGGGGTATGTCACACAACAATTCTTTTCAAAAATCATGGTGCGTACGTTTATTAAAAGTCACAATAGTTACCATTAATTTTAGTACTTAAAAGTGAATTTAAGGCATTACCCCCATAGTATACAGAAAAATTATGCTTTCCCTTCAAAGCATTAATAAATTTATAAGTCACGATAGCTACTTGTCCCGATAGTTCCTTTTCACATACATATTCTTGTTATATAGATGTTCAGCGTCTAAATAAAGCACAAGTTGGTTCAGAATTGTCAAAGTTTTTTCAAAAATTTCACTTTTATTTTATCATACCTAACTCTATAGAGAAACAATGCTTCAAAGTCTTCGTATGGTTTCAACCACTTTCCAGCCTAATGAATATCTAGTCGTACTATCATTTGACGAAATGAAAATAGAATCTTGCTACGAATACGACACAAAAAATGATGCTGTTGTAGGTCCCCATAAATATCTACAAGTTATGATGGTACGAGCACTCTTTACAAGTTGGAAACAGCCAATTTTTGCTGATTTGGATTCTAAAATTACTAAAGAATTGTTGTAGTATATAATATATTTAAAGTATATAATATATTTTACCTATCCCAGCACTGCAATCTAGTAGAGAGAAATTAAACTAGTTTTCAAAGCCCAGTATAAATAATTTGTTTTTACAATTAAACGAAAAACGCGATAAGTAAAAAAATATAATAAAACTACAAACGTATCTCTTCTTACCAAGTCTCTACACTATGTATTATACTTATATTAACAATAATAATTTGAACTAGTATATTTTAAGTTAAAAAATATGTATCCGAGAAAATATTATATATATTTCACAATAAAAAGGTTAAATTAAAATATGATAATTTTAATATTAACGTATGTTTTGGTTTGGAAACATTTATTTAACATAATATGTGATCTGAGGGGGCAATTAACGTAAAAAAAATCACTAAATATGATAAAAATGAATAAAAAGTTAGTTTAATTGTATAGTAGTTATTAGAAAGGGTAGGAACTTGGGTCGCCGACTGACGTCACACACCCGAGCGCCTACGAAGATAGTCGAAGAAACTCGAACCCTCGGTTGTTAGGGAATGAGCCCACCTCTCTATTCTACCATCTTGGGCCGAGAGGGCTGGGAGTTGATGGCAACCTCCTGTACTTTCCTAACTCCCTGTCACACGTATAAATCTTTTCGACTCTCTTCGGCCCTATGACGTGCGGTGGAGGGAGGCCAAACAGCTGGAGCCTGGATTACACACCTCCTATAGCTTTTTAACTCCCTGTTATAATTTTCTGAGTTTTCGGTAAATTTGGAAGCAACAATTATTATCAAAAATTTATTGGTTTTAATTGTATTTGATAATAGCTAGGAGTCCCAATTGTTGGTCTTTGTTTATAGACTGTAAAGTCGTTTTCTTGCACTGTAATCTGTTATCTACGTGACGACAAGCGGTAGTAGATTATTTCAATATAGCCCTGCTGACGTATATAGCAGTGGGAGGACAGGCAGGGTGGTTTGTTGGCGTACAGCGCCCACTCTGTTCTTATCCGGAGCTATAGAGACTAGGGCCAGGTGGTGTAGGGTGGTTTCTAAAGGCCTTTGCACAACAAACCTGGTAAATTGGGTTTACCTTTCTTTATCACCTCCTCTTCCCGCTAACTTCATAACATGAATTTCTATTAACTAAGGGTTTTGTTTTTTTTATGCATGGACTAGATTTGACTAGACTGTTTGACTGAGCTTTTCCCTATGTCTAACTTTTAACGCTTTAATGTAGGTCTCTCAAGAGTAGTGACGAATTAGCAAATTTAATTTTGGTCTCGAAAATATGTTTCCTCTTTTTTTTTTTAATTATTAGAATTTAAAACAGATAAAGTAGGATTAGCCTCTATTCTTTTCTTACATGCGGTGTAATTTTGTTGAAAGGCCTGGATTGCTAGAATTAATGATACATTGAGATTTCTCTCTTATATCCCGTCTCTTAATTTGGTTTAATGTGTCAAGTGTAGAAAAAGATATATTTCATATAGGGTCCAGGTTTTAATTTAGTTTAGCTTGTCAGCTAGTGATTAATTATATTTTTGGACTCTTACAATGCTTACAAAACTGAATTTAAGATTACCGTTGCTGATTATACTTTAAGAGACTTCCTGGTAATGAGTATTAGCAGCACCAAGGAGATAATTGTATGTATGACTCGCTCTATTACCATTTTACAAGATTATTACAAGAACAATTATTATATACAGGGTGGAGCACGGCAGACGTATGAATTTGAAAATGTAATAAAACACAGAATGTTACAGAATAATCCTGATTAAATAACATGGGAAATTTAAATTTACCTAGATTTAAACAAAGTATCGGATAAGTGGTTCCCCTCACATTCCAAACACTGATTAAGCCTTTTTTTTGAAGTTTTTGTGCACTCTTTCGAACATTTCCACAGGGATTTTGGTAATTTTGGCTCGCAATGTTGTTCTTGAGGGCTTCCAGGGTTCTGGGACGATAGCTGTACACCAAGGATTTAAGGTATCCTCACAGAAAAAAATTACAAGGAGCCAAATCAGGCGATCTTGCTGGCCAGTTTAAATCGCCTCTTAAGGAGATGAGACCCCCGGGAAATCTGTCTTGCAAAAAGTTTACGCAAACCCTTGCTGTGTGGTCAGTGGCCCCGACCTGCTGAAACGTGGAACATAAACCTCCCGTCCCCCTCTTTCAAACGACCCTACTCTCAAACGTCTAGGACCAATAGGGGGGGAGCAATCCCCTCTTCAAATTCATACGTCTGCCGCGCTCCACCCTGTATATGTATATATTATATATATATATATATATATATATATATATATATATATATATATATATATATATATATATATATATATATATATATATATATATATATATATCAGCAATGTAATACCGTGTTTTTGCACACTGCAATAAGGTACACAAATTGTGTAGTGAGAGACACCAAGGGGTGTGCCACGCAAGCGTGACACATAAGAACTGTTCCAACATTAGACTATACGTCACAAAGATGTTGGCTCGGCATTACGCCATGTCCTGCATCGTTTCGTCGCGTCCGACTCATCAGGGGCCCGACGATGCCCACCCAACTCTGGACCTATACCAACTCAAGAAGATCAGGTATAGGGCTTTATCAGAGACGAGCGTGCTCTCACACCGCCATTCTTGCTTGGCTGGCAAAACAAATCAGCAATGTGATACATATATAATACATTGCTGATTTGTTTTGCCAGCCAAGCAAGAATGGCGGTGTGAGAGCACGCTCGTCTCTGATAAAGCCCTATACCTGATCTTCTTGAGTTGGTATAGGTCCAGAGTTGGGTGGGCATCGTCGGGCCCCTGATGAGTCGGACGCGACGAAACGATGCAGGACATGGCGTAATGCCGAGCCAATATCTTAATGACGCAATGTCTGATGTTGGAACAGTTCCTATGGGTCACGCTTGCGTGGCACATCCCTTGGTGCCTACACAATTTGTATATATATATATATATATATATATATATATATATATATATATATATATATATATACTATATATATATATATATATATATATATATATATATATATATATATATATATATATATATATATATATATATATATATATATATATATATATATATATGAGTATATAGTACTGCTAGGCTGCCTCCAAGTCGCTTCGCTCGTCAACTTCCGGAAGGCGGCTGCTTATGGTGCTATGCGCTCCTCAGTGTCTCAGGGACAGCCTTTATGGAAGTCGAGGTGTAGGGTGCTTATGAATTCATTATTATCGACACACTATTCTTGTGTCATCCATTTCATGTATTGTTGTATAATTCCTTCGACAGCCCTAGGCTCTCCGTGGGTGATTTAGAGTTAGTTAGTTTACAAGTCCAGTAATTGGAATCTTTATTTATCAAAATGACAATTAGCTTTAATCCTATAAACTAACTTTACCTTTAAACCTAAAACGAAATAGTGATACAATGAAATTACTATTTATTATAAAAGATTTAAAAATAAGGTCTTTGAGTTGTATTGCTACTCAGTAGTATTTAGTTAGTATTCAACAACTATTTAACTAGAGTTGAATGAAAAAAAAATAAACAGGTCAAGTGTGTGCTAGTCAGCACTCAGCGAGGGTCCGTAGGCCACACTATATAGTGTTTAACTGTAAAGTGTATAAACAGTGTTTTTAGGGTTTTGTAGATTCTTCTCAAAACCCTTATGCCGAGGGTGATGTGTCCGTCTGTCCGTCGCTCTTTGGTTCATAGGGCCCGAACCAAAAAAATCCAAAAAAATCAAAATATACCCAAAAAAAAATTTCCCCCCCCCCCAACCACTATTTTTCGGCTGGTCCTAAAATTTCGAAATAATTCATGCTAATGCCTTATTGTGGGGCGATGAAAATTCCGGGAGTTCATCCCAAATTTTAAAAAATTGCCAATTTTGGGCGCGAAAATTTGAAGTGTGCCAAAAATTTTATTTTTTTAAAATTTTGAGTTGGGTATCATATGAAAGCTGGTGGAGAGTAGGATTCAAATATATATTTGCTTTTTTAAATTTTTCATTCTTTATTAATTTTATAAGTCAAAATATACCCCAAAAATTTCCCCCCTCCCCAACCACTATATAACGGTTGGTCCTAAAATTTCGAAATAATTCATGGTTATACCTTATGGTGAAGCGATGGAAATGGTCTGAAAAAATGAATTTTTCTAGTCGTTATTACCGATGAAAAACATTGTGACCCCCCGGGGGATCGAACCCGGACCCTTGAGATCGAAGAATAAAATCATAATTACATAACGGGCATGCTTAATCTTCTACAAAACCCTAAAAAGTACTTGGACGCAAGTACTTCCCTGTGATTTTTTTAAAATGCTAAAAAGCTTACTTTGAACCAATCTAAGGGTCTGATATTCTCAAAACACACTCTGTGATAAAGTATTTGTTTGCCACTGAACCGGACTACAACCATATAAATACATCGAAAAGACCATAATTATAAAAAAACGTATTTTGTCAATAAAAAATAAAATAATTTTTTTTCTCGAAATTTCCAAAAAGTGGTATCTTTACTTTTGGTCGAAGAATGTTCAGGAATTTTTTCAGATTTTTTGCACTTCACATAAGCGAGATAGAGGGGGGGGGGGGGGGGGGACACGTTTCAAACCCGCTTTAAACTCGCCTACGCTCGCCCTATCAAAGTTATAACCAAAGAATTATATATTTTGGTAATCAGCTCGACGTACCCTTTCATATAATACCCCTCACGGTGTCGAAAAAAAATAAAAAAAATTTAACCCTTAAGTTTTTTAACCCTAATTTCTTTGAAAAATATTTTTTTTAAGTCGCTATATTTTTAAAATATGTGGGCAGGTACAAGACACATACATGCCAAATTTCAAAGTGATCGGACGAAAGGTGTAGCCGTGAGAGCACGCGAGAGGACGGACGGACAGACACACGCAGGAAAATATAAGGGTCCTTGGTTTTGCCTACGGACCCTAAAAATCGTGTAAATCGAATTAAATTTCCCAAATTTATGACATTTTTTTGGATTACAAATTCTGTGCGCCGACTCGTATTCGAACTCAAGGCCTTTCGTCTATGCAGTAACTGTGTTTTGAAGATGATTTTTAAAATATTTAACTTATTTTTTATAAAATAAATAAAACCCAGTAAATCAGTAAAACAAATAAAATAGTTTTATAGAAAGTACTACATATTTTACTTAAGTTAATAATAAAATTAATTGTTGTATCATACTTTTTTTGTCTTCTTCGAAATATTACCCCCCTTCCCCCTACCCTTTTTATATTATGTTAACTAAAGTCTCAGACTATTCCATAATTTGCTATGGGAATTTGCCAAGTTATCTTTTACTTAGGGGAGGGGGGACATATTGCTAGTTATTTATTTACTTTTTATTCGGTTACTGAAATAGAGTGTATGTTAAATACTTCTACTTAGTAAATATAATGCATCTAAAACCACAATTATATATTATTATTTTATTAAATTTAAATAAATTATAATTTCATGGAGTTCATTAAAAATTGGTCGTAGTGCGGTTATATTCCGCTAAGTTGCACTTTTATACTTACCATTATTTAGATAATAATGTGCGCTTTTATACCATTAAATTGAAAGATTTTAATTAGATAACTTTCATGAGAATACTGCTGGCTATTATAGTTAATAGTTTACTATGTATTATAAATATTTAGGTCCTCAGGGGTATTAAAAAAATAAAAACTACTTCATTAAGTTTTTTAAGGTGATATTTCGTCCCTAACTTGGGACATCTTCCAACCTGTAATGTATTTAACCATTAATAACAATAATCTTTACAATATAGCTTTCAACTATACAATCATATATTCCTTTTATTAGTGTGGAAATTATAACTACTAGTTAAAATTAATAATAATAATTAAAAATAATAATAATATTTTTGTTTTTATGTAAATAAAGATAAGATATTCTATTGTTAATATTACATATCTTTATAGATAACTCTTTTAATAACCACACTAATTTTTTATCTATACAATTTACAAATCTCTTTATTATATTACAAAGATTATCGTTGAGCCGCTTCAATAGGTTTGCTTCTTCCTTTCCTGAAATTTTCTTTCGCTGTTTAATTGGCTTTAATTGACCTGCCAAGCTAATATCCATTTTATATATAATATATAATGTTTGTAGTCCCCTTATTATGTATAATATTATAAATATTTAGGTCCTCAGGGGTATTAAAAAAGTAAAAACTACTTCATTAAGTTTTTTAAGGTGATATTTCGTCCCTAACTTGGGACATCTTCCAACCTGTAATGTATTTAACCATTAATAACAATAATCTTTACAATATAGCTTTCAACTATACAATCATATATTCCTTTTATTAGTGTGGAAATTATAACTACTAGTTAAAATTAATAATAATAATTAAAAATAATAATAATATTTTTGTTTTTATGTAAATAAAGATAAGATATTCTATTGTTAATATTACATATCTTTATAGATAACTCTTTTAATAACCACACTAATTTTTTATCTATACAATTTACAAATCTCTTTATTATATTACAAAGATTATCGTTGAGCCGCTTCAATAGGTTTGCTTCTTCCTTTCCTGAAATTTTCTTTCGCTGTTTAATTGGCTTTAATTGACCTGCCAAGCTAATATCCATTTTATATATAATATATAATGTTTGTATATAATGCATCTAAAACCACAATTATATATTATTATTTTATTAAATTTAAATAAATTATAATTTCATGGAGTTCATTAAAAATTGGTCGTAGTGCGGTTATATTCCGCTAAGTTGCACTTTTATACTTACCATTATTTAGATAATAATGTGCGCTTTTATACCATTAAATTGAAAGATTTTAATTAGATAACTTTCATGAGAATACTGCTGGCTATTATAGTTAATAGTTTACTATGGTTTTGTTATGTATTAAAATCCGTAGGAGTCAGGATTAGATAGCATAATTAATATAGTCGGCAGAGTTTATTCTTCTTCCTCTTGACTGCGGTTATACTAAGTAGAGTGAGTGGGTGTGTCGATGGTTTAGTATCAGGGAGTTTGCAAGGCGTCCGTAGGATGTTTTGTATCAATATCGGTAATTGCCGCTCGAGTGAGATCCCATCCTACGCTTCTCCTATAACTCCGTTTATTGAGAGCCTAGCTCTGTCTAACCCGGTACTTTGCAGCTTAGTTGTCTGCTAGTCAATAACTGGGTCCTGTGTTAGCCCTAAGTAAGCGGTTATATTACAATGACCCTATGGACCTGTGAGACTGCTGGTTCCCTGAAGTTATATCGATTCTTACTCTACTATTAGGGTCAGTATCCTGCTATGCAGTTGTTGACCTCATCTAGAAAATTATTTAATTTCCATTTAGCTAAGCACATTACATTTACGGATAATTTATTACATCAGAGAAGATTCAATATTATAATTTATAATATAGCCAAGATATTATAAATTAATATTATAATTTATAATATAGCCAAGATATATTATTGAAAGGAGATGAAGAGAAAATGGTTCGAAGTTAAATGATTTGTTTTGTGAGGTGAACAAGAGGAAAGTGTTGTGCCGCTCGAGTGAATCATAAGTTTGCTACACACCCTTAAACACGAATAGACTCTTCACATCTGCTTCCCCCTTGTAATTTTCTTCTTTCTTTAAACAACACGGGAGCATTCAATTATAGCTGATGCATTAAAACTACATTTTCTGTATGAGAACATTTTTACTTTGAGGTCGTTGTCTTTTATTTTTTTATAAAACCTATAGTAATTTAAAATAATATATAATCTAAAATATATAAAACTTGCCTTCACCCCGCGCTCCGCGCGAGGCTCATGTTAGGTATTAGTGGATGTTTAATATTATCTCGTGGCCTAGCAATTAAATGAATGCCTACTTAGTTTTGACTTAGGACTATAATATTACTTATACATAATTCATTCCATTACTAAGAATATAATATTTACTCTACAAATTGTAGTTTGAAGTCTATATCTATCTATATATATATCTATCTATATATATATATATATATATATATATATATATATATATATATATATATATATATATATATATATATATATATATATATATATATAATTCAAGTTTTGTCTGTACATTTGTCAGAATTGAAATTTTTTTAGATACTTTTTCATTTTATACATTTCAAAAATCGAATCCGGCTTTAACTTTTTTCGCGTATGTATGTGTGTCTGTTGCCACCAGTCCGACTTTATAGGCGCAAAACTGGCTAAGCGAAATCTATTATTTTTTTCAGGGGTGAGCGCAAACGTGTTGTGCAATTTGTAGGCTTGGTTTCATCGAAAAATATTGAGTAGAACCAAAGTTATTAACAATTTCATTTAACAAATATATAAAAAACATAACCTAAAAATATTAGGTTGATCCACCATAACTAAAAGCCACAGACTCGCAAATCAAAACGTTTTGGTACTTCTAGCCCACCTAGAGACTCGCGGTTTTTTGTGTTTAGTCGGAAATTGGCCCAAACCGACGGGAAAAATCCGAAAAGTTAAAAATGTTTTAAATGTTTACCTCCTCATAAAAAAATGAAAGATGGCGGAAACTTTAAAGTTTTTTTGGACGCTTATTGCGACTAAACGGTAAGTCGTGCCGAACTTATTTTAAAAGATCTACAAATTTGGTCCTATGACTTTTTGTCGTAATTACATAAGTTCTACCTTAAATAGAGCAAAATTTGATTATTTTTGACATTTTCATGTTCACTTCCCGTGATCCAATCTTCCCTAAATTTTGCACATAGAAACAACTATGGTGAAGAATACAGAAACAAAAAAAAAAAAAAAAAAAAAAAAAAAAAAAAAAATGGAGTCAAATTTATTTGCTTTTTAAGTTTCTGCGCACACCTATTACCCCAATTTTGAACCACTTACCGTCATTCCATCTTCCCCGAATTTTGCACATAGATACAACTAAGGTGAAGAGAAGAATACATAAACCAATAAAAAAAAAAAAGTTGAAAATAAGACCTGTTTTGAAAAATGGCATTTTTATATTAATTATTTTGTTTACTTTTACTATATGAAGGACGAAGGATGAAACTTTCTGAGGCGTATAGATTAAGAATATATTTTTGTACGCACAATAAAATAATAAAAATAAAATAGAGGAATTATTTAAATAAACGAGTATTTTATGCTTATTAACAGAATTAATTATGTATAATATAATCCTGATTCTATTCTTAGAAGCCTTTGGAAACAAACTTTATAGGCATTTCATTCAAGTGCAAGGCCTATATGCCAATAGGAACATAGCCACAAATATCTAACATTAGCCCAGCGCGGAGCGCGGGGTGAAGGCTCGTGAGATGTATTTTAATTGATCTAAAAAGGAAGAAAAATTAAAGTTTTACTGTGTTTAACCTTTACTATCCTACTAAAACTTACTATCCTACTTACTATCCTACTAAAAACGTAAAAGTAGCTATTTTTTCTGTTCTATATTTATGATATCTTAACTCTTTGTTTTAATTAATTTATTTTTTAATGTATTTAAAAAATGACCAGCTTAGGCAATTGATAAGAATTCAGTACGTATTTCTATGTGGTTTCATTAACACTTTCAATGCCATACTATTTAAGTAAAATGTTACGTAGTAAAATGATGTTCAGGAAACAGTTCATGGTCCGTTGAGAGGTAGCTACATGTATTTAAGCTGTTTAAACAATTTGTTTATTCATGTTTAGTGCAATTAATTTTGCTCAAAGAACCCTGAGGTTCTCTACTAATCTCTGGTGGAGCCTTTCTTTTGCTCTCTTGTGGTAATTAATTTAATTTTCTAAATTTCTTATTTAAGATAAGGAGTCTCGGAATTTTTGATCTTAAAGTTCAATCGTAATTTTTTATCATTTTGAACTCAGGGGACCTTAAGGTCCCCATACATGGTCAAAATGTTTTCGCCAACATCATGTTTGTGGAAACATTTTGACCGTCTATGTGGCTTTTTGATGTTTGCTCAAACATGATGTTTGACGTGTATGGCCTAAACTTGCCCGACTTCAGGTTTTCGCAAACATTAGGTTTTCGCAAAATGTTTATCGTGTATGGGGGAATTTAGACGTTTAAGTCTATTAAATTCTTCCAAAAGAATATTTATTGAAATATATCTGTTCCTCAGATGTAAATTATCTAAGTTCCATTTTTGTGATATTTACTGCGCTTTGTGCTGTAGTAATGTATCTCTTTTGTTACATTACGAATGCCTGCTCAATTTTCCGTTTTTGGTGAGTTAAAAATAGCTCTAAAATTGCTAATTTGTGGCTTACAATAATTTACCTTTGAGGTCTATATGAGAAAATATATATTAGGCTTTATGTATACTTTATATATTATATGCTTTTTATACTGCCTTTTAATATTTTTATTTTGGAAATACCTTAATTTAGATTTTCTTTAGTTTCGTTTTGGAGGCCAATTTAAGGAAGCTGGTTTCCTTGTTGGCCCTTATACAACCAAATGTGTTTTGTGGCTAAGCCTGTTCACTGAGTGCCGGTAGATATCGATTCATTGTGAGGGAGTCTTTAGACCTAGATTCCCCCAGGCAGCCTTACCTTACATCTCGACCCGAGTCCCTTAGGTTTTGCTGCTATATCGATCTCATCTATTCCTAACCTGTTGGATTCAGTTTGGAATCTTTTGTGTTTTTTAACTTCGACACTTTCCCTTTTTTGTCCGAATCAGTCGTTTGTAGTTTAAGGGTTTGGGTATTGGGGTCGCTCTTCTACACAAATAGGCTCTATCTTTCACTCAGTACTTTTAAGAAGTTTCGTGACCTCTTCTGAGCGTAGATTTAAGTCCTCTGCATTTCAGTATATGTGGTTTTAATAATATTTGATAATTATTATTAGCATTATTATTAACATTATTATTTTTTTTCATTTATCTCTTCTTATAGTGTTTTTAATTTATATTTCTTTCCTACGTTATTTTTTTAATTTCATTTAATAAATATGATTGCATCCTTTTTAATTAATAATATCTTTGTGTTACTGTTTTATTTGTTTTCTCCAGATTTACCTTTTCTTCAATTTACATTTTCCAACTGGCAGAAAATTGAAATCGTTTAGTCTCCTTCAAATATTTTTGTATTTTGCTTCCGATCTTACCGAAGGTAACGGAAGCATTGTGTTCACTTTTGAGAACGAAAAAGTTTTATGTCCCCGATTTTAAAAATTCCAAGACAGAAATCCGTTTCAGACATCAGGGAACAGTTTTGGTTCCGTGTCTGTCTGTCTGTCGGTCTGTGTGTCCGCGAATCATGAAACGTGCGACGATAACTTGAGTAAATGTCGACCGATTTTGATGAAATTTGGTAGAAATGTTCATTTTACCAATGCCCAGGACGAGTTCGTTGGACAACGTTATTCGTTCAAGCGTTCACGCGCAACGCTCGCTTAAGCGTGAACTTCAAATTTAAAATTGAAATTTTAGGTCGGGGAAAAAATCACACTTCATTTATTCAATGAGACAAACACTTTTTTCAATTACAATTTTTTAGTACCACCAACAGCGACACCGCTATGAAGTGTTAAAGATCGCTAAAAACTGTTAATAGTTTTTACACAATAAACAATAAAGTAATATAACGTCAATGTTGATATAACAATAAAGTACAGGATAGGATGCGAGGAAGCTATGTGCCACACTAATTGGCAGTCTATTTTGCTTCCGAGTTTACCGAAGGTAACGGAAGCATTGTGGTCACTTTTGAGAACAAAAAAGTTTTATGCCTCCGATTTTAAAAATTCCCAGACAGAAATCCGTTTCAGACATCAGGGAACATTTTTGGTTCCGTGTCTGTCTGTCTGTCGGTCTGTGTGTCCGCGAATCATGAAACGTGCGACGATAACTTGAGTAAATGTCCACCGATTTTGATGAAATTTGGTAGACATGTTCATTTTACCAATGCTCAGGACGAGTTTGTTGGACAACGTAATCCGTTCAAGCGTTCACGCGTAATGCTCACTTAAACGTGTACTTCAAATTTAAAATTGAAATTTTAGGTCGGGAAAAAAATCAAACTTCACCTATTCAATGAGACAAACATTTTTTTCAAATACAATTTTTTAGTAAAACCTACAGCGACACCGCTATGAAATGTTAAAGATCGCTAAAACTATTAATGGTTTTAGGCAATAAACAATATAACAATAAAGTAATATAACGATAATGTTAATGTTAATATAACAATAAAGTACGCGATAGGATGCGAGGGAGCTTTGTGCCACACCAATTGGCAGTCTATTTTTTTTTTAATATATTAAAATTGAAAAGTTTTTAAAATAATTTATTATTTACCTTTTTTTTAAACTAGGCATCGCGTGGCTCTATCATTGAAGCGAGCGTATAGTAATAAATATGTATTGAATATTAAAAAAAAAGATTACATATTGTGAATCATGATGAGTTGATAGATAATGGGTCTGGTAGTAGTGCAGCGGCTAGTAGTAAGGGAACCACCCCGCATTCTTACTATTCTTCTAACCACACATCTCTATTTCAATATTTATAATTTGTATCTCTTTGCTATAAACAAACTACTGCATGTATCAAATTGAAATTTTGCATACCTGTTTCAATTGTGCATTAGATGGTGTATATGAAGTTTTATTAAAATCGTTTCGTTAGAACGTAAGATATCGGTAAAAAGGTTGTTTTCTCTATTATAAACGTTTAGGTCCGCTTTAATAGTTTTAGCGATCTTTATTAAGTCATAGCGGTGTCGCTGTTGGTTTTAGTAAAAAATGTTATTTGAAAAAAATGTTCGTCTCATCGAGTAGATGATGATAGAATCTTTTCCCGTCCTGAAATTCCAATTTAATTTTTGTACCTCTCGTTTACGCGAGCGTTGCGCGCGAACTCTTGGACGGATCACGCTGTCCAACGAACTTAGCCTGAGTATTAGTAAGAGGAACATGTATACCAAATTTCAACTAAATCGGTCAACTTTTACTCAAGTTATCGTCACACGCGTAAACGTTACTGACAGACAGACAGACAGACAGACAGACAGACAGACAGACAGACAGACAGACACGGAGCATATTTCGTTGAATGTAGGAAGCTCGCTACGCTCGCTTCAATAATTTATTATTTTAATTTATCTGTTGTATAATATGAAAGATTAAATTAATAGAAATGAATGGAATTTTTTAAAAATTATTTGTCAACTGAAAAATTATCAAAATTTTAATGTTAAACTGATGTGGAATATTGGACTATATATGTAATTCCAAACCGAAGTACCCGGTAGATGATTGCTGCAGTACTCGTTTGGCAAGTGGTACGTAACACATTATCATCTATCTTGAACATACGAAAGTGAAGTAGCGTCCTCCCTGTTGAGGATGCCATATTATTGGGTTTATATACGACTGATAGAGTAAAGATTCGCCGACACTATAGGAATAAAACCACAATAAAATAAAGCCGCAGCGCATCTTCAATCCTTACTGTAATTCTACCTTTTATTGGCTTCTAAGTAATTTCTCTATGACAGAAAATGCGATTCATAAAATGAATTAGTGTTTGAACTTGAATTCTAAATTAACCCGAAATTTGCAATTTAACCTAATGGTCAAGTTTACTGCTATATATTTTATGTTCCTTGTAATACAGTGTTTAGCAATTGTAGAGTCAACATTATAACATTTATTACTTAATTTCTCTTTGGTTTCATTGTATAAAAGAATAATAAAACATATTTATCCATACATTTACCTTATTGTACTTCATTTAACTCTTGTTTCAGTTTTAGTCCCACATTACATACTTCATTTTTTGTGACCTTTTTCTTTTCTTTTCTTTCTTTTTTCTTTCTTTTTTCCTTCTTTTTTTTCAATTTTTAAAATTAAACACTGTAATATTATAATTTGGATACAGCGTTTGACATTTTTGTACTCTAGGTGGGGTGCACACTACATATGGTTACTCTTGCTGAAGTACCTTAAGCCAGTGAGTCGGTGTTCAAGTCACGATTTCGGTTCGTATTATAGTTAACAATAAAACCCCCTCAATCCATTTTTTAAACCACACGATTACCTAATATATTTAGTAACTGTAGGTTTCAGCTACACTAGTTCAAGATTTTATATATTCTTTTAAAATACATGTGTGCGTATCTTTTTTACTATGAATTCAGGAGGTAAAAACTAATTAAAGTAGATGTAATTATTAAAGTAAGCTTTTATTGTTTTTTTACTTGACAATGAACTATCAAGTTTTCATTTTTGATCTCGTTTGATACAATACCAGTTCTGTATACAGCATACAAACGCAAAAAAAAAATTATTAAAATAAAACGGATAATTCTATTGCTTACAATAATATTTGAGGTTCTAACCCTGTAATTTAATCATCATGAACATGCTTTTAAAGAGTATGCTGCAAATACCCAAGATAATTTTTTGAGTTTTATTTAGAATTATTGTTATCCAAAATCTCCGGTCTAAAATATACCACAACTAAAATAAATGAAATTAAGTTTGGATCTTGAACTGAATGTGCTGAAGTCATTTTTTTTTTGTTATTACTGCACAGACCACTTTTCACTTGTGTAGACTTGTTTTCTTCCTTTTTTAATGTCTCAGCACCTGTCGATAGCTATAATAGATTTATTATTCAAAGAAGTAGTTATTCTGACATAATAATTACTGCATACCTTTTTTTGTTTTCCAAAAGTAGTAGTTATTTCTCCTGTAATTTTGTTCCCCTGTTTTTTCAAGTTTTTTACTATATTTATTATTTGTAAATACATCCTTGTCGCATAAAATAAAGGTAACTCTACTTCGATAATTTCCAGTGATATGTATTACGTTAATTATCTGTAAAATCAATAAAATTATTAATTCCTCTCTCTTAGTTTAATCGGATATCGTACATTTTCATCTACATACCTGTACTGTGTAAATAATTGTTTCTCGATATGATTTAAATTAGTTTAGTTAAATTTTGCTGCCCTTTATCTTTGACGTTTTTATTGAATATTTTACTCAAATATAATTTTGTAGAGATATACTATATTCTTAAGAGCATGGTTATGTAATACGGTTCGGGTGATTCAAGAAATAGAAATGATAAATGAACGAAGAAAGCTTTTAAAGTTATGGAGGAAGGGTCAAATTATAAATTTAGGTGTGCTATAATCCAATTGTATCAACATTAAGAATGTTAGCATTAAATTTCATAAATGTTCGTTCTTATAAATATTAACAGTAAGAACTATGAAGTTCTTATCAGTAATATTAATTAATTACCTACCTAAAGATAACACCATAGTGAACTGATTAAAATGTCTGAATATAAGCTGAAATCAAATAAATTATCAATAATTTTTACGTCTCTTATCAGCTTCGCAGATTCGTCTCCATGCTGCTCAATATAAAGTTGCTTTTCCGGAAGACTTTCCTTTTTTAATATGTTCATTTATGTACTGCCAAATATCGGGGCCAATACAAATTTTGGCTTACAGTTATTAGACCGATTTGTATTACGTTTTAAGTTGTAGTCCGATTTTCAAATAAATAAATATTTACATTTTAATGGTCTCTGGACATTTTAGATTTTTTTAGTTAACTTCTACTGTGAAATCAGTATTGAACTCTTTTGAATCCATATTGTGCTATCTTGTAAAATGTATACAGGGTGTTCCAACTTAAGTCTGCCAAATAAATTATCTTTGTGGGCCAAAGATATTTCCGGGAGTTAATATAAAAAAGTCGAATTTTAGACATTTTAGGTGGCCGTAACTATGGTGACCCAATTTTTTGTAATTTTTGAGTGGTGAAAAAATGGTGGTATTGAAATGCAAATCACAAATATACATCGCGTTTAAAAAATGACGGCCATTTTACCCCCAAAAGAGCCAAATAAGTGCATGCCTAAGATGCTAAAGGATATTATGCACACCTTGTTTCTCCAAAGTGCAACTTTTTATATCATATTATATAAACATACGAAGACATATGAACAACATATATAAGAAATATGAATTTTTATGGCCAAAGAAAGCCTTACAGTAGCTTGCTGGCAATTACTTGACAGGATTTGTTAAATCTTCAAAATTGTTTAGCTTACCGACCGGTATCGGAAGCTACGTGATCGTGAAGAACGTAAAAATACAGTAATCCGTTTCAGACATCAGGGAACATTTTCGGTTCGGTGTCTGTCTGTCACTCAATTTTTGCGAACCAACATATCTTAAAAATTGAACGGCAGACAGACGAGCAGACTGACATTATCAGACAGATACCCAACCAAAAATGTCTAAAACGGATTTCTGTCTTGGTATTTTTTAAACCGCAGACACAATAAATGTTCGTTTTTCAGGACGATCATTTGATTTGCCTCTCAAAAAAATAATAAAAGAAAAATATATTACATTATTGAAGTTATTTAGCTTCTGTTACCCTCGGTGAGCTCAGAAGCAATAAATGTAATGTATTTTCCTTTTATTACTTTTTTTGAGAGAGGCGAGTATAATGTGAAATTAAAATAAAGGGGTAAAAATAGTTTCTAAAAGAATGAATAAATTGTGAAAATAAATAAAGCGAATTTCTTTACTTTTATTTAATTCACTTCAACTCATACATATTATATTTCCCAATATTACGCCGTATCGGTTTAAAACAAATATAAATTGGTGGATTATGTGTTTCTAGTAGGTATGTTTAGTATAATCTGTAAAATTAGGCTGTATGTAATATATTTTCCCCCAATAGAATTTCTAGGAAATTGTTGACTGGAGATAATAAATCTTTAATTATTATGGTTCCCAATTGAACATATTTTGATAGTTTCTCTGGTAGAGCATCTCTTTTTTGTACTGAGCTCCCGTTCTTTTCAAAATTCATTATGCACATTCCTCTACTAATTACTATGGAGCATATTAACGAAAATTAATATATGCATAGATTGAATGCAAGTTGAAAGAAGCCAAGACCACAGCAATTCCTCTATTTTACATACAATCTGATGCATTAAATATTTTATTAATTTCGTCTAATATGCCTGAGTATATATGAAAATACTAATGCGGTCGAGAGCATTTTGATGTTCAATTTGAAGCAAAAAGATATTAAGTGACTGGTTTTTTAAGTTATGAGGTCTAAAATACATTGAGTAAAATAGAAAAATAATATTGAAAACACTAATGAATCATGTCATTCTTGAATATACTTTTCTATATACATTAAGAATATGTTTACATTATACTTAATAATTATATGGCAAAGCAATTTTATTTTGACATTTTCATATCTTGGCTCTGCTACATTAGTAGAAAAGCGTTACTAAACATCTAAGCCTAAAACGTTACCCGGTACAAGATATAGGAGTTGTGCACAGTCAGTCTCCAGCTGTAGGGCCTCCCTCTACCGCGCTTCGTAGGGCCGAAGAAAGTCGAAAAGATTTTGACATTTTTATGTTTAGGCTATGGAACATAAGTCAAAAACGTTACGTTACTTTTTAGCTTAAAAACTCAGAAAAGTATAACAGGGAGTTAGAATGGTATAGGAGGTCTGTAATTTAGTCTCCAGCTGTAGTGCCTTCCTCTACCGCGCTTCGTAGGGCCGAAGAAAGTCGAAAAGATTTATACGTGTGACAGAGAGTTCAGAGCTCACTATTTTCCTAGAATACCTCATGAAGACTGTCAAATCTCACAAAATTTCCACATCTAATACTCTTTCAAACGGTATAAATAACATAGCGATTCCGTATCGATTTCATGGAGAAATTCAAGTTTGAATGCAAAAAAAGTCACCTACAAAACTTTTAGCAGGTGCGGTACGTACCAAATGCTTTGATGGAACGAGAAAAACCCACAGCAATTTTTTCAAATGGAAATTTATTTCATAAAACATTTCAATAGAAAACCACTTTTGGATACGAACAAATAGATTATGTCATTTAGTTTATAAATTCTAAAAAAAAACAACACTTGGATACGATAAGTTAAGATCAAAGTTTATGTTTTAAATTGTGTGCTCAAAGTGGTTTCCTCAGGCAGGCTCTTGCCCTTTTTTGAACCTACCGACTACCGACCCAACCGTCACACGCATAAAAAAAATATCGCGGAGTGTTACTTTAAATAAGGACGTATTGCATCCCTATTACTTCAAAGCTGTACAAGGTTTGGAGGAAAATGATCCTGCTCAACGTATCGAATTTTCCAGGGGGTTGATAAATACCGTTATGGAACAACCCATGAAATATTACCAATACAATACACCCGCCCATACGTTGACTGTGAATCTAGAATCTAGTTTGGAATGATGAACTATGAGTCCTGTTAGGGTTTTCATGGGTCCAGAGGTGACGATTATGTGTGTTGAACACACCCTCATACGTGAAAGATGATTCATCTGTCCACCGAATTTTTCTTAGGAAATGATACTGTTCCATATCGGTGTTTACAACCGCCTGCAAAATTCGATACGTTGTGCAGGATCATTTTCCTCCAAACCTTGTACAGCTTTGAAGTAATAGGGATGCAATACGTCCTTATTTAAAGTAACACTCCGCGATATTTTTTTTATGCGTGTGACGGTTGGGTCGGTAGTCGGTAGGTTCAAAAAAGGGCAAGAGCCTGCATTCGCAAGGGAGGAAACCACTTTCAGCACACAATTTAAAACATAAACTTTGATCTTAACCTTTCGTATCCGAGAGTGTTTTTTTTTTTAAATTTATAATCTAAATGTCTTAATCTGATTGATCGTATCCAAAAGTGGTTTACTATTGAAATGTTTTATGAAATAAATTTCCATTTGAAAAAATTGCTGTGGATATTTCTCGTTCCGTCAAAGCATTTTGGTACGTACCGCACCTGCTAAAAATTTTGTAGGTGACTTTTTTTGTATTCAAACTTGAATTTCTCTATGAAATCGATACGGAATCGCTATGTTATTTATACCATTCGAAAGAGTAGTAAATGAGGAAGTTTTTGTGAGATTTGAATTTGACAGTCTTCATGAGTTTTTCTAGGAAAATAGGGAGCGTTCAAAGAATTTTATTATATCAAATTTTTGAACGTTATTGACGTTACGTTTAACTGTTATTTCGCTGTTTAGTTAATAATTTCCAAAAATAAAAATGCTCTAGTTTTATAGGCAATTTAACGCTGATTTCGAAAATATGGTCAAAAGTTAAAAAAATATTGAGATAAAGTGGTAGAAATTGCAGTTTTATTAGCGAAAAACGTGTTTTTAAAAAATAAACTTCAAAAAATCATATTTCGGCAACGGATTGAGATAGAAAAGTGTGCTTGGTGGCGTTTTGCGCCATTTTGGATCTAGTTATACCCAAAAAAAATTCGGTTTAGGTTGGTAACACCCTGTATAGGTGTAAATAATATTACGTATGTGTGCGAGTGGAAGAGAATCAAATGAGCGCAAAAGGTTGAAACTTGAATGCAATCAACAATAGGTTTGCGGCAGCACTGTTTTTATTTTATATTTTACAGCGATCATAGAATCCTTAAACGGAAAGATTTCCAACTCCCCTCTTTATCTACCTGTGTTAGACTACTAGAGCTCCACGGGAATTGGCGGTTAATATTGTAACTAAATCTTTTGCGCCATTCAAAAGATATAGAGCTTCTTAATTCAAAGAAATAAATTAATAAATTAATTTGTCAATTTACTAAATTCGAACCCGGGAACTTTCTCATTCTGAGCTATCGCGCATCTCATTCGGCCACCGAGGCTGTTTATTTTTTTTTATTGTTTATTTACAAAATAGTACAAATGTCAAAAGATCATAAGTAGTTTATAATTTTAACCACCATATTCTCGTGGAGCGCTAGTGCTCTTACACCTCTAGAATACTGGAGTTGGATACCCCTGATATTTTAATATTTTTGTTATATGTCAAAACTCGACATTCGTGTTTTGTAAATACAAGCAAACGAGTATACAAGTTTTCACACTCAATATTAACTGTTTTATTAGTTATTATATTATACGCTAGTTCTCATAGCCGTAGGTTAATTAAAACTTACCATTCAAGTATCTTTAAAATCGGGCGAGTAGTTTCTGAGATATGTTGGGTCGCAAAAATTGAGGGACAGACCGACAGAGAGATCGACTGACCGACAAACAGACCAAACTACAGAAATTTGAAACGGATTCCTGCCATTTTTCGTTCTTAGGAATGACCACGCAGCTTCCGTTACCTTTGGTAAGTTCGGAAGCACTTCAAGGTAATCACTTGAATAGGAACATATTAAATGGGTTTAAAAGTGAGTTTCCTTTAACTTGGGGTGCACAGCCTTCCAGGCAGGCTTTGTTGCTTGTTTTTGATATTTTTATGTTTAGGCTATGGAACATAAGTCAAAAACGTTACGTTACTTTTAGCTTAAAAACTCAGAAAAGTATAACATGGAGTTAAAAATGTATAGGAGGTGTGTAATCCAGTCTCCAGCTGTTGGGCCTCCCTCCACCGCACGTCATAGGGCCGAAGAGAGTCGAAAAGATTTTTACGTGTGACAGGGAGTTAGGAAAGTACAGGAGGTTTCCATCAACTCTCAGCCCTCTCGGCCTACCTAGTATGAAGGCATATTAACAATTCGTAGAAATCGGGCCGGCGCCTTTGAATTCAGTCGTTTGTAATCAAGCCGCGGCAGTGCCGGTGTGGAGATAAGAAAATAAATTATCTTCCATCTACTTTTATCAATTACTTGAATAAATTACCGATTATATTTAATTTGATGTCGGTAGTTTACGCTGAGCGAAAACATAAAAATGTCTCACTGTCTTGCGGACTCGTATGCAAGAAGTATTTTAATATTTTTACGTGTATCAGGGAGTTAAGAAAGTATAGGAGGTGTGCTATCAACTCTCTTCTCTGCCCTCTCTCGGCATACCCCTACCGCCAAAGACTACACCATCTCTACCGCTCTCTACCGCGCTTCTCAGTCGAATCTCACTCGGGAATCACCGGGTCCGCCCTTCTACTACTATATTTCTACATTTGCTCCTCTACATCTTTAGACACGCACTCTTTTACGATCTAGTCCTCTTTAATTATTATGAACCAACATAAAGACTCATTTTAAATAACTAATTTATCTTTTACGAAATTAATAATAATTAGATCGCTTTTATTATATACAGTTTTTTGTGATATTTGAAAGCATATTCCATTTTATGCACTCCATTATTATTAATTCATATTAAATATTGCCAATTATTAATACTAGGCATCGCGTGGCTCTATCATTGAAGCGAGCGTATTGCAATGAAATACTGAATATTGAAATTTATTAATCATGATGAATGTCATAGTTGAAGATAAGTGGAAGAGGGGTAGGGAAGAGTGGGGGTACTCGGTACAAAGCTTTACTTCCTAAACAAACCATACACTATACGACTATAACAATCTTCACCACCCGCGGTAGCTTTTAAACAATTATTATAAATGTATCTCGTCACTACGCAAAGAATTTTGCTTGTATCAAGTTGAAATTTTGCATACCTGTTTCAATTGTGCATTAGATGGTGTATATGAAGTTTTATTAAAATCGTTTCGTTAGAACGTAAGATATCGGTAAAAAGGTTGTTTTCTCTATTATAAACGTTTAGGTCCGCTTTAATAGTTTTAGCGATCTTTATTAAGTCATAGCGGTGTCGCTATTGGTGTTAGTAAAAAATGTTATTTGAAAAAAATGTTCGTCTCATCGAATAGATGATGATAGAATCTTTTCCCGTCCTGAAATTCCAATTTAATTTTTGTACCTCTCGTTTACGCGAGCGTTGCGCGCGAACTCATGGACGGATCACGCTGTCCAACGAACTTAGCCTGAGTATTAGTAAAAGAAAGATGTATACCAAATTTCAATTAAATCGGTCAACTTTTACTCAAGTTATCGTCGGACACGTAAACGTTACACACAGACAGACAGACAGACAGACAGACAAGATGCATATTTCGTTGAATGTAAGAAGCTCGCTTACGCTCGCTTCAATAATGTTTTTGAATATGATAAATAATAAACTGATTACCCTACATATTTAACATATTATTTATTATTTAATTTAAAAAAATAGTTATGTTGCAAAAATTAAACCAACCGCCTTCAATTAAAATAATACTCAGAGTATGTTCTAGATTTTATAATTTTGTACGCAGATATATTACAGTGATGACTGGGCTGGTAGACAATCCTCTAATACCGCGAAGCGAACCTGGGGACATTATATCAGATCGGTAGCGAAGACATGAAAATCGTATGCAAGAAGTATTTTTCTTCCGAGCTTACCGAAGGTAACGGAAGCGATGTGCCGTTCTGAAGAACGAAAATATTTTATGTGTCCGATTTAAAAAATTCCAAGGCAGAAATCCGTTTCAGACATCAGGGAACATTTTTGGTTCCTTTCAGTCCGTAGCTCTATTTTTGCAAACCAACATATCTTAATAACTACACGTCCGATTTTAATGAAATTTGTATGGTAGGTCATGATTAGCCTGTTGTTTGTCCCCTGTAAGTTTCAAGTTCCTTCTGCGCCTATTTGTTTCTCTTCCACGTGCGCACAAACATACATTCATTTACACCTATTGCTTCAAGCTTAAAGTACTTATCTGATTTGTATGCAACTTTTAAAATTTATAGAAAGTAACCCTCAGATATCCCTGGATTTTCCGGGGGTTCCTTTAGGCTGGTTAATCCTGTGTCGGGATGATGCAATCGGGCACATGTTGCCCTCGTCGGTGTTCCTTTGCCGCGCGGTTGATGTTTGAAATCAGGATGTTATTTTAGCCCCGCCCCCGCCTTTTGCTTCCTACTTGACACAGGTACACCAGAGGTTTCTTGGTCCGGGAAAGGGTGAATCCATCCTCTCTGTTGAAGTTTTCTGGTTGTTTCTCGATCTCAATAGCCCCCCTTGTACAACCCTGCTGCGATACCTGTTGAAAGATGCGAGTGCACGAATGTCCTCTAACTTGATGAGATGGCCAGTTTCTCCAGAATGCTGACCTATCGCTAATCTGTGTTCAATGTTTTTCACTGCTCTTTAGTGTTCTTGTTGGTGGGTTGATGTCGGCCTTCCGGTTTGTCGGCCTCCTGAAATCGCCATCTACGAACGTCATCTTCATCTAAAAACTTGCGGTGTCTACCACACCCCTTGCAGTTGTGGCGAAAACTACATTGGACAAACGGTTTGTCCAATGTAGTTTTCGCCACAACTGCAAGGGGTGTGGTAGACACCGCAAGTTTTTAGATGAAGATGACGTTCGTAGATGGCGATTTCAGGAGGCCTCTGTGACCATGTGGTTATTATTTAATAATACTAATGCAGACTCCCTACGCTCGACTGTTAAAACAGCATTTCTTCATAATCTTTATTTAATAAAATGGTTGCAGGCTCGCAACGCTCGCCTGCTGTAAATGCATTTGCCCACAACCTTTGTTTAATAATATTAATACAGGCTCGATACGCTCGCCTGTTGAAAAATTATTTGTACATAATATAATAATTATTTAATAATATGAATGCAGGCTCACTACACTTGCCTGTCTATACAGTATTATGCATAATTATTATTTAAAAAAATTAATGCATGCTCGCTGTGCTCGCCTTTTTATACAGTATTTGTTCATAACTCTAGCTTTTAAAATACCTTAAAACGGTTTATAACATGTCATGCAGACTAAAACTAATTTTAGTTTTCGTTATATTGGCCGCCATTTTGAAAATATTATGTGAGAAATTTTAATAGTTAGATATTCCTTTACTAGACTTCAAGAGCTGTAAATTGATGTACAAGATGTCTTACTGTCTGAAAACTTTTTGTTTAGTCGTCCGCCATATTGACCGCCATCTTGAAAATATGAAGTGTTAAATTTTATTACTTACGTATTATTCTTTTCCTTCCCTAAATGGCATTTAATCCTAAGTCTCTGAAATTAAGGACTCGTTCAATTACACTTCAGTTATTTCGAGTCAGTTAAGAGTAACTGAAATTACATTTTTATCCCTTTGTTCACTTGTTAGTATGCGATGATCTTTCGAGAACAGGTTTCATTATTTAACCAGAAAATTATAAATTTTAAAAAAACAAACGGCTTTTAACAAATACTTTTAATTTTTTAAGTACACATTTACTCTTTTAATACTTAAAATAGAAGTTTTGTGTTTAAAATGCATTTCTGTAAATGCAGTGTTAAAAATAATTAAAAAGTAAATTAATTATCGAGAAGGGAATGAATCATAGAGCGGAATAATCATAAGGTCATAGGGGTTCATAGTCTCCTACTAACATTTGAACCGAAATATATTTAAGTGAACACTAGACTCTTAACAGTTAACAGTGGCGAGCTACTACTACTACTACAGGATGCAAACTGGCCAGGATAATGTTACCTTCAAACAGATTATATGTCTTTACAATATAGAATCTTAAACAAATTTTCAGAACAGACAATTTCTCAGTAGGATTAAATTTTACAAAATAATGTTTTAAAAGTTTAAGCGTTTTTTTAATTTCTGACCAAAAATGTCAAGTAACCTTGGGTCCTACGGACCTTCGTTTTCGAGATATATCGATATATCGATTTTTTTATTTAGGTCATGTTTTTAGCCATAAACTACGTAATAAATAAAAATCTAAATAAGATAGAAAGAAGCAGTTTGCAGCATCGTAAAGAGCATTAAATTTTCTTTAAGAAATCACTACTTTTAGTACTTACTACGTTTATAAACTTAGTGATAATGCAAGAAAAACATTTAAATTGGAAATTATATCAAATGTTTATACAACTTGGAGCTTCCATAACTTCTATATTTTTATATCTATCGTAATGTTTAAAATGTTTAAAAAACTGCGCAATTTTATAAGCTTTAATTCGATGTAGCATTGTCTATAGTTTACGTAAGTTTTCATAGAGAAATAGTAGAAAAACTATTAGGAAATCAACTTGTTAAGTAACAGCTCTATGAATTTTCTGCAATTTTAAAGCTAAAATTTGAGTGTTTTCTTTTCATATGCTGGCGCGGTAGTGTCTGAAGAATAGCAGAGGGTCTGCTCGTGAGTATGCCAGGCAGTTCCAAACAGACGACATCTTTCCAATTACATTTTTCAAGTTATCGAAAGAAGATGCCGAACATCAGGCACTGTTGATTGGTTACTGATCCTAGGACTTAAAAGGGCTGTATTGGCAATTCCAGGGATGTAGATTTTTAGAATTTTGAAAAGAATTCAACTGTGCCTTCCATGACACTCCCCTCTAGGAGCTGACCATAGCTGACTTTAATGCGAGAGTGCTGTGGGGCTATTGCGATTGGATATTACAAAGAACTGTGTCACATTTTATTTTGTGGATAGACGAGTCCCTTCTTACAAGAGCTGGTGCTATTAATTTTTGCTATTATACATGGTTTATTGCAAATCCGCTTGTACCGAGGCCGCAACATTTTCAGCCCCAGTTTTCTGTAAATGTGTGAGCTGGTATTATTGGTCTCAGAATAGTTGGACCTAACTTTCTTACGTCTTAGTTGGACGCCATAATGGTGAAATATGTTTAAACTTTTTAGAAAGTTAATTTATTGGATTAATTGAGGACTTACCACTTGATTTAAGAATCAGGATGTACCTGCAGTTGGATGGGCGTCCCATCCAACTGCTGATCCAATGGATGGGTGGATGGGGTCCTAGTTAAAAGTATTTTATACAGAACAATTGTGTATACTAGGGAAGAGCTGATTTCTTTTTCTTTTCAAAATTCTAAAAATCTACATCCCTGGAATTGCCAATACAGCCCTTCTAAGTCCTAGGATCAGTAACCAATCAACAGTGCCTGTTGTTGGGCATCTTCTTTCGATAACTTGAAAAATGTAATTGGAAAGATGTCGTCTGTTTGGAACTGCCTGGTATACTCACGAGCAGACCCTCTGCTATTCTTCAGACACTACCGCGCCAGCATATGAAAAGAAAACACTCAAATTTTAATTTTAAAATTGCAGAAAATTCATAGAGCTGTTACTTAACAAGTTGATTTCCTAATAGTTTTTCTACTATTTCTCTATGAAAACTTACGTAAACTATAAACAATGCTACATCGAATTAAAGCTTATAAAATTGCGCAGTTTTTTAAACATTTTAAACATTACGATAGATTTAAAAATATAGAAGTTATGGAAGCTCCAAGTTGTATAAACATTTGATATAATTTCCAATTTAAATGTTTTTCTTGCATTATCACTAAGTTTATAAACGTAGTAAGTACTAAAAGTAGTGATTTCTTAAAGAAAATTTAATGCTTTTTACGATGCTGCAAACTGCATCTTTCTATCTTTAGATTTTTATTTATTACGTAGTTTATGGCTAAAAAAATGACTTAAATAAAAAAATCGATATATCGATATATCTCGAAAACGAAGTTCCGTAGGACCCAAGGTTACTTGACATTTTTGGTCAGAAATTTGATGTAGATTCATAGGTTTTTCTTTGTAGGTACTTATGCGGAACACCCTGTATATATATGTGTGTGTGTGTGTCTTTTACAACTAAATAATGTCAAATACATGGGACGATAGAAGATAGAGATTTAATTTTTGGACTTTTAGAATATTCATGTAGGCTGTAGGGTTTATTTGGAATGAATGTCCTTAGAGTGATATATATTTTTATTTCATCAAAGCTTTTTATATTTGTATTTCATCAAAGCTCAGGTTCCCTTGGCGAAAGCTTTGATGAAATAAAAATATACATCACTCGAAGGACTTTCGAAAGATGTTTCGGATGTATCAATAGACAGTATAGTTGAAAACAAATGTGTGTGGTATCTGATAGCTTTGAATAATTCGTTACCTTAAATTTATCTGGCTAGTTGTTTAGTGACAGAGACAGTATTAAGCTCAACTAAACTTGCTTTGGGCATGCTTTGTGTTTTGTAAACTGTGTCTGAACTGAACTGTCTCTTCAAACTTGGTACTGATTCAAATTCAAACTTGAAATCGAGCAAATACTTTAGAGGAAAATTCAAACCCACAATCTTCCCACCTCTCTTGAAATTCAATTTCAATTTCCATCTCTGTCAGGGTTCTATCCTTTGTGCTTTAATCCTTTGCTCTATAGTCCCTTCTGCCCTTGTAAAGTTGTGATTCCGGAGCTTAATGTCGAACTATGCCTGTAAAAGTAGTCAAAAAGTCGAGTTAAGGAAACTGGATTGTTTCATTAAATTCTGACGTAATGAAGAGATCTAATTCTAATTGAGACATGAACTAATTAAGTCCGAAATTTTTTACAATTATTTTGACTTTGAATACTAGGAATTTTTCATTAAACATCCTCACGATACGAGCACTATGGGGTGAAAATTGATCTTTTGACGTTTTTTGATAACTAAAACTCACATTTTGTAAAATATCACGTTAGTTATAGAAATCTTTATTTATGGAAACCTTTTTACAATTGGAAGTTTATAACCTTAAACTAAGTAGTTCTATGCAGGAACAGAATATTTTTTATTGTCTAAAATTAAAAATGCAAGAATTTAGAATTAATTTAATAATATATTTGAAAAATGCTTGATACACATAAATATAAGTATATTTATTTATTTATTTATTTTGTTGGGTGTAGGACAGCTGAGGTCATAAAAACATATATACAAACAAGATATACTGCATATTTGAGAAATTAAAAATACAAGTAAATAGTTGAATAATATGTAATTGCGATTTAGCGAGTTTATTTTCCAAGGTGTCTGCATAGTTATAGAAGGATGTTAACCGGCTGTTTATAACGGAATGATGAGAGCGTGGTGACTGTCGAGTAGAAGCGTATAGCTATCGCGGCTGATATAATGGGGGGGGGGGGGGCATTATGATTGGCAAAGCGTCGTAAGCATGCTCAGAAGTCCAGAAAAGAACAACTATCCCCTTCCTTGTTTAAGCATGCACTAATAATAGGACTCTCAAGTTCCCTCCCCTCCCCCCCCCCCCTTTCTCGGGGAGATCTTCTAACCATCTTTTAATTATAGTTTAGTACATATCATTCTCACAGTTTTTTTTTTAATAAATATATAGATAGTAATTTTCAAGCAATCGCGGCCGGAGGTATGGACTTGAGCAAGAAGTTTTTCATAGTGTAAGGAAACCCACATTGCAAATAATCCAATTAACGCGTTTTACT
Organism: Gerris lacustris; assembly: GCA_951217055.1. NCBI lineage: Eukaryota > Metazoa > Arthropoda > Insecta > Hemiptera > Gerridae > Gerris > Gerris lacustris. Next base: position 73,914,703 of record OX578276.1, on the reverse strand, counting down.
GCAGTGTAATAGTACATTACGCTTCGAGTGCGGAAAGTAGCATTTTGCATGCGAGTGTGGAGTTTGCACCCGAGTGACAGCGAGGGTAGTAAAACCACACGAGCAATGCAAAATGCCGTTTCCGCTCGAGTTGCGTACCGTACTTTATCTACGATTGTTAGATTTAAATAATAAATACAGAAAAATATAAACTTGCTGTATGTAAGTTCGTATCTCTCTCTTGATAAAGATGGCATTAATTCTTGAGTTGTATTTTTTGCCGAAATAATTATTTCTGGAGGAGTATTATTCTCCACATTTTCGTCAAAGTCACTTGATTCACTCATTGTTTTTCACTAAAAACTCGATATAAACAGTTACTTTAATAAAAGAACAGCAAATTAGTTTTGTTAAATGTAAACAAACTAGCTAATCGTGCGTAAAGCTGAAGAATTCCTCTTCTTTACCGCGCTAGCGAGGTAAAGAAGAGGAATTCTTCAGAACTATGAGACGCGCATGCGCAATGAATACAAGTACGTAAATAATGACTTTCTACGCATCTAAACAGAGATATAATGTTTATATTTCGTATCAATCGTAGATAAAATTTTATAAAGAGCTGTGTGATTTTTCAATTCTGGTTTGATGTTCGAAGTTATTTTCGAATGCCGTAAAATTAGGTTTTAATAATTTTGATTTTTTAAATTTTTGAATCACAGAGGAATTGCAGTCACAGAGAGGATCAACAATTTATTTTACCTGAGACACCTAGTTGGATTTAATGGAGTTTAAGGGGGATGAACGAAGTAGTCAAACTACTTTGAGCTACTCAAAGCAGGCCTTGACAATAGTGCCTTGCTCTTGCGATTGAAGGCAATTGAGCATATTGAGTACCTGTTTTAGTACAAAAATAGAAACATGTCCCAGACCAAACTCCTCTCGCACCATGTAGTGAGGGCTGTTTTCATTTAAACAAAAATAATTTTTGAAAAAAATATTGTGGGCTGATTTGAGGTCCTCCGAATATCGAAGGGCCCAAATTTGTGCTCCATAGGCCAAAGTTGACATTATATTCGGCTTTTACGTTTTTAAAAATGTCATGAACGATCTATTTTTAGCTTTTGTTACAGTATTTTTCATATTCACCGAGAGGCTGAGTGACTTCTACTTGTGGCCTGTTTCATAGCACTTTCGAAAACCCCTTTTTTGAAAAGTTAACACCGAGGAAGTTAAAGCTGGACACTTCTTTGATATTGTTGTTATAATGAACCTGCCTCCTATTTAGGGACAACCTGCATTTACCTAGTTTAGTTTAAATAAATAGTAATAACAATATTTTTAGTCAAAGTTAACTTCTAACTTCTAAATCATTGCTATTACAATAATCTGAGTGCATTCATTGTGTAGTTCATGTTTACTGGCAAGTCAGAAAAAACTATTAAAGGCCGAGTCACCGGTATGTCTTTTTGTATGCACTTTTGTGTCTACACTTGTGTAGACAGTGGACAGCATACGTGGAACCTAAGGAAATATAAGGCGTAGTCCACAGGTGCCGCGCACCGATACTTCGATTAGTTTAGTTCACTTTTTGACGGGCACGGTGCGGTGTCGTCTTTCATTTATTTATTTAATTATTCATTTCATTATTACTACAAAAAGATAATAACATTAATAATTTAATTTTTAAAAAAATAAACCAATAAATTTAAAATTGATTTGCGATATGTAACTGAATAATAATAATAATAATAATTTAAATAAATTAATTTTACTTGAAATAATAAGGATGCATTTTTTTTTTCTTAATCTTGATGGATTATTACAATATATTTCCGTCGTTAGTTTTTAAAGGTCATTCAAATTTGCCTGTTATTAGCGGCTTGGATAAAATAATTGGTATGACTAAAGACCGAGGTAAAGCCTTTATTATGTGATTTTCGCGAAAGCTATTTTTTTCATGGAAAGTGTTATTCAAGAAAAATCATCATTAAATATTAATTATGATTTTTCTTGTTATTCTGAAATATTATAAAGATTTTTGCTTTTATAGTTAATTCAATTTAACCTTCTATTTGATTTTCCATTTTATGTTTGAATAATAATTATAAATCTAGAATTAATACTACGCTTTATTATAATCATGATCCTTCTTTTCAGTTTACTTATGATAAATTTCTATTTTAGGTGTTTATTGTTTATCGTTGATTGGGATGTATTACATAAGTCTGATCAATATTCATGTGATTACATTTTCTCTCTTTAAAATTTAAAAAACTTTTGAAGCATAATAAAATTTTATCTTTCCACTGATATGTCATGTGTAAAGATACTTTTGTGGTCCGACTGATTTTGCTTCCGAAGCTACCGAGGGCAAAATGTTGATTTTTTTTTTACAAAATATCATGAAAAATAAAACACTATCCACAAGTGTTATATCTTTGTAATCTTCAAAATTTTCAATTTGAACAGCTGATAATTTTGAGTTCGCTATATTATTCCTGTGTGCGCGTCTAAACGATCTTTAACACTGCAAAGTTTCATGTTTTTATCTCTTTTGATTAAAAAATTATTGGAACCATACAGAGCGACAAACAGGCAGACACAAGAACGGAACTAAAGGGTTTCTTTTTTTGGTTTTACCACCGAACCCCGAAGAAGGGGAAACATGAAATAAATTAGACAATATTGGGTATAGTAAAAGCATTCCTAATATCAGTGCCCTTGTTTTTTTTTACATTATTTGACTTGTTAGTGTTTCTTATTTTTATCGGGCTGGATTTCGAGAAATTAATGGAATACGGGAACAAAGTGTTTTTTTTGTAGTTTCTGACCCTTTTTTAGTTACAATTTTAGAAAGGTTATTTAAAATGTTTTTCAATACACTTTTTTAATGAAATTTTGACATTTTTAAAAAATAAAGTTAATGATCTTTTTACTTAAAACTTAACTATTCTTTAGCATAAAGTATCACTTTTTAAATTTAGTTCTAAAATTAAGCTTTTATTCTGGATTATCGATTTTCTGTAGTAGTGGAAGTGGACAAATAGTGTAGGATCCTTAGGACTTTATAATTTTCTGTTTTTGTCTGTCTGCAGTTAACGCATCTGATCTCCGAAAGTACCCCACACAAACATTTGAAACTTTGCAGTTTTGTCATGATTAATAGTTCAAAAACACAAACACAGAAAAATTTAGGGAAGCCCAAAAATCATCCCTTAAAAACAAAGGGGTTGTAGATTTTTTTTAACGGAAATGCGTCTTGTGTTGTTTAAATGAAAGAGGAGGACGCCCTCGCAGTGTATATTTTTGGTTTAATTTTTGGTTTAATATTTGGTTTAATTTTTGAAACCGAATTCTTAAAATTTCATGTACCCCTTATAAGAATTCAGTGCCCCTCCCTCCCTTCTCCCTCTCTATATTTTAAAAAAAAAATGTTATTCATATAGTAAAAAAAAATATGTATACGGTTTAAGGAATTTCATTCGTTGTATTCGTTGTGAAAGAGAAAAAAATATTCTTTCCCCTTTAAATTCTTAAAAAAATATTGTTTTGGGTTCGTTTTGAGCTGGAGACTTCGGATTAGTTTCTTTATGCCGACGACGCAAAATTGTTTGTTGCACGTTATTATAAAAAGTTCGAAAGTTATAGGTAAAACAAACTTTTAAATGGCCGCTATCGCTGTCTAGAAACGACTGGCCCGATTATGATGGTGAACAACACCTTCCGAATTGTTAAACGTTCTACATTCTACACCCTTTGTGTGCACTGAACTCATATTATTGACAACTTTATTATTACTATACGTATCGTATATTTTATGAGGTTCCATGAATTATTACTGTAATAGTAAAAACCAGGACCATTTTTATTACTTCTACTAAGCAGGATAGTGCTGTGTTTGTGTTTCTATACATGACATAACTGCTAAGTTTCAAATGTTTGTGTAATTTAATTTCGGAGATCAAATGCCATAACTACAGATTAATTAAAAAAAAATCTGCTTAATTTCTATTGTCTTGGTTAAAAACTAGACACACCTCATTATCTTATTTATATACCAGAAATGGAATATTATAGATTATTCCTTTTTTTTTATTTATTCTTGAAAATATATATTATTACCTTTTAAACTATTATTATTATCTGTTTTCTATCAGTGTTACCAGTTCTTCATTATATTTATTTTGTGGTTTTTATGATATTTATGTATTTTTTTAATACATTTTCTCTGCTAATTAGATCATCATATATTTCATAATGTTTTATGCATATATATATGTTACTACCTTGCATGGTTCATGTCATTTCTACATTATGTATTATGTAAGTGCATTTATTTTTCTGGTTCGCATGAATAATTTTATTTTTTTAATGTTGTTAATGTTGTATAAACTCCCTTAATCTTGTAAATATTTATTTAATTTTTTTTTTGTTAATTAATTTTTATTTTATTTAAATTGTAATAATTTATTGTTAAAGCCTTTTTTGAATGATCATTTAGGCTAAAATTTTATTTCATTCTTCTTTTGTTCAAGTGAAAATGACATCTTAATTTATACACACATCATCATTTAAATTTGATTGTATATATCTTAGTTTAATTTCTGAATCATTTGTGAAATTATAAACTTTACGGAAAATTCTTAATTAAAAGCAACCTTGTATCGTAAATTACTTTAAAATTTTTAATTAAGGATTTTAAATATGTTAGCAGAATTAATTATACGTCATAATAGTCAAATTCAGGTAATAAAATAACAAATGCGGCTGTAAATATGTAACTACATACGAATATATAAAGAATTTTAAGATTATTTATTCCTTTTTTAGAAATGGATTATCCATTAAATTGTATTATAATAAACTGTTAGCGTAGGTAATACCCTTAATTTTAAGTCGATAAATTATTATTTTGGTAAAATTAGTACAGTAAATAATAATATGTTTTAAGTGTAGCTTGATTTTATTTTATCATATTGGTCCTTTTGGAAATTTTTAATTAAATTATTGAACTCCTCATTATTATATTTAATTAATTATAAGTGTGTCATGAATCTTGGCTACGTGGGAACCTTGTATAAAATAGTATTGACTAATTTAAAATCTAATGACAACCTGGCCATGATGTTATTTAGATAAAAAAAGTCCTCTTAAAGACTGTTAATATGAAGTAGGTATATTTCTAGCACTTTTGTAACGATAATTTTATTAGGTTTAAATAATAATTCCCTTTAGAAAGTGGTAATGTTTAATATTAAATGCATATAATATTTGCATTTATATATTACATAATATATATGAAATTTATAATTTATTACTATGTATATATTTTAGATAAATTGGATAATGATTTGTTGTCCCTTTTTTAAATTAATTTTTAATACAATTTCTAAGAAATGTTTTATCTAATAGAATTTATATTTAAGAGTTAATTTAGAATATTGGGGAGACCGAGGCTGGTTGTTACACTTTTTTTTATTTGGGCATTCCATAAGTTTTATAAAAGTAATTTAACATTAGTTCTTTAAAACCAACTATTAGCTACCCCCCTTTTTTTTAGGGGTCACAATATTCACGTCTTTTATTGTAGGGACTTATAATTTCAGATAACTTAAATTATACATAGATAACCCCATAGAGGGGTAAGTTGTTACAGTTATATATTGGTAAAGATATTAACTTGCGTGTTGAGAGTTGTTAAAAATTATTTATGGACTTTCCAAATATCTTGAATTTTTCAAGTACCTACCTCATCGAACATCTTTTTATGCATTTTAAATTCAAGTAATATGATTTCAAGAACTTCAATTACATTAGGTTGCTTGGGTAATAAAGATTAAAACAACATCAAGTTCAACAATTTGTTTTATATGTAGGCACTTAATAGGAAAAATAGGTGAGGACACAAAACATAATAAAATGTAAGTAAAAAATTGATAAATAATGACTATCTTAAAATTTGTCAACACCATTTAAATAGAGAGAAAAGCAACATACTTTTAAAAGTTAATCATATTTAATCGCTTAACCTCGAACAGCTTGAGGCTTATTCCTTAAAATAAAATAAAAAAGAGAAAAAAGTTTAGCATATAAGTGAGTTTTAAAACGTTTGCCATAATTTACATATAATTAATTTATACTGATTATACTAATAATTTACTCTAAATAAGAAATCGATACCTACCCGTTTGACATTAAAAATGGATCTTTTTTGAAATTTTCAAGTTTAGGCTACGGAACATAAGTCAAAAAGGTTACGTTACTTTTAGCTTAAAAACTCAGAAAAGTATAACAGGGAGTTAGAAATGTATAGGAGGTCTGTAATCCAGTCTCCGGCTGTAGTGCCTTCCCCTACCGCGCTTCGTAGGGCCGAAGAAAGTAGAAAAGATTTATACGTGTGACAGAGAGTTCAGAGCTCACTATTTTCCTAGAATACCTCATTCGTAGAAGGCGGGCCGGCGCCTTTGAATTCAGTCGTTTGTAATCAAGCCGCATCAGTGCCGGTGTGGAAATAAGAATAAAAATTATCTTCTATCTACTTTTATTAATTACTTGAATAAGTTACCGATTATATTTAATTTTATGTCGGTAGTTTACGCAGAGCGAAAACATGAAAATGTCTCGCTGTCTTGCGGACTCGTATGCAAGAAGTTTGGTATTTTTTCCTTCTAGTTTTTATTCATTATAAATAAAAGTTGAACAAAATCTCGGTTTAAACAGTTTATTTAATAACAATTTACATTCCTAGCGTTGGTTATTACAGATGAGAAGTAATGGGGCAGGTTATTACAGTGTAACAACTTAACCCGTAACAACCAGCCCCACTGTCATTTTGGACGCAATCGAGTAAAGCGTCTACCCACATAAGTTTAAAAGATCTAATAAACCGTGATAATTAAGCTTAATGAACATTGTTTTCAATCTAATATTTACTAAAGTCAATCTTTATTTTTATGTTATATTTATAGCAATTGTTTTACTTTTAGGGGTTTAAAACATAAATTAGTATCTGTAGAATGAATAAGGGACCTGTCCTCAAACTGATAACGGAAGAACTAAGGTTTCTTGTCCTTGACAGACTGAGATATGCATTTTAGACTTCCCCACCTCAGTTAAAATTAAATTCATTATGTAACAACCTACCCCATGTAACAACCAGCCCCGATTTCCCCTACATATCTGGTTTAATAAATGTTGACAAAATTTCTACTCGACAAAACGATACTCCATATCAACTACTATATATAAAATATTTATTTACGGGAAATTTAATACTTTAGAAAATCAAGTATCAAATTTATTTGAGAAGTCAAAGTCCCTGGTACAAAATAAATCTTCTTTAAACTCTGTTTTAAGTTTTTAATTTTTAAATTGAGAGGTTATCATAATAAGCATATATTATTAGAGATTTTGAACGAAGCTTTTTACATTATTTTAAATTTGAATAAAGTTTTACTAAATATTTCTTAACTTATAATATTGTTTGTGTTTCTGTAGGTACCTACTTTATTTGGATGCTAATTAATTTATTGCAGTTTATTATTAAATTTCTATCAAAATCAAGTATATCCGAGTACAATAACTTATATTTAAGGAAAGTTTTAGTGTTTACAATATTTAACTGGAAAACATAGTTTCCTTCTCTGCTCTTTGCATATAAAAGTTTAAGAAAAGCTTTATTTACATTACATGTCCAGGACAACCTAAATGTTCTCTCTTGCCGTAAAATATTTACATTTTCCTCAATCTCTCCCTTCTGATTTATACCTTTTCACCTTTTAAGGTTTTTTTTTTTTTATAATAATTTTCATCTTTTTCAATAAATTCTAGATATTTGTATTTTGTATCGACATTATTATCTGAATTTCGGCTATTCGACTGTTTGGTTTTATTTATTTCACTTTGTTAAATAATAAATATTTGTTTAAATAAATTCAAGAACACGCTTTTATTTGTAACTTGCATTGTCGTTTGAAATACATAATCTGCGAATATTTCAGGTTCTAGGAAGTCAGAAATTGGATTACAAAGATAAAATTTTATTGATTACAAATATTGTTTCGCACAGACAAGTGAAGATAAATAAAAGCGTGTAAAAATGAACTAATTGTATGACCTATTTATAATATATAAACATGTGCACACAATAAATAACTTTAAATATAAAAATATAATTGTTTCAGAGAATATTAAAAGTTACTATCTGCTTTGTTAATGTTAGAGGCGTTAAGAAATAACAATAATATGGATAGACTCATTGTAACGTCAATTTGTAACTCAATTAAGAGTAGCATATGCTTTTTTTTTTGTTCTGTGTCATAACAGTAACAAATGGAACTAATGATCATACCCAAAGAGTAATACCAAAATCCTAGAAAGGTGGTAACCTTGATAATAGTTCACTAGTCCTAGAATGTGCCAAAGCAGAAAATACATAATGTAAATTCAAAAAAAAAAAAAAAAAAAAAAATTCGAAGATGAGTTACTTCTTAAATCTGCTTGTTCTTAAATGAAGATTTATATTATTAATTTTTGTTCAATATATACGCTTTACCAATAAAGTAGAATTTTCTAAAACCCTACAAGAGGAAACCGGACTAAAGGTCGACTATATTCAAGGAGAAAGTGTTCTTCATGCTTTTTTACATACTACTTAAAAAAATTGAAATAGTATCTAAAAAAATAATATAAAGAAAACTTTTTTCTTGAATAGTCGATATTTGGTCCAGTTTCCCTGGTATGATTTTAGAACGTTGTACTTTTTGGGTACAGAGTACATTTTAAAAAAAGTAATACTATCTTCATTGATCTTCATTAAAGAACAAGCTAGAGATTTTATGAAGAGTGACTTTCTTCGAAAATTGGCATTTTTTGGAATGTACGCGTATGAGCAACTCTATTCGTGGGCATATTGTATGTTTGTTAAGGATTAAACTTTTTTTTACTTTCATAACTATACTCAGAGATAGTGACTATTAGTTCATTCTGCAACAAAAATAATTTTTTAAAAACTCTATTAAAATAAAACTATTTAACCAGATTTTAAATAATATAAAATTTGTTATTTTATAATTTAAGTGGTTATAATTGAATACATGAATTATAATTTGTAGCTATATTGCTCTAATATAGCGTTGAAATATTTACAGACTGCTAGTACAGAGGATATGGTGGTGGATCAACACTCCCAGGTTAGTTTTACTACTAATAAAATAATAATTGTTTCCCTGCTCATTATTTCATATAACTATCTATTATTTTATTCCTTTAGTAAAATGTTATTTATTGTTTTTTAATTTCAACCTTGTATTGATTATGTATTTTAATGTCGTGAATAAAGGTCGATTCTTTCATGTAAAGTAAAAAAGAAATTTTAGTGTAGTGTACTGAATGTGTGAGTTGTGAAGTTTTTGACATTTTATTGTTTCTGACCTTTATTTTTACTGAAAAAAAAAATTTTGTTTTTTCAAAAAGATAACAACAGTGGCTTTATCATTCTTCTAAGCATATGAGCAGGATTATCCCACTCCTGGAGGCATTTAGCTCGTAATGTATTACAAAAAATAAATTATATCCTCTCCGAAGTAAAACTTTATAATAACAGTAATTGTAGTTGTTAGGCTCATAGGGTTAAAACCTTATATGAGGATCTAAGAAAAAGATAACCAAAAAAATGAATGAATAATGTTATATAAATTATATCCAAAGGACCACCTTAAAAAAGGAAAAATATATGAATACGAACAATAGATAGTTTCAACGAACGAGCATATAATATGATAATAAAATGAAGTTATAAGTGGCACATGGCTCGAGTAAGTTGGCTACCAGCAGTTATTTATACATTAAATTTGATAATTGAATTTAAGTTACTACAGATAACTTGTCTGTATTTGTTCCGAACCAAATACAGACAATTGATCAAGAAGAAAAGATAATTTTTTTAAAAGTGAAGCTTCATTCACACGCGCATTCATACAAGTTAAGTTATACAAAATTGTTGCTCACTAAAACATTCATTCACACACACATTCACACTGAAGTTAAATTGAAGGGATGTCGGGCAGCATGCCGCGACGTAGGTGCGTGAGTTCCCGACGTCTTCTATCCGGGCTCGATGAGAATCGAAGATGTGTGTAATTTATACCTAAAAGCTGAGGGCCCTGAGACTAACTTGAATGTTTAAAATAATTAAATTAATGACATGTTAAATTTATATGGAGACACACGTGCACGTGTCCGAAGGAAGCTTAAAGCGAAGCGGTCAGCCGGCGTTCCTGGAGTCGAGTGGGGCGAGTCTACGTGCGCATTGTGAATATGGACTCAACATATGTATGATGGATACATATATGGTGGATGATATATCTTTATTCCAGCGCTAATATATTCGGGCTTGTTATCCAGCGCAAGCAAGATGAGTGATGCCCTTTCTGAACGTAAAGACGAAAACGAAGGAGGTTGTATCGTGATTACCTTTGACAATCTTTTTACATGATTCAGCATATTTTTTATGCATATTGATTGAGCATATTTTTAAGTGATGAAAGTGTTGTTTCGATTTGAAGAAATTGTGCTAAATAGTGTCATTGTTAAAGAAAATAATACAGTATAAAAAAATAAAATAAAATATAAAATAAACAACTGTTGTGACTGTGGTCTCCAACAGTAGTTATGTAGTAAAAATAAGATTATAAACTAATTACACTACTATAACTACTCGCTTTTTATTTAGTGCTATTGGGATTCCCAGTGTGCGTTGACTGGATTCATTTGATAAATTTGTCAATAGTGTCTCTAGCAGCCAAATATTTTGCCATAATTACATATTATGTCTCTTCTTTTTTATTATTTATATCTTTGTGGTTATTTGTTAGCAAAAGAATGTGATGTTAACGGTAATATAGGTTTCTAAATGGAGAAGGTAGGAGGCAAAACATTGCCATACAGGGCCTACGATTTTTTAAAATACATTATTGTTTATTGTTCATAGATTTTTTTTTTTTTTTTTTAATGTTTGTTGTTTGTGATATTTCGTCTGTAAAAAAGTATTGACCTGACAATAATAAAATTTAGTTGGGTGAACATGTTTAGAAGGGTTCTGTCAGAAAATTTTACATCCTTATTAAAATACTTTTAAAAAAAACTATTTTAGGAGACCGGTGTAGCCGAGTGGTTAAAATAATCGCCTGAACTCCATCGCCTGAAACTTAGATCTAAACACCGAAGTCTGGTGACTTCGAATCCCAGAAAGACGAGGCATGGTCTTACACTGATGATCACATGGAGTAGATGAGTAAAGTGACCGACCCTCCCTCCTCTTAAAACCTAATTGATGTGTTAATCAGGCCATAAAGAAATAGCAAAATAAATAAATAAATAAATTAAAAAAAAAATTAAAATAAATAATGGATAGCCCATAAATATTTTCACGTATAAATGAATTCTTTGTGAAAGTTTTATTCTAATTGGTCCAATAGTTTTGGTGATTAGCGTCTAGATATAAATAAATAAACACATAATTACAATTTTTCAGTTGTTATATGCGTGGATATGAGAATTATAATTAATATAATATTTTTCCGTTGTCCCTCATAACAATATTCATCAATAATTTTTATTTTGATTGTATAACGCTTTTATAGACAAGTGGTGAGTGATCCAATCGTCCAACTGTCATAATACTCGAACTAATATTATCAACAAGAATGTACGATACATACTACATAAGACACGATACAAGACTTGTATACAGACCAGAAATGCAGTAGCGCGTTTCATATTTAGTATTCTTTAATATTGTTGATCGTTAACTATAGATTAAAATTTGGTTATAATCATTATAATCAGTAGCGTACACAGTAACTTATATGCGGGTTTAGCATACCCCATAATTTATTATAATTGTAATTTCTCCCCCTTTTCAAAACTCTAATTTCAATTTCTAACCTCATATTTAATTAAATTAAAATCCTATGAGGTAACACCTCACTATGTGATGTGATCGTTCTAAAGAACGATCACACAAGAAGATTATGTCTCCGATTCCAATAATTCCAAGACAGAAATCTGTTCCAGTTATCAGATATTTTTGATCCCGTTTCTGGCTGTTAGTCTGTCTCTTGCTCAATCATTGCGAACAATTCTTAAAAACTACTCTTTCGATTTTAATGAAATTCGGATGGCAGTTAATTAGCATATAAAAAGTCCATTGTTGGTCCTATATAAGGTCCAATCTTCTGGTCCCATTTCCCTCCACCACATTTCTCCACCTGCCACCATTTCTCTTCCACATGTGCACACACATACATTTATTTACACCTTATCAAAAATATTCATCTGATTTTATAAAACTTACCTGTTAGAAGCTCACAGATTAATTTTAACTGTCTGCGCTGTTTAAATTTTGGTAAATTGATACTTTAAATCATGTATAAATCAAACCAATTTTGACTAATTTAAAAAGGAGGGAAAATTGAGTAAATTTAACATGAATAAAGTATCAATATAGCAATATTTTAAGAGCGCAGACGGTTGAAATTATTCTTGGGTTATCTGCGGGCTACTTTAAACAAACCATTAAAATTTCATAAAATAAATGTATGTCTGTGCGAATGTGGAAGAGAAATAAATAGGTGCAGAAGATTGAAACTTATACGGGATCAGCAATGTTATAACCTGGCTAATTATGACCTACCATCAAAATTTCAATAAAATTGGACGAATAGCTTTTAAGATATGTTGGTTCGCAAAAATTGAAGGACAGGCGGACACGGGACCCAAACTGTACCCTGATGTTGAACAGATTTCTGTCTTGGAATTTTTGAAATCGGAGACATAAAAATTGTTCGTTCTTCAGAACTGTCACATATCTTCCGTTTCCTTTGGTAAGCTCGGAAGCAAAACGTGATCCATACTGCAAAAGCAAACGTGGATTTGGAGCACATACGAATTTCAAATTTTTATCTAGAAGAGAATTCTTCTCTAAAAAAATTAAATACCTATTGCAAAACAAAAGAATCATTCGCTCATTCGCTGGGAAATTACATGGGACATTTAACATCAAATGTTTTCTGAACGCTTTTTGAGTTTTTAGATTTAAATTTACTATTACTATGTAATATGAATCAGTTTTTTCACAAAATTATAAACCGATTTATTTATATTGCCTCTGTTTTCCCACTACATGTCGACGAACACTAGTCCGACCTGAGTCAGCAAGAGGGGAATGCCGCATAGACAAGAGGACCCACGTAGCGTTCTACGTACAATCCTGGTCCAAAACAAAAATTTGCTACTGAAATCCACAACCATCATTTTCCCGTTTAAGCCAGTCTAGTGTGCATATTTTAGTTCAATTAATTTAATTCCATCGGCAAAAGTTCGAGTTGACTCGGGCCTCATTTAATTTAATGTGCTTAATACCTAGGCCGAGCCGGCAATCGGGTCTATTATTGAACGCATCCCAATTTATTTTTATGCATAATTTCCATCGACAAAATCGGGCCTACTAGCAATCAGGCCGATTCATTGTACTCATCCTAATCAATTCAATGCAATTAATTCTATAGCAAAAAATCCGGGCCTAGCTGTCAATCGGAGCAGTCTATTTTTACGAATCCAAATTCAATTCATTGCATTAGGATTCGTAATGAATTGAAGCTGTCCTATAATGCAACCTATGCTATTGAACTGGACTAAAATCACAAAAAAAATCATTGAATTCAATTGGCGAAAAATCGGGCCCAGCCGAAATCGGGGCGATCAAGTTTAATGTTTTTAGTTCCACTGGCAAAAATCAAGGCCTAGTGGTCAAATGAGCCGATTTATTTCATGCATCCTAATTTAATTCAATGAATCTAATTCCATCAGCAAAAATCTCGGTCCAGCCAAAATTGGGCCGCTATAGTGTTTAATAGTTTTAGTTTCATCAACAAAAATCCGGGCCCAGCCAACAGTCGGGCCGGTATAGTGTTTAATAAATTCAATTCCATCGGCAAAATCCGGGCCCAGCCGACTGTCGGGCCGGTATAATGTTTGATAAATTTAATTCCATCGGCAAAATCCAGTTCCAGCCGACAGTCGGGCCGGTATAGTGTTTAATAAATTTAATTCCATCGGACAAAATCCGGGCCCAGCCGACAGTCGGGCCGGTATAGTGTTTAATAAATTTAATTCCATCGGCAAAATCCGGGCCCAGCCGACAGTCGGGCCGGTATAATGTTTAATAAATTTAATTCCATCGGCAAAATCCAGTTCCAGCCGACAGTCGGGCCGGTATAGTGTTTAATAAATTTAATTCCATCGGCCAAAATCCGGGCCCAGCCGACAGTCGGGCCGGTGTAGTGTTTAATAAATTCAATTCCATCGGCAAAATCCGGGCCCAGCCGACAGTCGGGCCGGTATAGTGTTTAATAAATTTAATTCCATCGGCAAAATCCAGTTCCAGCCGACAGTCGGGCCGGTATAATGTTTAATAAATTTAATTCCATCGGCAAAATCCAGTTCCAGCCGACAGTCGGGCCGGTATAGTGTTTAATAAATTTAATTCCATCGGCCAAAATCCGGGCCCAGCCGACAGTCGGGCCGGTGTAGTGTTTAATAAATTCAATTCCATCGGCAAAATCCGGGCCCAGCCGACAGTCGGGCCGGTATAGTGTTTAATAAATTTAATTCCATCGGCAAAATCCAGTTCCAGCCGACAGTCGGGCCGGTATAGTGTTTAATAAATTCAATTCCATCGGCAAAATCCGGGCCCAGCCGACAGTCGGGCCGGTGTAGTGTTTAATAAATTCAATTCCATCGGCAAAATCCGGGCCCAGCCGATAGTCGGGCCGGTATAGTGTTTAGTAAATTTAATTCCATCGGCCAAAATCCGGGCCCAGCCGACAGTCGGGCCGGTGTAGTGTTTAATAAATTCAATTCCATCGGCAAAATCCGGGCCCAGCCGATAGTCGGGCCGGTATAGTGTTTAGTAAATTTAATTCCATCGGACAAAATCCGGGCCCAGCCGACAGTCGGGCCGGTATAGTGTTTAATAAATTCAATTCCATCGGCAAAATCCGGGCCCAGCCGACAGTCGGGCCGGTATAATGTTAAATAAATTTAATTCCATCGGCAAAATCCAGTTCCAGCCGACAGTCGGGCCGGTATAGTGTTTAATAAATTTAATTCCATCGGCCAAAATTCGGGCCCAGCCGACAGTCGGGCCGGTATAGTGTTTAATAAATTTAATTCCATCGGCAAAATCCGGGCCCAGCCGACAGTCGGGCCGGTATAGTGTTTAATAAATTTAATTCCATCGGCAAAATCCAGTTCCAGCCGACAGTCGGGCCGGTATAGTGTTTAATAAATTCAATTCCATCGGCAAAATCCGGGCCCAGCCGACAGTCGGGCCGGTGTAGTGTTTAATAAATTCAATTCCATCGGCAAAATCCGGGCCCAGCCGATAGTCGGGCCGGTATAGTGTTTAGTAAATTTAATTCCATCGGCCAAAATCCGGGCCCAGCCGACAGTCGGGCCGGTGTAGTGTTTAATAAATTCAATTCCATCGGCAAAATCCGGGCCCAGCCGATAGTCGGGCCGGTATAGTGTTTAGTAAATTTAATTCCATCGGACAAAATCCGGGCCCAGCCGACAGTCGGGCCGGTATAGTGTTTAATAAATTCAATTCCATCGGCAAAATCCGGGCCCAGCCGACAGTCGGGCCGGTATAATGTTAAATAAATTTAATTCCATCGGCAAAATCCAGTTCCAGCCGACAGTCGGGCCGGTATAGTGTTTAATAAATTTAATTCCATCGGCCAAAATTCGGGCCCAGCCGACAGTCGGGCCGGTATAGTGTTTAATAAATTTAATTCCATCGGCAAAATCCGGGCCCAGCCGACAGTCGGCCCCTTGGCCCCCCCCCCCCCCCCCCCCTGTGTACGCCACTGATTATAATCTAATCATTACTATATTATCGTCATAACCTCATTGTTATAACCACCATAATCTAATTGTTGATTTACTGGGTTTAATAAATATTTAGAAATATGTATTATAGAAGCGACCGACTCCGCTGTGATTATCAAAGTATAGGCAATGTGAATATAGGGATGAATATACCCATGCAGGTATTGTGCTAGTTGATGAGAGAATTAGGTGGTTTTCTTTCAAACCCTGATGTGTAGTTGCATATTACTAGAGGGTCTTCTCTACGAAGTTTTTATAGCTTGATGAAGGAGTTTGATATTTTCGGAGTTTCGATTTTCTACGATTTTTTTTTTTTTTAATCAAAAGATAGTTAAAATGTCATTCGACTATTTAGTTTACTCAAAATCTATTAATCAATATTTATTTCATTATGCAATGCTTATTTCATATAAAATCATTAAAACGTTTTATATAGAGCTGTTTTAAAGTAGTTCTATAACATTAAATATTATTATATTAATATAAAATTTTTTGAATAAGCATAATATAATAAAATATTTTAGAAGCATTGCATCTCGTATTTCATATAACATATTACTTAATTGGTAATATACTGGGCTTTAGGTCAAGTTGTCCTCTTTAAGAATCCGGTTTGTTTTTATATTTCTGATTCTTACGTCTTTGTGAAGGACGTCCTCCTTGGGTAGCCGCCACCAAAAGGGGTACCCATTTTATTGACATTTTTTTTCTTCTACTTATTTTTGTACTTATTGTACCAGTTTGGTACAATAAAATTGGTCAAAAAACGCTGGATTTTAGTCTTTATACTGTACCGTTTTTGGTTGGGCTGAAACTCATATGGTATTTAGTACTTTATAGTAGTATAGTGTACGTGAAAGGCAAACCCTAAATTTATTACTATACCGGGTACATGAGGGGTACAAAGTTGTGAACCTCTGTTTAAGAAAAGATAAAAATAGTAGCTGGCCATCCTTGTTTGGTATCGTTGGAAAGCCCTTAAAACGTTATTTTAAGAGGTACAAATTTGTATCTAAGAAAAGTCACGTTTCAGACCCGTTTGAACGATAAATAGTTTTTCGGGTTCTCAAAAAGTGCGAGGTAGTCTACTGTTGGCCACTCTGCTCCTAAGATTATTGCGTGACAAGATTTTCCTTTTAGAACCTAATACAGTAATATTGTACAACCCAAGATGGACATTTAATTTAAGTACCTTTAGTACTTTTGGTATAAAAGGTACTTAAAGTCTGGGTACTGTGCAGGCTAAATTATTTTACAATAGTGTGTATGAACGAAAATATTTTATGTCTCCGATTTCAAAAATTCCATTACAGAAAGCCGTTTCAGACATCAGGGAACATTTTTTTTGTTGGTCCCATATAAGTTTCAACCATCTGCGCTCATTTGTTTCATTTATACATGGGCACAATCATACATTTATTTACGTCTATATCTTCAAAAGTGCTTTTCTGATTTGTATGAAACTTTGATAGTTTATTGAAAGTAACCCGGAGATAGCCACAGATTAATTTAAACCGTCTGCGCTCTTTAACTTTTGCTAAATTGATACTTTAATTCACGTCAAAATACAAAAAAACGTGGGAAGAAATGAAACAAAATTTTAAATAATGGCTTGTAAAAGCATAAAATCAATACAAGTACGCGAGGAAGCTATGTGCTACACCAATTGGCAGTCTATTTTATGCATTATTCATTCAGAAGTTTTGTGTGTTTAAATACGTGTTTTGTATGTTGTTGATACATTGTTGTTAAAGATTTAGTTTGCTATTCACTTATTGCTATTAGTCCAAAGCTTCTTATTTAATTTTTTTTTTAATAAACATACATTTTATTGATATGTTATATTATTTTTTTTTTTCTTTTGGGTTTTAGTCCCGATCAACTGCCAGGGTTATTACAGGACGGGGGTTCGGGGGAATCGATGAAATCATCAGTGTGAAACATGTCTTATCCCGCTGGGATTCGAACTCACAGCCGGAGTTTAGACCTTGGTTTCAGAGTCGAGTGTGCTAACCCCTCGACATGTTATATTATTAATTAATTAAATATGTTACATGATTATATTATTAATAAGTAATACCGATATGTTATATTATTAATTTAACATAGTTACTTTACTAACTATGACAAAGTTACTATTTTAGCAGTTTCGTTTGTTTGCCGATAGTAGATAAATATTATATGCATCAAGGCATCAAGGCAGCAAAGGAAACATTTTTGCCTCGTGCATTCATTGCCTCAATTAGTCGATTATAGGTAAATTATCTGCCTCGGCTTCGCCTCGTTATGAAAGCCCGTTTTCGCCTCCTGCTCAGAGGATAATCTAATCACTCGTCAGTAAAATTTCATTTTGCTGCCTAGTTACATAAATAACTATTGTCGACGTTTTTCCTTATCAGGATTAAACGAAATGAAGGAAAATTTGTGTCTTCAGTTTTGTGGAGTTTTTGTTTTTTTTGTAAGAGAAAATTGGTTATTTCATTTGATTGTGAAACAAACTCTTGTGAAATATTTAATGTTTTATCAGTTCGTTGAGAGATCAAACGAACACGATTCTATTTTAATATTCTTCACGTGCATATTATTTTCCTCTAAAGTCCCACATAACCATATATTTTTTAAGGCGGAAATACACATGCTAGTAAAAAAGCATGCTAGTGGCGAGGTACTAGCACGTCAGTAGCTGGCATGCTGCAGACGCTGTGTACATTTGCTAGTGAAACAGCATGCTAGTATCATCCAGATGATCGGTCTTGTGCGAGCTACTAGCACATGACAATACACATTCCAGTCACAGTTCTAGTTTTGAAACAGGCAATCGTTTCTTGCCCTCTTTTAGTCCGAATAAATTATGAAATAATTGTATTTGATTTAATTAATTTTGATAGTTTTATTAATTGTTTCAATGTACCTTATGAATGTATCGGTGCGGAATGAAATTAACCAGATTGTTCTGTTACTTGCAAAGAACTGTGTTTTAAAACATTTGAAACAAAATAATAAGACACGAAGAGTGTGAGTAAAGATTGGATAGCTAGAAGGGAATTAGGTACATGGAACGAGTCAGTGCCTACTAAATGAAATGCGGTTCGGGGACGTCAATGGTTTTAGGAATCAATTGCGAATGCTTCCGGAGAAAGTTGATGAGTTGTTGTCAGACACGCGAAAGGAAGGAACGCAACTAACTGAAGACTGAAGGGCTGAGGGAGACTCGTGCTAGCTACTAGCAACCTTGCGCTGGCAGGCCTGTTTACACGTGCCTTATCATTTCCCCCTCCCCTCGACTTGTGCCACTGGCAAGACAAAAATCAAACCTCGTGCGATTTACTCGCATGCTTTTCACTCGCATGCTATTTGATGTATACACATGCCAGTAGCTCTCCTCTGCGAGCTACTCGTATGTTTTTGTGTGAGTAACTAGCATGTGTATTTCCGCCTTTATAATATTTATTATTATTGTATATAAATGGTCAACAATATATCGGAATGTAACTGAATATATTTATATTGAATTTATTTTATATTGAAAAGCCACCCTCTGTCCTGACTTTTTGACTTCACTCGTATAAATAAATATTTTTAAGTTTCTTTCTTCGCATGTAGAAGACAACATTATAACCCAGAAGTTTGTATTATGTTGACGTTGTTAAAATGTCTGTCAATTACAGTTTAAGTAACTCTTGAGACTTAAATTGTGTAAACTTAGCTCTGTGTTGTTAAGTTCTTATTAATCGAAAGTTGGTTTGAGATAGAAAACTTTTTATAAGTTTATAAAATAAACTTTGTTCAATCTTTAACTTAGTAAATGTTTGTTAAGAGGTTCTGATGCTGTTAAATTAATTTGTGAAAAAATCATTACCTTGATATATGTTTTTTATTAGATTCTATACTATAAATGTGCAGTTAACACAAGCCCCTTGAATTCCTGTTGTAATGAATAGACCTATTTAAGTAAAATAATGATAATATCGTTATTAGTGTATGTGTATAGTTTTAATTGTACTGAACAGTATAGATTCATTTATTCGTGTTGTTAACACAACATTGTTGCTTACATAATTTATGTTTTAACATTGTATAAATATATTGAGTGATTATTAGGTACATTATTTGTAAGTCTATTTATTAAAATTGGCTTTTAGTGGTGTGTACTGCATTATACCGGCAGATAAATGCGAATAGTCAATGTAAAAATGTTGTATATTTTTAAGAAAGACTTATTGTTTAGTTTTTCGCTTTTAACGAGTAAAATAATAGGTACCCTGCACCTGCTAAAATGTGACAATAACCAATTTGAGGCTGACTACCGATCAAACGTAAAAGTAATGTTATCAATTTATATTGAAGTTATTTAATCTTACGCTTATGGGGGAGTGGCTATAACGTCCTTTACCCTCTTGCAAGACTCTTGATAGCTTAACCGAGATGAAGTAGTTTTTTCTTGTTCTATCTTCAATAAATTCACTTACATCAAAGATCCTTTCAATAGGGTCCTTTCGTTAATATGGTTGCCTATGATTTCAGGCTTCTTTGATCAATAATAGCTCCCTTTTTCTTCTAGGTAGTTTCGTTCGAGATGTGTATAAAACATAACAGTACTGGTATTAAAAGTAAAGCTACCTGAAACTCTTAAGAGTTCGATAGTAAGTACTGAAACTCGAGGATTTTGGCATTAAAATAAGTACTAAAACTCTAAGAGTAAAAAATTAAAAGCTCACTTTTTGAATATTTCGACCCCTCTTTGGGTCATCTTCAAGCTGAAAACTACATTTATTGTCAGTAAGTCCAGTAAATTTGTAATTTTTTGTAACATAATACATAATTAAATTGCTTTCTATATCTACCTGACTAGAAGATTACTATTCCGTCCTGTTCTTGCGAAACAATTCTTTTATTCTAACCTAGGTGGTTTGTGACAATCTGAAAAAATGTTAATTTCTGTTATAAGGGTACAGTAGTAGTCCATGTTAAATATTTTGAGGTTCTTTTCGATATTAAATATTTTGTACTTACAGTTGGGGATAATTTTTCTAAAATTCCATAGTTCCTTCAAAAAATAATATATACATATATATATATATATATATATATATATATATATATATATATATATATATATATATATATAATATATCTATATGTATATATATATATACAACAAATATATATATATATATATATATATATATATATATATATATATATATATATATATATATATATATATATATATATATACAACGTGTTTTATTTTTAATGTAACGATTAAAATAAAACTTAATACACAAAAATTCCCACAGTACTAAAATAAGCACCGATACGTAGCACAATTTATTTTGTTAAAATTTAAACTTAGCTACATTGCAGTAGAGTATTGCGGGTCTTATTCAATTTGTTTGTGTCATACGATTTTGTTTATCTATTACATATTTTCAAGCTCTTTTTATTTGAAAATATTTTTTAAATAAAGAATGTAAGTTGGTAATAATATTGTATTATTTTTCAATTATTCAATCCAATATTCTGAATTTTCTCGACATTTCACATCTCCGAGATTTCACAAATATTGATAACTATTCGCACCACCTATATACCACTTTACACATCTTCTTTTGCTAAATATTTATTGAATTTGTTTTTTCTCGTCTCAAGTTTTGTCTGATAACTTAGAATCTATGTTTAGAAAACACATACCCTAAAGTGAAATTGAGGAATGAATATTAGCTATATATTTTGGTTTGTTTCTCTAAAACTAAAAAGAAAAAAAAAAAAAAACTGACACATTTGTATTTTTTTTTTTTTTTTAATTGCAGTCCATTTAAATTTACCCTAGTTTTCCTGAAAATTATTTGTAGATAACTTAATATTAGGTTTTGACTCCCCGTCGGGTACGATTATTTTTCAGTCAATTTTAATTTAATTTTTATTCAATAGTAATTAAATGTAACAACGAAATCCCGTAATTATTAACAATTTGGAAGCCCTGGCCAAAATTACTTATAAAAATAAAAAATAAAATAAAATTACATGATCATTATTACATCCAGTCAAAGTTTATTATGAGCTGTGTCAGACATATTTTTTATTATTATTTTCATTTGGTTTCTTTCCATTTTTTAAATTATTAATGTCGTTGAAATGAAGATGGGATTGGCTTCATAGAAATCATTTATTTATATTCATTCCTGCTTTCCTACAAATTCTTCTAATCTAATATTTGCTTAGAATGCTGGAAAGGTGTTGAAAATTTGACGTGCTAGGGATAGCTGAGTATAGATGAGTACTACCACATCCACAACCTGTAGTTAGGTATAGGACCAGGGTTTGATGTTGAGAGTCTAGTGGTGGGAGTGGGGTGTGACCCTAAATTCAAGGTCAGTACCCTCCCCCTCCACATCGATCTGACATTTGCGCCTCTCTTTCCCTCTCCCTCTAACCAGCCAAACTAAGTTCGCCACAGCATTCTCTCACAGATGCTATCTCACGTGGTCGAGCCATCCTAATGTTTGTTTACTCTAGTTTCTCACTTAACTGTGCCAACAATTTCATCCACTTTGAATTGTACACACTTTCAGTTTTCAGCTAACGTTTATTATTACCTCGAGGGACTTAAAGCAATTCGGGAAATATAAGAGCAGACACAATTTGTTTTTAAAACCTTTTCACACAAGTTATTAATAGGGGTTTTTTTTTATTAGTTAATGTACCTATAGAGTTTTATACTGAAAAAAACAAACTTAAAAAAAATCTCGATATAAGTAACTTTCTTTTTAACGATGGAAGTTGAAATTTTAAATATGTTTTTATTATCAAATTTCGGGTCATTAAATTGGTTGTATCAACTTGTAAGTTATATTTTCCTATTCTATAATAGTATTCGTTTTAGTTTCGCAGTTTTGTAACGTCCCTTCAAAAAGGAGCTTTTTATTTATTTATTTTTCCTTTAATACTATTAGTAAAGAAACTGCGCACATAAGAGATAATGTGCTCGGTGTAAGCATTTTTTCTTGATATTGTAGTTCGAATTAATAAATTTGAAATAGATAGTCTTCTACAGATACATGATTTCATTTTAGTAACTTTTATTCCAAACATATTGGTGATTAAAACTATGTTATTATTTTAAACGAGTCTTTCACTTAGATAGTCCTAATGCCGCCGAAAACTTCTCTTGCGTTTTATAAATTTAGCATATTTGAATAATAATTGTTGTTGATTATTCTTTTATCAATATAAAAACAAACAGTAAAAGAAAATAGACTGCCAATTGGTGTGGCACATAGCTTCCTCGCATCTTATTTACGTACTTCTTCATTGATTTTATGCTTTTAACAAACCATTATTCTCTATAAAAAAAAAAAAATAAAAAAAAATTTACAATTTTTTTTTCAATTTTACCCCCTCGAAACTAGAAACAACACAAAATAGAACGTAACAAAAATTAATCTACTATTCAAGAGCTTTTCAAAGATATACATCATATTATAAAAGATTAACTTTGACATTTGAAAATTCACTCCAGTGCCGGGATTTGAACCACGGGCCTCTATATTTCCAGTATAGCGCTCTACCAACTAAATCCCTAAAAACTAAACCCCTAAATCGGTTCAAATCCCGGCGCTGGAGTGTATTTTTCTCTGTCTGTTTCCCGTAGTTAATAATAATTATAATTTGATTTAAATTAAAATTTAATCTTTCTGTAGTATGAATACTACTAAAATGGTAAAATATGAATTATATATATATATATATATATATATATATATATATATATATATATATATATATATATATATATATAAACATTTTGAAATGTTGCATTCTTTAATGGTTTTATGAGTTGAAATATGCCCCCCAAAAAAACCCTCAACCCCCATGTATTATTATAAAGGCTAGTCCTAAAATTTTAATGCATGCAAATACCTTAGTATAAGGCGATGAAAATTTCCCGAAAAAATTGAATTTACCTTGTCGTTATTACCGATAAAAAACATTGTCCAGGGACCCACCCATCCGAGGGATCAAACCGGCAACCCACTTAGTTGTCTTTGTATTGTTTTTTTAGGGCCTTCCATCTAAATTATTCTTTTTTTTACTTTCATATAAGGAGAGGTGGGGCATAAAAAATATAATAAGTTAAGGGTTTTGCTAAATTTTTTACAAACTCGAAAAAGTACTTGAAGCAAATACTTCCCTTTGATTTTTTATACAGGTTAAAAAAAAGATTGATTTCTATGGAGACATTCAAAGATATGGCAGTTTTGCTCTTAAGAGGAGATATCGCAAAATCTATGTCACAGCCACTAACTTTCAATTTTTATTAGACAAGGAGGGATATTATCATGACGATTTTAGTTTTTGAAAGACATGAGGGTCTTGAGGGTAAATTATCCGACGCCACTGGTTCATATTTAATAATTATAATAAATTCTCCTACACGAATCCAAACTTTTCCTTTTTTTATCTCTTAATATTTAAAGAGTAGGAGATTGAAAGCTATTCAAACAAGTCGTTGCGGGATAATCTTAGTTTTACTTTAAACCGTAATTATATCTATCAAAAGCGTCTAATGCGTATATATGCATCTTATCTGTTTCATTATTATAAGAAAAGCGAAATACAAAATGTTCTAGAGACATTTTATCTGGAAATACCAAAAAAAAATAATGTATAATTAGTTATAACTAAAAATTTGTAAGGACTTCATAATCATAACCGATTTTGTACAAGTATTGACGTTCATTAGTCGTATTTTTTTATGAAAAGAATAATTTAAAAAGGAGATTTACTATTTGTAAAGACCAAATAGAGTTATGTGCTTTCCAAGAATAGACGAAGTTATTAAACATTGAACGTAATGAATAAAGTTTTGTCAAGGGAAACAAGTCTATTCTAAAGGACAAATATTAATTACAAACTTGAGGTAAGAAATTTGAAATTATCAATAAATTTTCCACTAATATGTTATACTGTTAGACACATTATAACATCTTTCTCTTTTGAATTTATTACACTTGACTGTGTTATTAAACTGTTTTATTTCCGTATATTATAGAAAATATACGGAACTAAATTTTATTTTAAAAACTTTAATGACATTCTGTGCGCAAATAACAAACAATATTTAAATAAATCACACATAATAAAAACTTTCGATAATAATATCATCAATCACCTAAATTGCCTATCATTTTTCTTTACCACACAAACCTATAAAACAAAGTGATAAAAATAAATAAGCTTAAGTAGCCAAGTTTTATAGTTAGTTAACTAAGTGGGTTCCCGGTTTGATCCCTCGGATGGGTGGGTCCCTGGACAATTTTTTTTATCGGTAATAACGACAAGGTAAATTCAATTTTTTCGGGAAATTTTCATCGCCTTATACTAAGGTATTTGCATGCATTCAAATTTTAGGACTAGCCTTTATAATAATACATGGGGGTTGAGGGTTTTTTTGGGGGGCATATTTCAACTCATAAAACCATTAAAGAATGCAACATTTAAAAATGTTTATATATATATATATATATATATATATATATATATATATATATATATATATATATATATATATATATATATATATATAATTCATATTTTACCATTTTAGTAGTATTCATACTACAGAAAGATTAAATTTTAATTTAAATCAAATTATAATTATTATTAACTACGGGAAACAGACAGAGAAAAATACACTCCAGCGCCGGGATTTGAATCACTTTAGTGGATTTAGGGGTTTAGTTTTTAGGGATTTAGTTGGTAGAGCGCTATACTGGAAATATAGAGGCCCGTGGTTCAAATCCCGGCGCTGGAGTGAATTTTCTCTGTCTGTTTCCCGTAGTTAATAATAATTGTAATTTGATTTAAATTAATATATATATATAATTGTAACCTACTCTTCAGCAGCTTTCATTTGATGCCTTTCTCGAAAATTAAAAAATTAAAGTACTTGTGTTATACCACATTTGTGTGGATTGCGCTTGTGCATATTAAATTTCTAACTTTTCTTTATTTTTCCTATGTGTGGTTCAAAAAGATGCGTCAGTGCTTTAAATTTTAATTTTTAAGCTTAAACGGTAAGCGATGGACAGATAGACACATCACTCTCGGCATAAGGGTTTCGAGAAGAATCTACAAAACCCTAAAAATAGAAGTTGATAGCTTGTGAACTTATTTTAACAATTTTAAATATAAATTACTAAATTTATATTGAGAAAAACTGCAAGTGTAGAATTAAGGGAGAGGTAGAGGAAGAAAAAGAGAGAGAGAAGAGGCTTTCTTGGTGTGCTGATAGGTGGTGATGTCTCTGGTATGGAGTAGGTGGCTGATGGAGTCGGACGACATGACACTAGACAAATAATAGTCTTGCATTTTAAATTTAAATCGAATTTAACACTGGCCTATAATAAAGTGAACTTTACTTGGTAAAACTAGAAAGAGGTATGTACCGATGTGGGCAAGGTGAGAGGCGGAGGCGGAAGGAAGTGAATATGGAGGTTATAGGAGGCGAGAGAAAAGCACCGCTACTGAAGAGGCGGAAAATTTAAAATCCAAAACCCAACAACAGACTTAACTTAACTCTTGAGAGGTCTTGCCAAAAAACCTCAAGCATAAATTAATAATAATAAAATAGTCTGCCAATTTGTCTTCTCGCCTCCTATTATTGGGCGAATCGTCATATGAGATTTGCATCTGCTTCGATTCCCAGAGGCGTCGCACATTTGTATTCGATATTGAATGTGCCCAGACAGATGAAATTAATGTGGGATCATCTGTAGGCTACGTTTACCAAACCTCCCAAATCTTTTCAAAATCGGATAAGTGCTTTTTAAATATAGAGGTGTTAATAAAACAAAATTGTTGTTTCAATTCCCAGTGGTCACACTTATTTTTATTAAATGTTAAATGTGCACAAACAGGCATAATTAATATGGGACCATAATATGTGGGCTGCTTTTAACAAAAAAACATAATTACTTTTTAAGATTACTTTTACGAGTATTTTTTAAAAATATAATTGTTAGTAAAACCAAGTACGTGCACACGTAAAGAAGCACTGGGCCAAATACCTTATTTCAAATTTTAATTGATATTCGGCCAGTATTTTTAGGATATAGTGACCATAACACCTCCTTTGAGAAGTTTGGACGGGGAGAAGTTGGAGAAATTAAGAAACCGTATTTAGAATATCAATGAATATCATTGAACTGTATATAACACATTCATTGATTTGTTAAATAAATTAAGAAGCATTATTTTCATGTATTTACAATGAATATTAGCTACTAGTTCATGAACTTTAAGGAATATTAACATTTATTCATGTATTAACGGTATTAGTTTAAAGAAAGAGTCATGAAGGAATTCGTATTGTTTCATGTTTAACATAGATGTCCAAACATTTCCTGTTTGAGTAACCATTACATTTGTATTCGTGTCGTTCCCTAACGCTTTTTTACATGCTCATATGTTATACTGTTGATATTAAGAGGCTTTGGAGAGTTCATGATCGTGGTTTACTAAAACAAAGAGGTTCATTGTACTATTACTATTCGCTATTCATTAGTTCCAGATGAAAAAAGTTACTCATATGAACTTCATTAATCCGAATGCCGAGGATGATTGGATATTTTCATCTTCTGACCTTAGTAAAAGACTGGATTTTTTGTGTTCTAAATATGTATATATGAAAACCATTTCCACGTTCAGTTTAATTTAGCAACAATGTACCACAAATGTCTATATCCTACATCCTACTAACATTCCAAGATTCTATCAGTATTAAAAAGCCTTCGAAAATCCTCAGTACTAATTTCAATTTATTAAGAAAAATAAACCACTTTTAATTCAGGGATAAATAAGTTTGAAATAAAAATGTTTTCTATTTACTTAAAATTTGGCTATATTTCGCCCATACCTGGGTCTTCTTAGACCTTGAATTGTAAATCAAAAATTACTTTTTTTTTGTTTTGGAGATAGAATTAATACAATATTTGAGTATCTTTCACAAGTATACTTGTAAAAGTATAGATTTACAATTCTAGGCCTGGAGATGCCCGCAGGTATGGGCGAAATATAGCCAAATTTTAAGTGAATAGAAAATATTTTTATCTTCAAACTTTTTTATCCCTGACGACCAAAAGGATAAGGAAATCTAAAATAAATCCCGTGTTAGTAAAATTTTTTCCAGAAGCTTTTGGATAAAAAGGCGCCTCTTTATCTTAAATTAATATTATACCGAACTAGTTTTACAACTGTTTTCTTCGGAGGAAAAAGAAATAAGTTAAAGTTTATTAAATAAATATCAAGTCATAGTTGCAGTTGCCATAGATCCAAAAAAAATGTTGATGGACATCTGTTGATATTTCGTGCAAATAATAACATGCAACTCTTTTCACTACTATGAACAAAGATTAACATTAAAGTAGCTACTTTCTGTTTTATTGTCTTAAAAACTATTAAGTTGTAGATTCGAATTCACATTTTACTACAAACGATTAAAAACTCATTTTCGTATTGGTTCTGCCTTTAAGGCAATTTCGCCGTTAAATCGGCTACATTTTAAAATAATCTGCCAATTAGTGTGGCACATAGCTTCCGTTTCCTTCGGTAAGCTCGGAAGCAAAATCTAGGAAACATTTACAGCTTTATTGCTTTTTATTCTCAGAACACAAACTAAGATATTTTCATATTTTTTCTTTTAAGTAGCGCAACATAAATGGAATTATAAAATAAACAGGTCAAGTGTGTGCTAGTCAGCACACAGCGAGGGTCCGTAGGCCACACTTATAGTGTTTAACTGTAAAGTGTATAAACAGTGTTTTTTTAAAATGCTAAAAAGCTTACTTTGAATCATTCTAAGGGTCTGATATTCTCAAAACACACTCTGATAAAGTATTTTTTTGCCACTGAACCGGACTACAACCATATAAATACACCGAAAAGACCATAATTATAAAAAAAACGTATTTTGTCAATAAAAAATAAAATAATATTTTTTTTCGAAATTTCAAAAAAGTGGTATCTTTACTTTTGGTCGAAGAATGTTCAGGAATTTTTTCAGATTTTTTGCACTTCACATAAGCTAGATAGAGGGGGGGGGGACACGTTTCAAACCCGCTTCAAAATTCGCCTACGCTCGCCCTATCAAAGTTATAACCAAATTATTATATATTTTTGTAATCAGCTCGACGTACCCTTTCATATGATACCCCTCACGGTGTCGAAAAAAAAATAACAAAAATTTAACCCTTAAGTTTTTTTACCCTAATTTTTTTGAAAAATATTTTTTTTAAGTCGCTATATTTTTAAAATATGTGGGCAGGTACAAGACACATACATGCCAAATTTCAAAGTGATCGAACGAAAGGTGTAGCCGTGAGAGCACGCAAGAGGACGGACGGACAGACACACGCAGGAAAATATAAGGGTCCTTGGTTTTGCCTACGGACCCTAATGATAATAGAAGTCCTTCTTAAAAGCTTAGTAAACCCCTTTTCTTTGAAGTTAAAAGAAAAAACTTGGACTAAATCGAATCATGTTTTATTTAAATAAAATCCATGTCTCAAATAATAAAAACATTATGTAGGTACCTATTACGTTGGTTCCATGGTTGGAATTTAGCTGGTCTTGCAACGTTTTCTGACATAATGTTGACGATATCCACAATTTAATATTGTTTTTAATGTATCATCTATAAACGCGGCGATGTTCTCTCACGAGAGAACCATTATGTCAGTCCCCTTGAGAGTTCTTTTGGAGAAAGTGAAGAGTCTACATGCATTTTTAAGTCGATTAAATCTTCCATCTAATTTATTTATTTATTTTTGGTGGACACGGAGCTAGTAGCAACGGTAGCTATTGACATTGGTGAAATTTTTAAAATAAAACGCAGAAGAAGCCAAAGAATTAGAAATATATGGGTGTAGGGTTTTATACTTTCAGGTATGTATTGTTGGTTCCTAGACCTGATGTCATATGATATGGTACTCAGAGCGATAGCTATTGTGACTGTCGTGAGAGTACTCATACTCATAACCATCTCGTCAATCGAGATAGTGTATTGAATTGTGTAGTCCCTGACAAGTTCATCGGGTTGTTTTTTGTCTTGGTTCCTTATTTTTTACCGGTTTCAACGATATGCTTTTGGTAGATATTATTAATCGTCAAAGTTTCAAAATTCAAAAATCCATAACTTCAAAATGGCAGCCAATATCAAAATTAAATTTGGTGGATTTGTTTGTTATACAGAGAGGTGTACATTCGTGCCAAAGTTCAACTCGATTGGACCACTTTTCGATTCT
Source organism: Gerris lacustris (assembly GCA_951217055.1). Lineage (NCBI taxonomy): Eukaryota > Metazoa > Arthropoda > Insecta > Hemiptera > Gerridae > Gerris > Gerris lacustris. The sequence goes on along the minus strand of OX578276.1, from coordinate 73,884,467 downwards.
TTTTAACTTTTTGCACTTTCAGCAAACTGGGTTTAAGATGGCGGAAAATGTTGATTGATTTTCCGGGTGGCACAACTAGAAGTAAGGACTCATTCTTCTGCCAAGTTTCAACTCTCTAGGTTAAATGCCCTGGGCGCTATGACGATAACACACATACAGAACAGAAGTCATGCTGAAAACCACTCAGGAGGTCTTAAAACACCCAAAACGGATAATTCAGTTGAAATCTCGAAAAAAATCTTTTGGGTGAAAACAATACTTTTCCTACCATACGTGAGGAAAAGTAAAATTAAGTAAATTAATTAAACATCAAAATGAATTATTTACTTATTCTCTTCTTCAGTAACAGTTACAATGACCACGTGCCTCTAAAATCATGTTTTTTGTTTTTTTTATTATTTTTATTTTCTCTTGTTTGCTTAGTAAATCAATTATTATTTAAGGTGACTTTTGTGAAAGCAATTTGTGTTCCTTTTAAAACTTCATTTAAGTCATAGTGGAAGGAAATAAAATTTGTAATTTTATATAGACTAGAATTAATTTAGTTTTATTAATAGACAAAAGAAAAAATAGATTAAATAATTCAACAAAGGACAGTTAGGTAAATTTTATAAAGCACATGCCCTGCAGATTTTCTTTTATATTCTTAATATAATTATTTCTCCTTATAATTAAATTTATTAATCCATATTGAAAATGAATTTAAGGCACACGTGCAGAACGCACGTTTTGTATAAACAACTCCAATACTTCTTAAAAACTTTTTTTTTTTTCTTAATAGTTTAAAATATAAGGTATTATTTCAATAGTTAATTATCACCATTGCTGTATATCGCTGATAGTTAAAACTTCATTTATTTGGATTTATATTGTATTTATCTGGATTTATTTGGTAGATAGTTAAAATATAAATCTGCAATTAGCTGATTTGCTCAGTGGCTCATTATTTTCCTGCCAAAAAGTCAACGAGTACTGCAATCTGCTTTTCATTTCTAAAAGACAGTATGGTAATTGTTTTTCTGCCGTTGCAGTTGGTTTCAAGATTGTTTTTTAATTTACAGCATTCTAATATTGTCCAAGATTCATTAAATATTCACTTGTCCCTGGTAAGGAAGGAATGAATGTAAATTGGCATCTTATCAGTTTATATAAACTGTTTCTCTTTAATTCGGTATTGATTGGTTTAATTAAATCTACCAGGGGTGTCCCTTAATTTCCTCTCAATATTGGATATCGATAGAGATAACGACCCATCCAAGCTTACATTCATTTTCATTAAACAACTTCAAACATAACAATTAAGTAAAATTGAATTAAATGCATTTCTAGTCCTTTCTCTTTTTTATAATTAATTAAAAAGATTATTAAACTTTAGGACAGCTTAAGCTTAAAGGCTATACGATCTCACTCCCGTAGTTAAAAACTTTTAAGATAGAGCTCATATTCGATTTATAGGTCCAAATAAAAATTGTTGAAGAAAAAGCTGAATGTGCATTAAAAATCCATTCGTAAATGTAGTCGTTGATAAAGTGTGATAGTTTCTAACTATCTATAATCTGTCAAGAAAATAGGAAACAACGTCCCAAAGACTATAAAAAACAACTAAGAACTGTACTGTATTGTTGACTGAAGGTGTTTATATATTTATTTAAAAATACAATAGTTTTTGGAACATAAGTGTATCCGCATTAAAGAAATGAGCTTGCAAAAAAAGAAAGAAAAACTATGAATCACAAGGCAACTTGTTACTTCAAAAATAGTAAAAAGAATTAATTAGAGAATTAGTTAAATTAAGATGTGTAATTTAGTCAAAATTAATAAATAAGGGCTGTAATAATCTATTATTATTATTATGCACTTATGATGTAAACATGTGAATTCCTATTTGTACGATTAGTAATAAACTAAAACAAATATAAACATATTCTACTCTATAATAATCCAATATAACATTAGGCACTCACATACATGTAGTTTCATCTTTATATTTTTATTAAATTTTAAACTTCCTCTTAGATACTTTTTAGATCCAAGACTTATTGGATTGACGTCACATTTCGAAAACTTCTGCTCTGACATTGTAAATGTTAAAACTAAGAGGAAAGATATCCTTGTTATTTAATCATTATTTTGTTTGTTGAGCCCTGGTTTGCTTGTGCCAATAAGTAAAGCTTGTTTGAAGCTTCTTGTTGGCTCGTCGGAAATTAATCAGATCAATGGTATATAAAGTGGAAGGACTCGGTCTCAAAGAAGTAGAATCTTAATCGAGTTTTGAATGTTTTTATCTTGTCAAGGGTTTTAAAATGCTTTGCACAGAAGAAAAGGATTCTTGAGCCAAGTATTGATGGAAAACTCATTCAAATTTCCTACTCCACTTCACTCTTAATATTCCAAGACGTCACGACGGCTCTGATCAGCAGAAATTTAGTAAATTATCTAAAAGAAAAACCTAATTCTTGCTAAGAAGCAGTTTATCCTTTTTAATTTTTTCTCTTGTCATTGTATTATTCATTATAATAAGTGTTGTTAATTTTTAGGGTCTGTAGGCAAAACCAAGGACCCTTATATTTTCCTCCGTGTGTCTGTCTGTCCGTCCTGTCGCCTGCTCTCACGGCTACACCTTTCGTCCGATCACTTTGAAATTTGGCATGGTATTGATGGAAAAAGATATACTTCTTTATTAGACCAATAATTTCCGTTTAATTTCGTTTTGATATCTGCAGCCATTTTGAAACTTAAATGCTAAATAATTTCGGAACTGTTTCGCCAATTGAGGATAAATTTGCACTAATTATACTCTCTAACATACAAATAATTTCCCTAGAATATGTATTTCAACAGGATATATTTTATTCTTAATAATGGAATGAATAATGTATAATATATCATCTTTTCTCTGAAGGCTTTGGATACGAAACTATTAAGGCGTTTTATTTGTTCGCTTGACCTACATGATAGTGTGTAGTCTAGTATTATTCATAATAATTAAAGAAAATATAGATTAGATAGAAAATTAAGGAATTTAGAATATTTTAAGAAGATAAAGATAGGTTATGGAAGGAAATAGCAGGAAATAAATAATAATAGGGATTAATAATAATTGTTTAGAAGAAGGGGTTTGAAATGCAAAGACAAGCTATGACCTGCTGTGGTGTTCAAATTTAAATTAACAATTATCGGACGAACGGTCAGTGTGTGTTTACAATCTTCGACCTTAATACTCAATATAGCTCAATCTTATTCCAGTATACAAGTTTATTATTGATAGTAAAATATACTTAATTTTTTTGATAATCCCAAAATTTGATTTACTCTATTCCCAGAGGACGTGACACCTCGTATACCAGTGTTTTATTGTATCTCAGGAAATGGTATCTTTTTCTCCGTCTCTGTTTTTAGATATGTTGTCAGTGGTATCTGTGTTAAGGTTTAGTGAAAAATCCCTGAATGGGATGTTGTCGGAGCTCCACAGTCTTATTGCTCATATTCGCCCTGCTCGTTCTATATAGGTCACCTGGCCTCTAAGCTAGGGCCAGATTATTAGAAGATGCAGTTGCTTTATCTCCACTCCATTCACCTCAGCCCAATTTTATACCAAGGGTTTATACAACATAAGAATATACTGTTGCTTCTTATTGCTGTCTTATCCTTTTCTTCCTTATATGTCTTTTCATTTTTGTTAAAATGTTCTATTTTGTGCTTGGTTTAGATACAGCCTCTTTCTTTTAACGTTTTATTAGTTTATTGTTAAATTGTTTGACAAATTAAGAAAGTTTTTAATAATTAAATGTTACAAACTTTTAAATTGAATTCATTGCTTTAGGTATATTTTAATTATATTCACATAATAATATTGTGTTGTTCAAAAGTGTAGTAATTTGTTGTAATTTAGGTAGATAAAAATTTGGGAAAAATATTTAACTTAACCTTTTTTAATAATTGAGCCTGTACAAAGAGCTTTCCACACTGTTGAAAGATAGTGTCATAATCACAGCCTTGGAAGTAATCCCGACATAACACTGGTGACACTATTTACAAGAAAACGAAAATTTGATGGAAGTAAAGATCTAATGCTAATTGGTAAGAAGCTTAACCTCGCAGACTCAGTAAGATATCTTGGTGCAATCTTGGATACAAAACTGACATGGAACAAAGCAACACGAAAAGCAACATTCGAACAAAGCAATGACGGCGTTTTGGATGTGCCGGAAGGCATTTGGTCCCACCTGGGGGATTACAACCTAAAGTATTGAGGGATCTTTACTGCCATGGTGAGACCAATTCTCTCCTATGCATCCTAGGTTCACTGGAAGGAAAAACAGGAAACGAGACAATTGAAGGCAACGACAATATAAAATAAATATATTTATTATGAGGAGTTTTTTCCAAGTAGGTTTAGACTGACAGATTATTCAGCTTAGCTACAGATTATTATTAAATATATTGAATATTATTTTTTTTTCGGGTTCTGTGGTAAATTGAAGGCTCCAGTCTTTGCTTCAAAGTAAAGCTCAGTTTAGAAAATTAATCCGTCGTCATAGAGTTATATAATGAGAATCATCTAATTATTTCAAACTCCTTTCGGAATTGAATAAGAATCAGAGTTGTGCACTGAAATTTTTAAGTGCTGGGTGATTATCGTATAAAAATACCACAACTTTGAGAATCGGTATTTCTACAACCAAACAACGGAAAGACTCAATCTGTTGTTTGTAGGGGGCGCTCTGACGTTTTATTTGGTATCCGAGAGATGTCACTAGTGGTAGCGTCTTTCACTACGGGATCGGCTGATTCTTTGATTATTGTTAGACTGCGTTAAGATGGCAGCCGCTCTTCAGAAAACAGACGATATATTTTGTATCAAATCCACGTTGGACCGCCGTCGCCGATTTGGTTTTGCCGTATTGGATTACACAAAAAGCTGTCTTGGTTGCAGAGATACTGATTTTCAAAGTTGCGGATTTCTTTTGTAATCATCCTCTATACAATGGTTTATGCCCTATTTTGCAGTATTGTTAATTATTATTATTTAACTATCTTATTTATTAAAAGTAATTTAAACAATTCCTTTTCCAACAATGATTTATTTTCCTGCAAAATTTGAATAAATTGATTTACCCATTTTGAGGGATTATGGTATATTGATTTATGCTTTTTAACCCATGGATCCTGGTCTAAAACGTTGTATTGCTTACTTGTTTTTTACTGTTAAAAAATAAATGTTCTCATCTCAGTAAAGCTATTTAAGGAATTTATTTACATTTTGGTACTCGCTCGTGTTTAATCGAAACGACAAAGCCATCAAACATGTGTTTCTTTTAATTTCAATCAACAGAAATTTAAAAAATGTATTTCGTTATAATCTAACTGTAAGAGAAATTATTTATAACAACCATATAGTTATAAAATAGTATAGTTTTAAATGGAGACTAAGCATAATTGAACCACAAATTGTAAACTAAAAATAAAACTGCATTGCACAATTACAATTTTTATATTAGTGTAGTTGTATTTATTATCTTCCCGTCCCGTCGAAATAACATAAAATCATTATAGGTTATGCTGTATTTCACTTACATAAAACGTACTACTTTAAGCTCATTTAAAATGAATACAATTTTACTTAGTTGAGGCTAAACATATTATTATTATTCTCTAATACCTTGCTAAGCCAATGAATTTTCTTTTTGTTTAACATATTCATATTACTAAAGTGATCTCTAATAGACATTATTGAAAAAGCAATATTTCTTCTACTATAAAGTTTTTTATTTGAAATTTTTGTTGAACCACAATTCTCTAATGGGGAGGTTTCCATTGAGATCCAAGTCAATAATTCAAAAAGAAAAAGTTCCATAACTTTAGGGAGAATCCTTAAAACTTTCTTGCCCTTTATCAATAATGTAATCCCGGTTTGGGGTTCTAACCTTGACTCTATTCTAAACTTTTCTCGTTCTTTTTATGAAATATTTATGTATATATACATATTCTTTTTTACTCTAACCATGAATTACATGGTCTTAGAAAACCATCCACTAATACCACCAGTATATCAGTTCATTATTATTTCAATATTTTGAGGCTTTTTAAATAAAGCATGTTTATTTCCTACTAAATTTTCACTAATTCCCACTAAATATTCCACTTATTCTTGATGCATGTATTATGCAGAATTGAATTAAAAATAAACTGAAAATACTGCTCACAAGTGTGAGAATACTTTAACTCTAAGGGGTCCTCTATATACATATATAAGAATTAAAGCACATAAAATACTCGGTCCGAGTCTTGAATATGAATACTTTATTAGTTATAAATTTAAACAAACTTCTCAATTTTCATAGAAACAAAATTAATGTTTGAGTTTTTATCTTGAAAAGATTCATATTTTAGAAAATAATAAGTATGTAGCTTAGCAATAAAATATTTTGAATTGAAGTAGACATATAAGAGAATGGAATTAATACCTTCAATACGATGACTTTTATACTCCCGCATCCTTTTTACGAACGAATAGCTCAGAGTTATTGAATTAACACAACAAATAAATGCTCTCAGTTCATTGTTAGGCTATCTTGATTCCTCTTATACTTGAAGTCTAGAGTCTCTAGAGGAAGATTACAATTAAATTCAACCTTAACTGTACGAAGGTTCAGGAACTTTGAAAGCATTCCTTACTGAGCCAGGTTGGATACTTATGATGCCCATACATTTTGTTCTTTTCTGCATGACCAATTCCACAATTTTATCACAGTTTTAATGAATAATTCAAATAGAATAAACTAGTCTCTATATTACATTTTGATTTTGGGATTTTTCAATAACTGATTTTTATTAAACTTGGAATTTTATAATTGTAGGTAATATGAAACAACATTAAATTACCTTAGCATAGAACATATTCCATAAACTAAATTTATTTAATTTTGTTGATAATAGTTTTATTACGTTTATAATATATATTTATTATAAGATAAATTGATTGATGCATTTATTATAAAATCCTTACTTATGCCAATAAAGAATTTGTTTAAAAAAAAAAAAAAAAATATCAAATCCTACATATATATCTATATTTATTTGTTCATTTAGTTTAGATGATATAATTTACACAGCGTTTCCCAAACTGTGTGCCGCGGCACACTAGTGTGTCGCTAGGCTAGGTGTGCCGGCGGGATCCAGAATAAAAAATAATAAACCACAAGTGGTCACTTTTGAACAATTTATTGATGAAAAATCTATTATAGAACAATTCCTGCTTTGCTAAGACCTCTCTGAGACCACAAGAGGCTAAGACATTTTTAATTTAGGTCATAAGTACTTTGAAAATTACAAAATATCATAGCTGTCTTAAGTGTCTGCATTGATGGGTGTCCGTCCATCCGTAGCCGGTCACTTGACAGGCTTTCAAGCTTTAGCAAAAAAGAAAAACCCAGACAGTTTTTACACACTGTTTCCTATATAGAAACTCTGGTGGCCAAATCTTTGGCTCCTGGGCTCAGAGAGCATCTATCAAGTATTCATTAACCTTTTATTAAGTGTTCCCATAAATATCGTGTTAACTGTATATAATAGGTAAAAGTGATTTCCAAAAAGTTAAATGTCTGGTAATTTTAGGGCCCCCGAACTCCCCCCTCCCCCACGACAGTGGGCGCAGTAGACCTATGGACATGGGGCCCAGGATAGCTCTCGGCGCCCCTGCATATTGCCTATTTTTTTTTATAGTGTGTATGATTTTAAAAAAGTTAGGGAAACACTGAATCATACAAACTAAGTCCCCTAAACAGCTCACGCAAACAAAATGGGGCACTCATCAAGATAATAAGAATAACATTTTTAGAAATTAAGCTAAATCCAATAATGCAACTAGGAAATAAACAGGTCAAGTGTGTGCTAGTCAGCACACAGCGAGGGTCCGTAGGCCACACTATATAGTGTTTAACTGTAAAGTGTATAAACAGTGTTTATTTTTAAATGCTAAAAAGCTTACTTTGAACCATTCTAAGGGTCTGATATTCTCAAAACACACTCTTTTTTGCCACTGAACCGGACTACTACCATATAAATACTTCGAAAATACCATAATACGTATTTTGTCAATAAAAAATAAAATAATATTTTTTTCGAAATTTCCAAAAAGTGGAATCTTTACTTTTGGTCGCAGAATGTTCAGGAATTTTTTCAGATTTTTTGCACTTCTCATAAGCGAGATAGAGGGGGGGGGGGGACACGTTTCACACCCACTTCAAACTTGCCTACGCTCGCCCTATCAAAGTTATATCCAAAGAATTATATATTTTTATAATCAGCTTGACGCACCCTTTCATATGATACCCCTCACGGCTCACGGTGTCGAAAAAAAAAAAATTTAACCCCTAAGTTTTTTTACCCTAATTTTTTTGAAAAATATTTTTTTTTAAGTCGCTATATTTTTAAAATATGTGGGTAGGTACAAGACACATACATGCCAAATTTCAAAGTGATCGGTCGAAAGGTGTAGCCGTGAGAGCACGCGAGAGGACGGACGGACAGACACATTTGCCTACGGACCCTAAAAAGATAACAAGTTAAAATTACTTAAATAACTAAATTTGAAAAAAGATTTTTTTTTCAGAGTTTTTAGGGGGTAGCTCTCCAAATATGGAGCTAATATTCATATCTCGATTTCGCCTCGGGGTTTGATTTTCCTGAAAATGTATGCCAAAATCGGCCCATTAGTAGGCTCCATGCGTCAGCAATGACAGTCGACAGGCAGACAATTTTTTAAAAACCACTTTTTTGGACTCATGGGTCCTCAAAACGAGGAAAATCAAAATCGAATTTTCGCGCCATCACAATACTTCCGCTTTATATGAGAAAGTAATAAATGGATACTTAAACTAATTATAAATAGAGAAACCCATAATGCTGAACTCTAGATAATGAAGGGAAAAATAGAGTGGATGCTGGGAAAGGGCAGACATTGAGAAAATTGGTTAAGGAGTTGACAAAGGGAGACATTACGGACAAGAGGATTTGTTGGAAAAATATCGCTGATATAAAGGTGATTTGCACTTATATATATTACATTTACCAGCTGGTAACTCGGACTAAGCCGTGGAGAAATATATTAAGTAAGATAACTTATGAAAAAATATTAAGTCTCTTCTGTCCAAACTTTTCACTAGTTGTCTTTATAGAAAGGAATAATAAAATCGATTTTTCTGGTGAAACAAAATGCAGGATATTAATTTAAAATAATTATTAATAATTATTATTTGATATTTTTAAGATATAAGTTTTTATTAGCTGCCTTATTTATTATTTTTAATATTATCTTTTTTTTCCTTTTATCCCTTCTATATACAGTCGACTCTCGATAATTCGAAGTTGGAGGGACCTCTAAAAAACTTTGAATTATCAAGAGTTCGAATTATCAAATGGTGGGATGAGAGAAACGTATAAGGGACGTAGAAGAAACAAAATCGGTTATTACTTTTTGCTTTAAGGTACCCAGATAGATTTGGTCAATAGTTTTTTCAAGTGAGAACAATGCTTCAAACACTTCCTATTTAACTTAGGTTTGGAGGGAAAAACTCGCAGTTTCTTTAATGAATCACTTGCTTCCGTCAGAGATATCGTTTTCTTTGTCCAATTTAAGTATTTCCGCGTCAGATAAAGCTCCCCAAACCGCGACATCCCCATCAACCTGCACAAAGTCAGCAAATGTCAAATTTTTTTGAGGAGGAAGTGATTTCCAAATGGTTGGTTCAACATCATCATTTTGAAAGGAAAATGAAATAAAACTTTTAGTCTTCACACAAAGTATTTGTATTGACAAATAACCGGTTTCGGCTAATTATTAGCCATCATCAGATTCTAACTTCATCTATTCAATGAGACAAACATTTTTTTCAAATACATTTTTTTAGTAAAACCAACAGCGACACCGCTATGAAGTGTTAAAGATCGCTTAAACTATTAATAGTTTTTACAAAATAAACAATATAACAATAAAGTAATATAACAATAATTGTTATAGTACATGATAGGATGCGAGGAAGCTATGTGCCACACTAATTGGCAGTCTATTTTTAATACACCAACAAACTAATATTAATATTTCCGTTATTCAATGCAAATTGCCCTTTGATATCTCTATAATAGAATTAGGAGAAATTTTATTTTTTAATATCATCTAACATATTAATACATCAGACGGATAAGGTAAGGAAGAAGCAGGATTATTATACCGGAAATATTCTTAATATTTTTCTTATGAAATTGGTAATACCAGTTATTAAATTTTTATAAACTGATAATGGAAAGACTTGAATGAGTATATGTACACTTATTATATAATGACAAAATATAAAATCTATACTAGAAGAGAGCAATATTTCGACAAAAGAATTTCAAGACATTATAATGACACGATGAATATCATCAAGATTTCTCTTATACAAGTCTTTTCATTAATAGTGTGTATTATATATATATATATATATATATATATATATATATATATATATATATATATATATATATATATATATATATATATATATATATATATATATATATATATAAATATATATATATATAAATATATATATATATATATATATATATATATATATATATATATATATATATATATATATATATACACATATACATATATTATTTAGGTATGTATATTTAGTTTTGTAAAAATTTATTCTTTTTATTAATTTATATTGAAGTCATGTTTTTCAAGTATTTCGTACTTTAAATTATGAATAAATTTTAATTTTCCATGATTTATTTTTATATAGGAAATTGTAATTCTACAGATATGAATTCAACTTTACTAGTTATTCTATTAAATGAATAATTCAATATGTCTACTTCGTTTCAGTTATAACCATTGTTCTTTTATCTTGTTTCTGTTCTTTTATCCCTTCTCCAGATTTATTTTTTCTTTTAAAAAATGTATATAGTTGTCATGAATTTTTCTTGATATCTTGGTTCTCGTGCTTCTTAATTTTTATTTTATTTGCGTCACTCTCCTTTAGTGTTGGTCTATTTAATTATGCATATTACATATCTATCTTTTTTTATCTATAGTTCTAGGTATTAATATGTTTAATACATATTTGACTGTTTATTATAATATAGTATTTCATACAAATACATTACTATAAAAAATATATACTATTTACCTGATGTAAAAAAGAACCATATGGTTACTATGGTAAGGTGGTTACTGTATTGAGGTTTTCTCTGTGGTGAAGTTGTCACTATGGAGATGAGGCTACCATAGTGAAGTCGTTACCATGGTACGTAAGATTAGAAAGAATGACAGCTAGCATCCCTTGGTTTTATTCCTCAAGCTTCTGAGCCAAGATTTATTGTTTTGAGGATCATTTTGATTTTATTTCTGTCATAACAAGGAGAACCTTGCATAGATTTTTATTTTTAAAGTTTATTGTTTAGGCAGCAAATCTCACCCATTTCATTCACGATAACATGTAAAACATATGTATGGACACACACAAATCTGTGTGTGAGTGTGTGGAATATGTATTATAGCCCCGTCCACAGTTAGTGTTACTTCTTGACAAAAAAAGAGTAGTTCTACTTAATACGAATAATTATTATAGTCATAATTTTAGTCAAAGTTCTAGGAATTTTCACGTCTTCATTATTATAAATTTTAAAAGCTCAGTTTAATTTTCTATGAAATAAAACGGTTTTTGCTTGGTAATTAATTTTGGCTTAGGGTTTTGATGTTTAAGCCCCGTTTAGTTAATGTTTTAGTTTGCCTGTCAAATATTTGAAGAGTCCTTTTAGTTTAGATAACATTCAAGGTCACGTCTTTTACCTCGATATTAGAAGTCTATATAACTTTCATTTTACTAATTTATTTCAATCTCGACGGTATATTGATCGGAGAAAGTATTTTCATCTACAATTTTTATTATGTGGCTCTAATATATTATTTTGGGGGATTTTCAAGTTTCTCAGGGAATATACATTCAGAAATACAGGAAGGCATGTTATAATTATTATAATCTCTCTTTCCATAAAGAGCCTTCCTGTCGTGAGCATGATCCGGTCTTCCACGCAGCAAAAATGTTAACAAATAAACCATTGTGAGGTCCGATAGCTCATCGGTGATGCGAGTGTTGCTTACTGCTTACTTCATCTATAAAGATGAAGTAAGCATTCCTCTATCGAGATCCCGCCCTTCAGCAAAAATGTTTCGAGTCCCTTGTGCTAGATAAATAAAGAAAAAATAATTGTAATTTTATAATTAATTATTTTTAATGGGCCCAAAAAAGTTTCGAGTCCCTTGTGCTAGATAAATAAAGAAAAAATAATTGTAATTTTATAATTAATTATTTTTAATGGGCCCTTCTCTTATGATTAAAATTTAAGGTGAAATGAAGTCATTCCTACTTTAAGAAATATGTTATATTGATAAGATATCACCAAGGAAACGGAAGTTCATTACTTCAAAATGTCTATAATATTGTGGGAAGAGTGTGTAGAAAGAGATAGAAAATCGGGTTCAATTAGTGTTCTCTGATAAGATGAAGCTGTTATCAGTTGGCTGTACTAATAAAGGGCGAGGCTGGTCATATGCTTATATAGTCAGTATTACCGTGTAATCTAAACAAATAATCTTTTACTGACATTTATCATTAATTTTATATCAACATGAATAAAGAACCATATTTTATCTCTCTTTCTGTTGACTGAAGATAAGGATGTTAATCATAAAACTTTAATTGAATTTAAATTATCTTACTGTTACCTTTCAAATGATAAAGTTTTACAAAAATAAAAGTTGTTAAGTTATTTATCTCGATTTCTTTATTGCTCTGTTTTCCTACTTGCTCCTCAACTAAATAAAAATCTAATAAATAATTGTACCTTTATCTGTCTGTCCGCTTATAACCTAACTGAGTAATACAAATGCTCTGAATTAGATAATATTTATTTCAATTAAGTTTTTCTTTTGTGGACTTGGTTTTTTTATATAAGTAGTTGGTTGTTTCTTTGGAATGTAAGTCCTTATTATATTTGATTAAAACAAGCTTTCGCCTAGGGAACCTAGGCTTCTTCAGGTTTTTGAAATACTGTAAATTTAGAGAAACAAATGATCAAAATGAAAACGAATTTTGGAAAAGAAAGTCTTACCAAAGTTAATTTTGATTGTTTTAATGTTTTTTTGAAAAGAATTAATTTTATTTTTTTAAATGACATACCTAATCAAAAATTTTGAATTATTTATTTTTATTTGTATTAAATATAATATTTGTGTAAATGTTGCTTAATTTATTGGTGTCTTGTTTCAAGTTTATGTTGTTAGTATTTGATTTTATGTATAACATTTCAAGTGTAAGTCGTTTTTGGTGGTGTTTTTCAGTGTGTAGAATATAATATTTATCTGTGTCTAATGTGTGTTTAGTGTTGTGTGCGTGTTCTGATATAGCTGTGTTAGTGTTGTTATTTGAGATGTCTTTAATATGTTGATGAAATCTGTTTTTGAATTGTTGTGAAGTTTCTCCTATGTATGTTGCAGGGCATTGTTTACAGTTAATTTGGTATACGATGTTACTTTGTTGCAGAGGAGGGATAGAATCTTTGAGTTTGGAGTATAAAATTGATTTTAGGGTGGTGGAATTTTTTTGAGCTATTTTGATATTATTATAAGGTCGAAACAATTTTTTAATTTGTTCAGTAGTGTGTTTTATGTAGGGCAGGGTGTAGTATTTAGCTAAAACGGGAGGTGTCGTATTTTGTGAGGTATTGTTAATGTTGTTATTGTGTTTTTGGAGTAGTTTATTAATTATTCTGTTAGGGTAATTATTTTTATTAAGTGTATCTTTTATAAATGATATGTTTTCGTTATGAAATTGTTCATCAGAGAGGGTAAGGATTTGATTAATGAAGTTATTAGCACAGTTAATTTTGTAAGAATATGGTTGGTGTGAATAGAAATGGAGGAGTCTACCTGAATAAGTGGGTTTTGTGTAGTGTTTATATGTTAGTTTGTTATCGTTAGTTTTTATTATTTTTATGTTGAAAAGTATTTCAAAAACCTGAAGAAGCCTAGGTTCCCTAGGCGAAAGCTTGTTTTAATCAAATAGAATAAGGACTTACATTCCAAAGAAACAACCAACTACTTATATATTTATTTCAGTTTAAATATATTTTTTACTAATAAGATATGAAATAGCTACCATTAAAATAATGAATTAGGCCTCGGGAACGATACGAGCGGTGAGCAATGGGTGCCAGAGTGGTGGTGCTTACGTTTATATTTACATTGCGTACAATGGAAGTAGAGATCGACCAGCTATAACAAGACGAGCGGCTAAGCGAAACATGTTACCGCTTAAGGCTCACCACTGAGTCTTTTTAGTTGAATCGAAACTCTCGCCAAGTAAACATGGCGGGGAACTGATGTAAAATACCGCCTAACCTATAATTTTCGTCGCTCATATCGTACCCGAGGCTTTAGAATGGAATTAGTGAGGTACGGAATAATAATTAATATAAAAATGTCATTTTTCAAAACTGGTCTTATTTTCAACTTTTTTTATTTTTATTTTTTTGGTTTCTGTGTTCTTCACCTTAGTTGTATCTATGTGCAAAATTTGGGGAAGGTTGAATGACGATAAGTGGTTCAAAATTGGGGTAATAGGTGTGCGATGAAACTTAAAAAGCAAATAAATTTGACGCCATTTTTTTTTTTTTTTTTTTTTTTGGTTTCTGTATTCTTCACCTTAGTTGTATCTATGTGCAAAATTTGGGGAAGATTGAATGACGATAAGTGGTTCAAAATTGGGGTAATAGGTGTGCGATGAAACTTAAAAAGCAAATAAATTTGACGCCATTTTTTTTTTTTTTTTTTTTTTTTGGTTTCTGTATTCTTCACCTTAGTTGTATCTATGTGCAAAATTTGGGGAAGATTGAATCACATGTAGGAACTAAATTTAAGAGGAAATGGAAAAGGATTCTAAATGGGGCTAGGCATTTTAGATTTTTAAGTCGTAATTTTTTAAGTTATACCCTTTTACTCTACCTGAATATCCATCCTTTTACCTGGGGTCACTTACTGTTAATCCTTTCAACTCCGCCTTGAATCCCCCACTTTGCATCTTTTTCCATTTCCTCTTAAATTTAGATCCTACATCCCTTTCCTAAATCATACCCATTTCAATCTTCTCTATGCTCGAGCATAGCATGGTCAGAAGATAAATGGGTGACAGCTTCTGACCACAGCTCTGGGTTCGATTCCGGACCGGGCCCCCCGCTCAATGTCCACCCAGCATTGTTTAAACAAATGGGAAGCTCCTCCAAAGAGTGGCGCCACCAGATTTAGGCCTGGAAACCATGATGATGACACTCTTAATTTTAATACAACCAGGAGGGGAGTCATGGTTAACGACCATATCTTCACGAGTGTGTGAAGATTTCGTTCCCTAACCCGGGTTTGATGTATGGGCCCACCTAAGTGGTCTGCGTCTTCGGGGGTGTAAAAGCCCCCCGGAATAAAAAAAAAAAAATATCAAGCTAGAATTTTGTGTACAAGTTAATCATCTAGTACCTTTTAAGAATATGCGGTCGGCTTGGTTCGTCTGCGGGGCGTAGCTTGGCAATAGGCATTTGAAAAAATACACCCGGTGGAGAGCAGCCATGTTCCCGCCAATTATGGTGGACAATGTGATTTTCATAATCATGAGTACAATATTAGTTAGTAGACCGAAAATCAAGTTGATGTTAGTTTGTCCCTTGATAGGACCACTTTGCTTTGGAAGAATATTTTAAAAACTAGCCTATCAAGAGTGCAAACTAACATCAACTTGATTTTCGGTCTATTAACCAACTTTGCAGTCAGAATCATAAAAATCACATTGACCACCATAACGCTCTCCACCAGTTTTTTTTTTTCATATGCCTATATTGCCAAGCTACTATGTTCCGCAGACGAACTAAGCCGACCACATATTCTTAAAAGGCACTTAAAGATTAATTTTGATGTTAGCACGTTATCTCCTGGACTATTGCTTTCAAGGGAATATGTTCATATCAGTTTAATATAAATATACATAAAAATTACTACTTAGAAAATAATATATATCCCTATGTGATCGCTTTTTTTTATTTGTTATATTGTTTGTCTTTGTAATATGTCAAGTTGTAGGAACTCTTCAGCTTTGTATAAATGCATTATTTTTCTATTGATCTTAACAAAAAAATGGACATGCCAATTAGCTATATAAAACAATAAAAAAGGGTAGTCTTTTGTGAGCATACTATTACGCAGAATTTTAGCATTCATCAACTTCATTTTTCTGAAACATGTTGCTTTCATATAATAAATTTATTACACAGGTTTATTCCGATATAGATAATAGATCTATAACCTATTTATATGAAAAAAGCTGGTAGGCGATTAATTAAGATGATTGTAAAAGCAATTAATCCTTATTATTTGCAAAACTTATTTGAAGAAGGAAGGTGGTGCAAGGAAATTATATATTATTGATTTTGAGAAGGAAGGGGAGGAGGGGAGTTAAGGAAATTGTGTAGATACACTTAGTTTGTACTTCCTCAATAAAACATTAAGTAAAGGATAACAAGAATGAAGCGGGGTAAGCTTTTCAAATTAAAAAAAGTATTAATTACATTGGATAAAGAAATCAACATAATTGTGAAATCTGATTTCATGATAATAAACAACACTAGATTTGATATTACGGAGGAGTTCTTACTCATTCAAGGAAACTCAGATGGAATAAATTGTCTTAATAATTTAATGGGTAAGGATCTAACCGAAACTGTTCAAAGAATATTGAGTCGCGGAGACGAAAAAACAGCACATCCACCATACACAGATACATAGCAACTACAGCCATCTCAAAGAGTCCAACAAGTTACCTTATCTTCCAAACCAAACCTTATCTTCCCGTCACTTTTTGGAATCTGCAAGGATACAGTAAGCTGCTAGAAGAAGAAACATGGGTGGAAACGCTAGATATTCTTTGCATGACCGAAACTTGGCTCGAACCGAACAACCGGCGGCGACTTTAGAGGGCTACAATCACAATCACCAGGCGGCTCAAGCTATTCGGCCACACAAAAGAGGACGAGGCAAAAGAGATACCCCCCCCCCCCCCCCTTAATACAAGGTCTTCAAACATATCTTCTTCTTAACAACCCTATATCAGTTACCCGTATATTTGCACAACTTAGACTTCCTAATAAATTTCCCCTCAAAATCTCACACAAAACCCACTCCACTTCATTCCGCCCAGATATGTGCAAGCTTTGTGGACTAAGCCCACAGGACCCTGTTAACACCACTTACTTCTTATATGTCCGATACTTCATAATAACCGAGAACAACATATTCCCAACATTCATGAATTTCACTCCCCTATAGATGTCTTATCTACTACGGACACATCCCTGATATACAAGATATATTAAACCTTCATTCAGTTTATTGTGACGCCTCAATTAATTTAGAAAAATAATAATTATTAAAGTTAAATATAAACACAATTAGCAATAATAATTAAAATATGAATATAAGTGTATATAGAAAAAAAAAAATAATAAAAATAAATAACTAATGAAATATGTCATTGTTGCTGTACTTTTTTGCGTTTATGGTTACTCCTCAACTAATTACGTACGCGAAAATAATACGTAATAATAATAAATATTAAAGGTCAAATACAAAAACGAGGGTATCAACCAATATGTATTTTTTATGGAGATATTATAGTTATTAGTTACACAGATGTTAAAAAAAAGGAAAACATATATATATGTAATATCAAATAATAAATAAATAGCTCTTAAAAATATTATTATTTATATTTTAGTAATTAATTATGTTATTGTTTATGTAAATTGTAAATTATGCACGTCTTAACCAAAGTAGTCCAAAAGTATCATCTTATTTATATGTAATTAGCTTTAAAATTATTGTTATAATATTAATGATTTATTGTACTTATATATTAGCTCTAAAATTACTGTTATAATGTTATCATATTAATGATTTATTGTACATATTAAACGAACTCCCTGTATATTATAAATAAATACAGTGATTTACTATTACTTACATTAAGTAAAGCAACATAAGTATATATTTTTACTTTTCCTTACCTTAAAGGTACCTTAAGTATTGTTTTCACCCAAAAAATCAACGAGATTTCAACGGAATTGTCCGTTTTGGGTGTTTTTAAGACATTTCAGTGTTTTTTAGCTGGATGTCGGTCTGTTTGTCTATAGGTGTGTCACACATAACTCTCACACTTTTTAAGCTAGAGAATTGACACTTAATACAATAAACAGGTCAAGTGTGTGCTAGTCAGCAGACAGCGAGGGTCCGTAGGCCTCACTGTATAGTTAAAGTATTTCTCTATTGATGGTGTTTTTTAAAATGCTAAAAAGCTTCTTTGAACTATCCTATGGGTCTGATATTCTCAAAACACATAAACAAACTTCCGATAAAGTATTTGTTTGCCACTGAACCGGACTACAACCATATAAATACATAGAAAAGACCATAATTATAAAAAAAACGTATTTTGTCAATAAAAAACAAAATAATATTTGTTTCGAAATTTCCAAAAAGTGGTATCTTTACTTTTGGTCGAAGAATGTTCAGGAATTATTTCAGATTTTTTGCACTTCACATAAGCGAGATAGAGGGGGGGGGACACGTTTCACAGCTGCTTCAAACTCGCCTACGCTTGCCCTATCAAAGTTATAACCAAAGAATTATATATTTTTGTAATCAGCTCGATGTACCCTTTCATATGATACCTCTCACGGTGTCGAAAAAAAAAATTAAAAAACCCTTAAGTTTTTTTAACCCTAATTTTTTTGAAAAATATTTTTAAAATATGTGGGTAGGTACAAGACACATACATGCCAAATTTCAAAGTGATCGGACGAAAGGTGTAGCCGTGAGAGCAGGCGACAGGACGGACGGACAGACACACGCAGGAAAATATAAGGGTCCTTGGTTTTGCCTACGGACCCTAAAAATCAGTCCTTACATTTAGTTGTGCTGCCCGGTAAATCATAAATTTGTGACGTCATTAACCAATTTGCTTTGTCAGAAAAAATGTCGAATGTTGAATTTTGCACTAATTGTATACTCGTTATAAGGTAAATATATTCGCTGAATTTTGATTTTTGTTATATTTTGCCATTTTGAAAATATCGACTTTTGAACATTGAAACTTTAACGCTAAATGATTTCGCCGATTTAGCTAAAATTCACATCAATCATATACCTTTCTATAAGATAAATAAGTCATCCCTACATTTTGAAAATATATCTCGATTCCTTTGATTTTTATAAAGAAAAGTTTTTGTTTACATTTTTAAATAACGGACCTCATTATATCAGACAACTTTTAACGGACCTACAAAATTATAATTCGGTAAGGAAATGTTCCGAGACGCCCTGTTTTATTTTCAATATTTTCAATGCATAGTGTCATTTTTTACCATTTAAAAAAGCTACTTATAGACTTTTTTTAAACTGATTTTAAAATAGGTTGTCAATTTGTGTGGCACATAGCTTCCTCGCATCCTACTGCGCAGATACTTTATTGATTTTATGCTTTCACAAGCTATTATTGTTTCATTTGTTAAATTGTTTCCCCCGGACTATCTGTTGGTTGCTTTCGATAAACTATAAAAGTTTCATACAGATCAGATAAGTACTTTTAAAGCTATAGGTTAAAATAAATGTATGTTTGTGCGCATGTGGAAGAGAAACCTTTAAGCGATATAAGTTGAAACTTATATGGAACCGACAATGATCTAATTATGACCAACCATACAGATTTCATTAAAATTGGACGTGTAGTTTTTAAGATATGTTGGTTCGCAAAAATTGAGTGACAGACCAACAGACAGACCCGGAACCAAAAATGTTCCCTGATGTCTGAAACGGATTTCTATCTTGGAATTTATGACATCGTAAACATAAAATATTTTCATTCTTTAGAACGATCACATGTGCTTCCGTTACCTTCGGTAAGCTCGGAAGCACATATATGTATTATTCTATTTTTTAAAAATGTAATTTTAGTCATTTATAAAAAATTAAAAAAAAAAAGAAAAAAGAAGAAGAAGAAAAAAAAAAAATACTCTGCCAATTAGTGTGGCACATAGCTTCCTCGCTCTAGTATGCAAAGAAAAGATCAGTTTAAGAAATAAAAATACCTTGATAAATTAGTCTTTAATTTGAAAATTTTTCGTAGAAACAAAGCCTCCAACATGCGCCAAATGTTAGCGCACATATAATAAATTCAATAAACAAATAACACAACAACCAAATCGTAGAAACCACTATATAAACAGTTTTTTTTTTGTTTTTTTTTCCCCCTTAAAACTATAAATAACACAAAATAAAACGTAACAAAAATGAATCTACTATTTAAGAGCTTTTCAACGATATACATCGTATTATAAATTATTAACTTTGACATTTGTACCCCTGTACTTTGACAACAAAATTGTATTTTTAAAAAAACAAACAATACTAAAGGGCATTCATTTAACTAAGAAATAAATATAAATAAAAAACCTAATAACAAAAAAATATTATTTATTACCGTTAAACTACAACAATAATATAAATTGGTACAAAAGTACGTGTACAAAATTTGTAAAAAAGAAACAAATAAAATAGCTTTAATGTACATATCAAGGCCTTTCAAATGATATACGACACAATATTAAACACCAAAAAAAGTGGTCACGTGACACGGCGCACGGGAAAAAGTTTACTCTCATGTTCTCTGCAAGTAGGATGAACTAATGAAATAAAATATACTCAATTCAAAGAGCATTAGTGTGAGATATAATCGCAGCAATCAGAAATAAAATCGGCCAACTATTATAGAAACTATGGCCATTCAAAGACAAAAATGGAAAAAAATAACAAAATTATCACCATCTAAGATACAACCGATAATGATACGACAAAAACTCATAGGACTAAAGTTCTAGATCTTTTAAAATCAGTTATCGCTGGTGCTATCCGTTTTCTAATACGACTTACCGTTTAGCCGCAATAAGCCCCCAAACCAGCTTAAAAATCAAGTCGGCCATTTTAATTTTTTTAAGGGGAAAGGAGGGGAAAAAGTGAACTTTTTATAATTATTTTGGTTCACAATATGGACGTTGTGCGTCGAATGGCGCAAACAGCAAGTCTCTAGCTCTTCTGGAAGTGGGAAACAATAATGTCGGTCAGTGAGTCAGTTAGCCATGCTGCTTTATAATATATAGACATATTAATTTAGCACGATTTAAAGTATGCAGACGGTTGAAATTAGGCAGGTGCTATCTGCAGGCTACTCTCAACAAACCATACAAATTTCATAAAATTCAGAAGGTTACTTTTAAAGATATAGCTGTAAATAAATGTATGTTTGTGAGCATGTGGAAGATAAACAAATAAGCGCAGAAGGTTGAAACTTATATGGGACCAACAATGTGCTAATTATGACCTACAAACTAAATTTCATTAAAATCGGACAATTAGTTTTTAAGATATGGTGGTTCGCAAAAATTGAGCGACAGACCGACAGACAGACACGGAACCAAAAATGATCCCTGATGTCTGAAACGGATTTCTGTCTTGGAATTTTTTAAATCGGAGAACTAAAATTTTTTCGCTCTTCAGAACGATCACATAGCTTCCGTTACCTTCGGTTAGCTCGGAAGCAATACTGTACCTGGTACCAAGACAAAGAATTTTATTTTTATCCTGTTATGTGCCTTGCTTGATTGAAGGAAGATCTTTCGGTAGATTGATGTATAAAATTATATTCCCTGGTAATTAGTCTTGCGCTATCTATAAGGAAACATCCTAGGAATCTAGGAATGTTTTATTATTGGTGTTTTCATCCATAGGAAGGAATTTCTTGAGGAATTTGTCCATCATATACTTTGTATATAGTAATAAGTTGGGGAATAATATTACATATTAAGGTTTAATAGATAAAATCCTTTTTATTAACTAATAATATTGTTGTTTATGAATTGTAGCTTCTAAAAATATGTAAATCTATTAGATTCCTAACTTCTTCTTTAAACAATTTCTTCTTTAAAATAAATTGCATATCGAGAAAATGTATCTGAAAAAATGCCTAAGATTTATTTTTTACCCTCTTTTACTTACTGATTTTCTTAACACTTTGTACCCATGTTAATTTCTTAAGAACATTTAACTCGTTTATCATTATCTATACTAGTATAATACCTGTAATAGGTTATCCCTATTCTGTACGTCAAATCCACCATTGGTTAGGGCTTATCTCAACTTGACTGCTTGGCATAATAGCATAACTACGACTTTACAAGCTTTAATTATGTTCATTTATTCATTAAAGATTTTAATAATTATTTAAAATATTAAGGTGAATAAACAATTTAAAATGTTATAAAAACTACAAAGTATTTGAAATCGTGGCTTCAAAAGATAATAAAAATCAGAAAGACTTTTGCATATTTGTATTTTGATTATACGTTTGCACCTCGAATACTAAATTATTCACGTGTGTGATTTTTACATAATAAATAGATCCAAAGTTCCAGCAAGCATGCAGTGTATATTTACTTGAAACAATTCATCCGATTTTTCTCACCCTCGTATCTCCGCTTCCTCGTAACACGGACTTTTGAAATTTGAAACATAGATTAAGCTTAAGTTGCTTAGGGCACTGTAACAAATTGAGCCCTTATTTGTCTTTTCTACAGGAAAGAGTTTGAAAGTTTGACATTTTTGTTTCTGACTAGAAATTTGAAATTTGGCACACTTGAAGTTATAGCCGTATAATTGACAGGAACAATCCAAAAATTTGACATTTTTCACTTTTAATTTAAAAAAATAGATTTTCACTCGTATTGAGTCTTCGTATTTTTATTAATTTTACTTTATTTATACAAAACGAAAGTATTATGATAACGTGAAAATTAGATTTTCCCACTATTGAGGTCCCCTGAGTCCAAAAGAATGGTTCTTAAAAAATGTCTGTGTGTCGTCAATGCAGACAAGTAGAGCCTAAACTACTGGGCTGATTTTGACGAAATTTGGCATAAACGTTCAGAAAAAGCATACCCTGAAGCAATATCTAGAAATTAATCTTAGCTCCAAATTTGGGGGCGCAACCCTCCATAAACTAGTCCATTTAAACATGAATCTAACGATATAAGCGGTTTTGAAACTGTAGGCTATAGTGATTTTTTTATTGACCGCAATCTTATAATAATATATATATACAGGGTGGTCCAAAAGTCTCCCCCCCCCTCTTAACTTTTGTACGGTTATGAGATAAATTAATGAAACTTGGGGGATCTTTACCATGCAAAGGGAAGTTTGTTTTTATGCAATCGCTCACTAGGGGCAACCAACCACTTTGCCCCCACGCCACCCAATTTCAAAATTTCAAATTGGAGTGTATATTTTTGATAGCATATTTGGATTTTACAGTGAAAAATAATCAACTTTTACTTGAAACTTTTTTTTGGAACGAAGTTCCTTATGGCACGTTCTGGAGCCCGGGAGTGAATCCGAAAAAAACGACCAAAATCACCGTCACAAAATAACCGTCACAAAATCACCGTCACGCAAAATCCGTCACGAAATCTACAGATGACGATAACTTGAGTAAAAGCTCACCGAGTTAGATGAAATTTGGTACACATGTTCATTTTACCAATGCCCAGGCTGAGTTCGTCGGAAAACGTTATCCGCCCAAGCGTTCACGCGCAACGCTCGCGTAAACGTAAGCTTTAAATGACGGGAAAAAGTGTTATTAAGGAAGCCTGTTACTTGACTTGTTTTGATTATTTTTGTTATATATGTCAAAAATGCCACTTTGTTTTGTAAATAAATAAAATATAATCATGTAAAATTTTACCCTGATACAAGCAGAAGCTGTAGAGTAGGAAAGAGATATATTTTATAATATTTTAAATTACTTGGCCGGGTAGGTAGAAAACAGTCCTATTTCAATCCAAACTCCTTTAACAAACATACTCTTTCACTATAAACTCATCATGATCAACTTTTTTCTTATATTTAATATATATTTATAGTAAGACGCGTGCTTTAATTATACAAATAATGATTTTCTTTTAATTTTGCCTTAACTCTGCCTGGTACAAACAGTTAGTCACTTTAAATGTTGTCTCTTTTCAAACTCCGCCATGTATAAGTAGTTAGCAATGTATACGTGCAGTGTGATTTTATAATTTATATTTAATGAAAAATGTAAGGAACTTCGTTCCTACCGGGTGTCCCGCGACACCACACGTATTTTTTTCTATTTCCAATGTTTTGCCCCCTATAGGGGGGCAAAGATAGCAAATTACCCTTCCGATAATGCGTTGTAAAATCTAAACGGTTAGGAATAAATTAATGAAACTTGGGGGATCTCTACTATGCAAAGTAGTTTTTATGCAATCGCCCACTAGGGGCAACCACCCATTTTGCCCACAGGCCACCTAACTTCAAAATTTTAACCTAGAGTGTATATTTTTCAAGTATATATCATTAATTTATCTCAAACCGTTCAAAAGTTAAGAGGGGGGGGGGGAGACTTTTGGACCACCCTGTATATATATATATATATATATATATATATATATATATATATATATATATATATATATATATATATATATATATATATATATATATAATCTACATGTTGAAATGAATTATACTACATTTCGTTATAAAATTTGCACTTATTTAATTGGTTACACACCCTAAGTACCTTTTTTAAACTTAATGTGTATTTCTTAGTTTTAATAGATATTTATATAGACAAAGTGATATTATCACCTTTAGATGGGGCAGAGGGATGTTCCTTTTTCCTTAAGTTCTTTGGACTAAATATCCTTATAGGAAAATATATTTTTAAGAATTGTATACAGATGGTAACCAAGTAAATATTTACCACTTGGCACCTAATTTACTTGATTACCCACCAAACGCTAGCTTCCCGTCGGTAAGCTCGGACGCACTTGTTAATACAACAATTATTTTCTTATTTTTTTATAAAAAAAAAAATTATAGGACTTTCTGACTTAGAAAAAAATGTAACAACATTTAAATACTTTAATCGATAAAAATAGTATTATTTATTTAATTTAAATTTAAAAAAATAATAGAACTAATCGCATTGGCTTTTTAGCGATTTAATTGTTGTGATGTGCTTTATGATACAAGTTGGAATAGGAGTGAAATTTACAAAGTGCTTTTAGATCACACTAGAGTAAAAATAAGACAGTGATGTAAAAGATCTGCTGGTCTATATGTCTGCAGTCTGCATCCTCTTTCTTGTTGCTTGTTATATTAGTTACATCCTTTATCCCTTTCCTGTTAGGCTGGAAGGACTTATTTACCCTTCTATTAGCTCATTTCCTCCCCTCTGAATCGCTTTGACCCTATGCCTCGTATATCCCTGTGTAGCCGGGACCTCGTCCATTTCAACTCTGTTTCTATAATATTTATAGACCTCTGTGTAATACATGTTCCTAAACATTGTTTCTGTTTGTTCCGACCACAGCTAAACATTACTACCACGTACATATAACTCAACTTTATGGCATAGCTGAAATGGAAGAATCTATTAGAAACCCTTTTCCCTTAAAGGAATATTCTTGTATTTATTTAAATATTGTTGTATTTTGACGATCAACTTAATTCTCTTTCCTACACATTCTACTCGAATAAGTTGAAGTTGTTTAATTTAAACAATTCAGAACAAATATTTCGACTTATTGACTTTGCTACTCTAGGACGTTGCTTTTTTAAGAAGGCCCTTTTAGAAGTGCATATTTAATATCAACATTAAAAGGGTACTTGATGAGATATATTTAAACGGATCTTATTTCTACAGGAAAGCAAGAAAATCAATATAAAATTATATTATTAATGAATTCCTTTGAAGGTATATAGGAATAAAAAGCACTTTCTTTCAACTGCGTTTTTCTATACAGACGAAAAACCTTCCTATCGTGTTCGCAACCTTTCCAATTTCTCTTAAGTTTATTTTTTTGATTGCTTACTTAAGGTAATGGAAGCATTGTGATCGCTTTGAAATATGACTTTTTTATATTTATGCATTGAAAAGTCCATTTCTTATATAAGTAAAATTGATTCAGAGCTTACCGAAGGTAACAGAAGCTATTTGATTGTTCTGGTGAACGAAAATATTTTATGTGTCCGGTTTCAAAAATTCCATTAGGGCACATTTTTGATTCCATGTCTGTATGTCTGTCGGTCTGTCACTCAATTTTTGCGAACTAGCATATCTTAAAAACTATAGACACGTCCGATTAAAATGAAATTTTATGGTAGGTATTAGCTCATTGTTACTCATACAAGTTTCAACCTTATCTTAATATATATATTTAAGTATATCCCGAGGATGAGTGCTTCGAATTTATATAGAACTTAGGAAGCAGTTATTTTTATTTTATCTAAATTATTTGTTTCTGTTTCAGGTACGTTCGTTAAAGTACTTTCCGGTATTAAAGTGTACATGAGCACAAGGTATTGATCTTTTCTATTAATGATTAAGTTGCAAACATTTATTTAGTAATATCTACGTAAATATTATTTATAATTTCGTTATTTATTATTTATATTTTATTTTTGCTTTCGGGCTTACCGCAGGTCACGTCGGCCTTGTGGTCATTCTGAAAAACGATTTTGCTTTATATCTCCCAATTTAATTTTTCTTGTATAAAGTACCTTTCATTCTCCAGGGAACATTCTGTCTGTCAACATCTAGAAATCGAAACAGGTCCAAACACCTACTCTTTTAATTCCCAGTTCCAGTTCCTCTTTTGATTCCATATTTTTTTAATGCTCTCATCAAAAGTTTTTAGTAACATCTATAAGTATTGTCACCGCTGGGGTGGGTCGCTTAGAGTTTACCGCTTACGGAGAGCACAAACTACAATAATTTAAACACAATAAATACGTGAAAAACTATCTTTCTATAATCTTCGACTGCTCTCATAAGAGCATATTTACACTCTCAAAATTGACATAAACAAATCAACAAAACATTATACCTTAGCAACAATAATAAATAAAAACAAAACATTGTCGCCGCAGTTACACTCCCGGGCAATTCAGGCTCCGTCCGGAATTATTCTGACTGCATGGGCACCAAAAGGACGACGCTGTGAGCTGGTCTCTCTAAGACGTTGCCTTTTCCAAATAGTAGTCTGACGCGTCGAACTAAGCCGTCGTCGCTAGGCACGGCCTTGATAACTCTAGCCAAGGGCCAAGAGTTTCGAGGAGAATTAGGGTCGTGACAGATCACAATATCTCCTTCACGTAAGTTCCGTTGTGGGCAGGTCCACTTGCTTCGACGTTGAAGGGAAGATACATATTCCGTCTTCCATCGTGACCAAAACTCTTGAGCTAATCTTTGGACTTGCCGCCATCTTTTTTTAGAATATGTAGCGAAATCCTCAAATACACCAGGTGGAGGAGCTACTGGAGATTTTAGAAGTAGCAGATGGTTCGGTGTTAATGGTGAAATCGAGTTTGGATCTTGAATATTGTCTACAGTCAGCGGTCTGCTATTTATTATGCTCTCACATTCGAGAAGCAGAGTCCGTAGACAATCTTCATTCAGTAGCCCTTCCTTCATTCGTAAGAGGTAATCAAGGATGCGTCTAACTGAGCCTATCATGCGTTCTACGGCTCCTTGCATGTGACTTGCCTTAGCTGTTCCAAGGAGGAATTCAAATTGGCATGAGTGGTCGGCGAGGAAGCTAGATATTCGTTTAGCATCCACTTCGTTGGCTGCTTTTCTCAGTTCTTCTTTTGCCCCAACAAAATTGGTTCCAAGATCGGTTCGTAGGAGACGAATATCACCTCTGCGACAGAGAAATCTTCGTAAACAATTTATAAAGGAATTAGTGTCCATGGAATCTAATAGGTCGATGTGTACAGCACGACTCACTAAACAAGTAAAAATCATTCCGTATCTTTTCACCTGAGTACGGCCTTGGCGAACATAGAATGGTCCAAAAACATCTCCTCCAGAATATGTAAAAGGAGCAGAAGGAGTTATTCGATCTGAAGGAAGATCTGCCATCATCTGATATTGGAATTTACCTCGCATTCGTCGGCATTGAATGCAGGTGTTTATAAGGCGAGACACTATTCCGGATACCCCTATTATCCAGTAACCTTTTGAGCGAATTTCGTTCATCGTAATTCCTCTTCCTTGATGAAAGACCCTTTCGTGGTAATGACGTTCTATTAGTAAGGTAAGGTGTTCATCCTTTGGAAGAATAACAGGGTGTATTTCCTTTGGTGGTAGAAGGGAGCGCTTCAGACGTCCTCCAACTCGAATAAGTCCATCAGGACCTAAAATGGGATTTAAGGATTTCAGATTTGACACATTCTGCCACTTTGTGTCACCCTGGCGTGATTCTTTGATTTCGTTTGGAAATGCTTTATTTTGCAGTAATTTAAGGATTCGAAATTCAGCTAATTCCAGCTCTTTGAGAGTTATGTTTGGTGACGATTCTGGTAGTGGGGTAGTTCCCTGAATGTTGGTTTTGTACCGCAATATAGAAATATAGCGCAACACCCAGGCTACTGATTTTCGAAGTCGGGACCATGACGACCAGTAAGTAAATCGATCTAAAATTTCATTTTGGGTTTCTGTACTAATGGTTCTAATTTTCGTATCATGCTTCACTTCAGGATCGCAGTCCAATACAAGGGACGTTTCATGATTTTGGTCTAATTCAGGTAAAGTAGGGTTCCACAGAAATTCGGGGCCTTGTAGCCACACTGAGTTTCTAAGTTCGTGTATAGATGTTCCTCTTGATGCCAGATCGGCAGGGTTACACTTGGTGGGAACATGGTGCCATGATTTGGAATTCGAACAGTCGTGAATTACCTGTATTCTGTTGGCTACGAATACATGGAAGCGCTTTGTAACATTACGTATATAGCCGAGTACAACGCGACTATCTGTCCAGAATATACGTTCCACATCATAATCAATTTCTCCTTTTATTAGGGCGCTGGCTTTTGCTAAGGAGGCAGCAGCTATCAATTCAAGTCGAGGAATGGTAATTTCTTTGAGAGGTCTTACTCGTGCCTTGCCAAACATAAAACTGCAGTGAACTTTACCACCGTCGTACACAAACCTAAGATAAGTAACATGACCATAGCCAAGAGAAGACGCATCGGCAAAGTGATGCATCTGGATGGATTTAATTAATTTTGCTCCGACGGGTTTGTAACATCGTGGAACATTGATAGTTTCCTGCGAGATTGAAGCAAGATCTTCCAACCAATCTACCCAACGTGATTGGATCTCTTCCGGGATTGGGTCGTCCCAATTATTCGATTCAGCTACAGTTTTTCGATGTAGATCTTGAAGAATAATCTTTCCGGCGACAACAAAAGGTGCCAGAAAACCTAGAGGATCGTATGCAGAACACAGGGTTGCCAACATTCCGCGTCTTGTGAATGGTTTAGGGTCGATCGTCACTCGAAATTGGAACTTGTCAGCTTCTACACACCAAGCAACTCCCAGAGCTCGCTCCAAAGGAAATGATTTATTAGTCTCAAATTCCTTCAAACCAGAGGCTCTGTCGTCTGGAGGTATGGATCGTATTACCTTTGCGCTCGTGGATAGTAGCTTGTGGAATCTAAAGCCACCTAATTCGCAAAGACGCTGCAATTCGTTTACTAATTCGATCGCTTCCTCTTCAGTGTCGCATGATCCACAACCATTGTCAACGTAAAAATTACGTAAAATAAATTTAGATGCACGTTCTGAAATCTGATGACCGTGATCGGTAGCTGTTCTTCGCAACGCATAATTGGCACAGCCGGGTGATGATGCTGCTCCAAACAAATGAACGCGCATTCTATATTCTTTGGCAGGGCTGTTCTCATTGCCATTCTCCCACCATAGAAACCGTAGCAGGTTTCTATCTCTCGTTGGCACTAGAACTTGCAGAAACATGCCTTCTATGTCCCCGACAAATGCGATTTGTCCTTGTCGAAAACGGAAAAGAACACCTAATAACGAACTTGTAAGATCAGGACTTGAAATTAAAATATCGTTCAAGGAAGTTTCTCGAAATCGAGCTGAACAATCAAATACAACACGTATTTTATCTGGTTTACGTGGATGATATACTCCGTGATGACTAAGATACCAAATACGACCATCCTCTCCTTCGTCGACTACCTCCTCCGCGTAACCTTTCTTGAAAAGTTCGTTCATAAATCCTATATAATGATTTTTAAATTTCGGGTCTTTGAACTTTCGTTTGAGTGAGTTCAATCGTTGCTCTGACACTACACGGTTTAGAGGCAATTTCACATCGTCATCACATAGAGGTAAAGGCATCTCGTAATGGTGGTCGTTATTCTGGTGGAGTCCTTGTTCGATTTTTTGAATGAAGAGACGATCGTTTACAGACTGACCACGGCCTTGGTTGGGTAGACTTTCTAACTGTGAAGGAGCAATATCAAAAAGATTAATTACCTCTTTAAGTGTAATACGTTGGCAATTGGCGTGGGTTCGTACAGCTTTGTATCGAGATCTTGGGCCAATGACACCCCATCCAAGGTCCGTTTTAACACCATACGGTTCGTCTTCTGATCCCCGTATAACCTCTACTGGACAAAGAGCTCGGGGACAATTATTTCCAATAAGTAGGTGTAATTCTGTGTCGTGAAGTAAGGGTTGAAGTTCGTGTTTTAAGACTTTAAGATGGTCGAATCGTCCTGCAACTTCGGTTGTCGGAATTTCCTCTCGCGATGAAGGAATATTGGATCTCGTGTAGGTGTTCTGAGGTAACTTTAAAGTGGTTTTTCGGTCAAAACTTGTCACAGTAATTCCTGGTAATCGATAAGTGAGTTCGGTTGTTTTCGCGTGAATAGTCGCTAGATCTAATCGGGTTTGAGTTCCACGTCCACCGAGGTGACGATGGAGTTCTTCAGAGATGAAACAGGAATCGCTACCGTCATCCAAAAGCGCGTAAACAAGTATTTGATGTTGAGGTTGTTCTTCGTGGTGTACATAGACAGGAATAATAAACGAGTATGTTCCTGTTCCTACATCTTGAGCCGTTGCCAGACGTATCATCGTGTTCTCTTCTTGGGGTTTCGAAGGTGTGCGATATAAATGTAAGGAAGTCGGATGTTTTTTACCACAGTTAGGAATCTTACAAGTGGCTCTTTGCAAACAACTCTTACTAACGTGTCCTGGAAATAAACAAGAGTAGCAAAGACCTTGCTTTTGCACATATTGACGAATTTGATCTGCAGTCCTTTTAGAAAATATAGGGCACTCGCTCAACGAATGATCAGATTTACAAACCCTACAAGGAGATTCCTTTGGAAATGGTAAGTTCTTATTTGATACATCAGGCTTAGATTCTAGTACTACCTTAGCCGTTGTACTTTCCGAGAGGTTTCGAAATCCTTTTGCGGCAGAGGACCTTTTCGTAGAAGTTACTCCAAACGGCTTCGATGTGCTGTTGATATCGTACACCGGATGATTAAGTGCCCGTGCTACACCTTTCACATATTCCGCGAGGTCGACTATGGTTTCTTTGCCGTTCTTCGGTTCTACCAGAGCAATCCAACCTGACAGGTACTTCTTTGGTAATCGTGAAACTATTCTTTTTAGACAAATCTTACTACTGATTTCCGTTCTTGCATCTTCTGAAAGAACTCTAGTTGATGTAGCTAA
Source organism: Gerris lacustris (assembly GCA_951217055.1). NCBI lineage: Eukaryota > Metazoa > Arthropoda > Insecta > Hemiptera > Gerridae > Gerris > Gerris lacustris. Next base: position 73,852,680 of record OX578276.1, on the reverse strand, counting down.
GTCTTCAGAAAATTCTAACATGGCCTTTGGATCGTAGATGGAAATAGGCGGTCCCTCGGTGAGTCGTTTTACCCATGCTTCGGTCACCGCGGCACTATTTCCAAAGCGTCTCTCTAGAAGAGCCACTGCATCTTTGTATGATAAACCGATGTTCGTTTGGAATACTCTTAAAGCTTCACCTTCTAGAAACCGTGACAGAAACACAAGTCTTTCATTATCGGGAAGAATACCGTCTTCTAAATGAATTCGAATATGGTCACGAAATATGGGAAACTTTTCGCACTGGCCAGAGAATTTGTAAGGCACAAGAGAGTTTAATATTTGAATCTTTGTCAAAAGTATTGTAGGATCGGTCCAGGATCTTGCCAGGTTTGTCTCTGAGTTTTGGAATTTCTGAGTCTTCGAGTTAATTTTCGATTCAATTGATTTCGTGGTAGTCGGGATATTCCGTGTTAGTTCGTCAGGTAAAGGTAGTTTCTGTATGTCGTTGTCGGTAATAGAATGGAGTTCATGGTTAGGTTCTAAAGTAAGCTTCGGTCTTGAAGTGTAGTCCATTTCAGGCATGGTCACATTTTGAGTTATAAGCGTTTGAGGCAGGTCGACAGGTTTCGTGAAGTGCGAGGTTTGGGCCGTCGTATCGTTGGTTCCTATGTCAGCTAACAACCTCGTGAGATCTTCACCGTGAAAATCTTGGTCGTTAACCGCTTCGTTTAGGAGTCGGGTTTGGTTTACTTCGGCTTCTATCTCTACCCGTTCGACTTCTAATCTGGCCTCTCTTAGTCGCAGTTGACGTTCACGCTCAGCTAGTTCAAGTTTAGCTTTAAGCCTCATCGCGGCTTCACTTGCACGTGATGTTCGAGAAGAGTGTCGGGAAGCCAAAGAACCATGTCTCGAGCTAGCCGAATCTTCTTGTTTTACTAAAGAACTAGATTTCTGTTTGATGAAGCTATCAAGTTGTTGAAGCATTTCTTGTATTTTATTTAAGATGGAATCATCTTCAACCGTTAGTTTATCAAGCTGTTCTTTAATATCAGACAACTCTGTTCTCATCAATGAAAGTTCGCTTAAAGAAGCGCTGAGAACTCCACGAGATGTACCGTGAGTTTCAAAGAGAACTCCAGTTGTGGATAGTTTTTGTTTGGTTTTATTCAACAATTTACTAGCTTCATCTTTATGTAAATTAAAAGTATACTCCTTACCCTTTTCCGTCATTTTACGTTCTCGTTTCTGGACGTCACTGGTAACCGACATTTTCCGAAATATTTACCGAATCACAAACGTTATTTTAAAATTAATTTTGTTTCGCGTACGTTTAATCGAGCTATTTTTTACTAGCTTTTCGTTCTCGAAAACGAGTTATTCTCTTACTGTCACCGCTGGGGTGGGTCGCTTAGAGTTTACCGCTTACGGAGAGCACAAACTACAATAATTTAAACACAATAAATACGTGAAAAACTATCTTTCTATAATCTTCGACTGCTCTCATAAGAGCATATTTACACTCTCAAAATTGACATAAAAAAATCAACAAAACATTATACCTTAGCAACAATAATAAATAAAAACAAAACATTGTCGCCGCAGTTACATTTTAATTTTTTATTTCTATATATGAGCTTTAAAATTATGGCAAATAAAGAAGAAGCGGGGAGCTAGACAATAGTACATTACGCGTTGAGTGCGGAAAGTAGCATTTTGCATGCGAGTGTGGAGTTTGCACCCGAGCGATAGCGAGGGTGGTAAAACCACACGAGCAATGCAAAATGCCGTTTTCGCACGAGTTGCGTATCGTACTTTATCTACGATTGTTAGATTTAAATAATAAATACAGAAACAAATAAACTTGCTGTATGTAAGTTCGTATCTCTCTCTTGATAAAGATGGCATTAATTCATTAGCTGTATTTTTTCCCGAATTAATTATTTCTGGAGGATTATTATTCTCCACATTTTCGTCAAAGTCATTGTTTTTCACTAAAAACTCGATATAAACAGTTACTTTAATAAAAGAACACCAAATTAGTTTTGTTTAATGTAAACAAACTCACTAATCGTGCGTAAAGCTGAAGAATTCCTCTTCTTTACCGCACTTGTGCGGTAAAGAAGAGGAATTATTCAGAACTATGAGACGCGCATGCGCAATGAATACAAGTACGTAAATAATCACTTTCTACGCATCTAAACAAAGATATAATGTTTATATTTCGTATCAATCGTAGATAAACAACATTACCTCTGTGAGGAAAAAAAAAAATGTATTACAATCATGATTATGAGATTGTAAGTTCTCTCACTGGACAGATTCTCACGGCAGGAATACCCATCTATGTATGTAGCTTTTTTCAATTATTACCTATAACATTGAAACTAATTAGGTTTTAATGTACAAATAAAAGAAAGAAGAAAATTAGGATCATAGCGTTAAATATTTTATTGAGATTTCGTTTATCTGTAGCAAGTATAATATAATATTGGTATTAATTTCATTCCTAGTGTTGTATTGCTGGTCCTAGTTACTTTATTTGTAGGTGTTTTCGTTTTTTTTGGCTAGAGAATTAAAACAGTTGTACTTTTGGTTCTTTTTAGAGGGAAAAGATGTGCATTTATCGGGCTTTTCGTGGAAAATGGTTTTTAAACTGTGTTAGAAAAGGTAGACAATCCGGAGGTGTAAAGTGTGAAGAAATTGCTATCATATATCTTCCACTTCTAGAGCCCATACCGTGACTCTTCCCATCTGCTATTACTCTCTGGATTTATGTTGAAATACCGTCCATCCATTCCTACATCTTGCCTCAAGTACAATCCATTTTGTAAATTCATTCACCGGACACATTCTTGCATTTAATATTGATGCCAGATTGGCCTAGAGATAGGTTTGTTTAAGCAGTATGTACGATTATATATCATCGGCGAATTATATCATTATTGTATAAGCATTTAAGCATAAACGTTGATAATGTGGAGTTTCTTTCTTAGCGTACAAGTAATATTCCTTTCTCTCCCTATCAATTAAATCAATATTCTAATTTTTTCTTACCGAACTCACGAAAACATTGTGGCACATTCTGAAAACATTTGTTTTGTCTCAAAATTTAAACATATTAAAAAAGTAAATCAATAAAATTATTAAAACAAACTCTTCGTATGTTCTTTCATCAAATGGAATTATATCTTAAATAATAACTAAGTGATCGAGCAACAAAAATCCCGGAATTTTGAAACTTGGCACAGTTGTTCGCTGATGTCTACTGCACAACATGCTAAAAGTTCCCGAGGGGGGGGGGGGGGGGGGGTTGACCTGTTTAAAGGTGAACTTTAATGTATTTTCGCAAATATGTCCCAAACAATTAGCGAAAAATATTCTTTAAAATTAAATTAGACATTTCCTACCAAAAAGATCTTATTCATTTTTTGTAGAATTTATACTTTCGAAGATACGAGGACCTCAAAGTAACGATTTTTAAAAAAATAGTATCATGACTTCTCTGGAACCACTTGACCTATGATCATGCAATTTTTAGGGGTATGTTCCTCTTACACTATTGGTGCTCCCTAAGAAGTCTTAACATTCTTGAGAAGATTAGTCTGGACTCTATTCCCCCTTTTTACTTTAAAGAGTTTCCCCACTCTTGAGGACTAGTAGCATGTTGTACCATAGACATCAACGAACAACTGTGCCAAGTTTCAGAAATCGGGATTTTTTTTGTTCGAAAAATCTGGTTTGACTGGACTATAATCCTTACTTCCTCCAATTCTATTTTATCTTCCATTTTTAAGTATTCCATGACTCCTCGACAAATTAAGTTCAATTTCATGATAACTACAATTAACAAACATAATTGTTTTTTTGATCAGACTGTTTCTCTGTATTCCTAAAAGTTTAATACTACTGCTATCTGCAATCTGCAGTATTAACACATATAAGACTTTTTGAGGAAAAAATTCTGATTTAATGAATTTTTGTTCTTGATTTTCTGCCGAATGTTTTTTCTTTCCTTGTTCTATTGGAACGTATTTCTGTATAATGTATTTATCATTATGCATGCTAGCTTGAGACAGATGCTATTTATTCTTATTGACTTACTTTAAGATCTCTCTAGCTCAAAAAAATATTGCATTTTTTTTTACATTGTAAGAAAAAAAGTGCTTTGTTCTTTCGTTTATCTGTGGGTGTATTAAATATTTACAGAATGTTATAAATAGCTTTTACTTAGGAGAAAAAGGACTTTTATCAATATTTCCTTTGGTTCCGAGAAAGAATTTTATTCTTTATTTTCTCAAAAAAAAAAAGTTGGTGGTGGTTTTAGAGATTTCCCTCCTCTTATTGTTCTACTGGACATGTATTAACAATTTATAGGACTAAAACCTTTATTCAAACAAGATTTGTCTTTTAGAGCCGGTAGCTGTGAAAATCTACTCTGTACAATAAAGAGGCAGACAGGCTCCTGGAAGTCTGTATTAGATTTGTTTTTATTTTAAAGCAAAGAAAATAAATTCAATTTATTTATTAACACTTGTGTTTTACTGTTTCCCTAAATTCTGTTAAATTTGTTTACAGCATTAGCATGATTAACTTTTAATAATTATTGTTTAACTAACTACGTGATTTAAACACTATATATCAAATACAAAAAAGTAAAGATAGACAATCTAAAATAAAAGAATCAAATGTGATGAGAAGAATCAACAGTGCTTGGTCAGGTTTGCTGAATCAGGCAAAAAAAAGGCAACAATGGCTACAAACAGAACAGCTGGTTTAGTTGATTTATTGTAAAACCTTTTAAAGGTTTTAAGCAAAATGTTTTTCTTCTTTTTTGTACATAAATTTTAATGCAATTATAAAGTTGTTTTTTACATGTTGATGAACATTATTATTTTATATTTTATTTACAGATTAAAAACTAACTGTAGGAAAAATTTAATGTGCCATTCGAACTTAAAGTGTCTTTACTGCACTCTGCACTCGAGAAACCTTTCCGCCCTCACCTGCGGCTCGAGCGTAAATATTTCTCACGAGTGCAGCAAAGTGCCACTTTGCGCACTAGTTGCACAAATAACTATTATTATCACAATAAACGAATATAATACTTGAAAATAGATTGTTTTATTGATCTAAATGTTGTTACTTGCGTTGACTAAATTAATGAAGTTGTTATTTTTTTTAGATAATTAAACCTAACTCTATCTGCAAAATTAGTATGAAGTCTGTTGATAGTGACGCATAGCTTTCTTGTGAAGTCTCACGGAAAAAGGGTTTCGTTGGTATTGTGAACATGAAATTATTATAAATGGGGGGGGGGGACGCCAAATTTTGATGTTTTTGACAAAGTGTTATGAAAATAACACTTTCTACAAGTGTTATTTATTTTTGTAATCTAATCTTCAATACCTTTTATATTTGATACCCCACTCAAAATTTTAAAAAAATATTTTTTCCCCCGTGACAGGAATTAGCCGCCATTTTGGATTCCCAGTAAATCCGGTCCAGTTGCTATTCTACATTTTGCATAATTTTAGTTACAGCAGAAATATAGTTTTTTTTGGGGGGGGGGGGGGGGGGACACTCAACATTTTGATGTTTTATGACAAAATAGTACGGCACAATTATAATTGCTTGTATACGAGTCTGCAAGACAGTGAGACATTTTGAAGTGATGACATTTTGACATGCTTTTTGGTGTCGTTTTTTGGTAATGCTTTTCAAGTTTATGTGCCAAAGTAAAGACATGAAAATGTCAAAAAATTCGAGCGCGCAGATTCTTGCGTTTGTAAATTAGGAATTTAAAGGGCAGGGGTGGGTAGGCCTTACCAAGCGCGGTAGTGTGAGGCACTATACCTACCTAGAGTGGGCAGACACGATTAAACACCTCCTATATCTTCCTAACTCCCTGTTCCTATATCTTCCCTACTCGTGAAACGCTAGTTTTTTGTAACGCTTTTCGAGGTTATGTGCCATAGCCGAGACATAAAAATGTATATGTATATATGTATATATATATATATATATATATATATATATATATATATATATATATATATATATATATATATATATATATATTCTAAAAATTAGCTGTACCATGTTTGGTTGATCAGTTAAAGGCTTTTGTTTTATTTAATTTAAGTACTTTGCATTACGAAGTAGAAGTAGTGGTACCCTTTTACTTTTAATTAACTTACTTTCGAGTTGGTGAGAATTGCGGACTTTTGTTATTCGCCTTCCCTCAAGTATCATTATCTCTAATTTTAGCATGGCATTAAGGAGCTAGTGGTTCTTAAATATCATGGAGCTTAAAATTTAAATAGAGTCTTTAGACGTCTTGAGGCTTTTCTTTACAGCATAATGTTATTACCCTCGGATCTAAATGACTTTAAAACCATTCATTACCACTCGAAAAAAGCTTTTATGAAACCTTACCATCCTTTGCTTGCAAATTCTCTCTCCATTTTTTGGCAGTCATTCAGTAGCTTTCATTGCTATAATGATTTTTAATTTCATACTAACTTATTTTTTGTTAAATTGATTTACTTTTTCTGTTAGAAATTGGCATACATTTTTAATTTATCCAATAACTTCATTAACATAAATATGTCTATAAAATATTAAATTTAATAGATACCTATAATTTTTAGAAGATAGATTTCTTTATTTTTCACTTACAGTGAACTTAAATGAAGGCCAAGTTTTGTAAATTAGACAATATGAGAAATTTGTTTGTTACTTAGAAAGATTAGAGGGAATGTTTTCCTATTTATATTTTCATTTATAAACACTAACTATATATCTATACTATATAGTTTCAGCTACCGTTGCTTCCGTCGAAGAAATCTCAAAGTCTATAGACCAACGCTTGTATGTAACCGGTCTTTTCTTCCATTTATCAAAAGCTTTTGACCTGGAGTCGGTTCTGAGAGCCGCCGTGATTAACATCGTCTCCGCGTAAATTTGTTTTAAAGAACAGTTAATCAAGTTCAATCGATGTAATTTTTTGTAAGTTTATAGTGATTGTGTCAGTGAACATTTCTATAAATTTTCAAGAGGATATCTCACTCAGGAAAGTAGATATTAATTTTTAAAAAGAAGAAGATTATTTACGAATATTTCTTTGAATTAGTAAAGCGTTGAAGAATCATAACGGGTAAATCTGTAAAGGAATAGTGGGGGATTTGCAATAGAGGGGGTCTGCAAAGAGTATAGTGGGAGAACACATGCGCATCAAAGACCACTTACGTGTTTTGTTTACTTTTACATGCAACAATAACTCCTAAAGAAAATAAATAAATAAATATCTACTTGAAACTATATCCGTTTAAACATTATTCATATCAGAAGAAGAGAAATAAAAACAATAATAATCAAGTAAACCTTTTAATATTAAACGTGCAATAAATAAACAATTCGCCTGTTAACTCTAAATATCTTTAAGATAAAGTAAAAATAAAATTCAAGAACTATGGATGATAATATCATTAGGCAATTTAGGGCTATTATAAAAGAGGAAATAGAAGCAGTGAACGAAAATATAAATAAAAGATTTAACCAAATAGAAAATAAATTTGAAGAATTTAATAAATTAAAAGAAGAAGTAACTTTCATGAAGAAGAAAATAAGAAAACTAGAAGAGGACTCAAGGAAAAGAAATATAGTATTCATGGGGTTAGGACAGCTAAATAATAATAAAGAAAGGGAAATTAGAGTATTGGAATTAATTAACAATACATTAGGAATAAAATGTCAACTCTATGATATCGACTTTATAAAGGTTATAAGAAGTTTTTACAAAGAGGAAGAAATTAATAATAGTGGGCCCTTGATAGTAGGTTTTACAAGTTTTAGAAAGAAAATTGAAATTCTTAGTGCAAGACGCAATCTAAAAGGAACAGAGGTAATTATGTACGAGGACTTAGACAAAGAAACGAGGGAAGCTAGGAAAAGACTATTACCGGTAATGATAGAACAGAGGACCAGAGGAAACCACGCGATATTAAAAATGGATAAACTAATAGTCAACGGAAGAGTATGGACAGGACCTGAGTTTAATATTGATGAAGAAGAAGGAGAGAATGAAACCAAAGAAGAAACTAACGTAAACGGTAAGAGACATCTAGGCCCAACGCAAGCACCATCTGAACTTATCCAAAAGAAAAAAATGATCAAAAATGCTCAACAAAATATCACATCATACTTGTCGAACTCATTTAATTCTACTGTTCTTGAAAAAGAAGGTCCAAGCAACAAAAAAGATACATAGCAATCACCAAATATCGATAAAACAAAACTTATCACTATTAATAAAAAGAAAATAAATAAATTAAATAAAAAAAATAAATGTTACACACTATATACATACAACTGCAGAACACTGAGGGATGAAAACAAACTTACAGAGCTTATGGAAGAGATGAAGAATATCACCTGGGATGTATTTGGGATTTCAGAGGTTAGGAGGAAAGGGGAAGGACTCCTAGAACTGGAAAATGATGTTGAATTTTACTACAACGGTAACGGAAGTAATGGAGGAACAGGATTCCTGGTGAATAAACGTACTACTAGAGACATCAGATGCTACAAGTCCTACACACATAGAGTGTCGAAACTTATAATAAGTCTTGCGGATAGTGGAGTTAAGGGCAGACTGAAATTAATTCAAGTTTATGCACCGACTTCCGAAGCAGAAGAGGAAGAAGTAGAGCAATTCTACAGTATGCTACAAACAGCTATCGAAGAGGAAAACTGTAAGTTTACAATTATATTAGGAGATTTTAATGCTAAAATTGGTAACGAAAATAACTCGGAGGCTTTAGGAAAATACGGCATCGGCAAGAGAAATAATCGTGGAAAAAGATTAATTGAATTCGCCGAGGGAAATAAGCTCTATATTATGAACTCGTATTTTAATAAACCAGAAGAGAAGAAGTGGACATGGGTCAGTCCGGACGGTCAGACTAAAAATGAAATAGATTTCTTTCTATCAGATAAAAAAAATCTATTCTACGATGTTGAAACAAACCGTGAAGTTGATATTGGAAGCGATCACGTGCCATTAAAAGGAGTCCTCTATATCAATGAATTAAAAAGAAAATATACCAACAAAAAGAAAAATATTAATATTGATCTAAATTGCTTCAATAGAGAAACGTTTGAAAACATCATAAAAAACGAAATAAAAACAAATTACAAAGACATAAACACCGCAGAGAGGGAAATAGTAAAAGTCATCAAAACTGCATCAAATAAAGTAGTCTCAGACAACCCTATAAAGAGAAAGTCAAAAATACCTAAAGAAATATCAAGAATGCTAAGGACAAGAAGAAAACTGAAGAACACCGGGAAAGACAGATCAAGACATGTAGATCTCTCAAAAAAGATCAGAAATCATATGAAAGAGTGGAGTAAAGAGAAGAGAATAAAAGAAATAGAAGAAACCATTGAAAAAGGTGGAAGTATTAAAAAATATTGGAGATCTGTATCAGCAGGAAAGAGCAAAATAGTCTCAATGAAATCTAATGATGGTACAATAAAATATGACAAATCGGAGATTATTGAAATAATAAGTAACCACTTTCAAAATATTTATAAAGGAGAAGGAAAAAACGAAGCATGCAACTTAACGATATATGGTCAAGAAATAAAATCACCTCAGATACTACCACAAGAAATCGAATGGGCCATAAAAAAAAGTAAGAATGGAAAAGCAGGAGGAGGAGATAATGTAATAAATGAAGAACTGAAAGCGGGAGGTGAAACTCTTATACTTGCTCTTCAACACCTATATAATCAGTGTTTAAATGAAACAAAAGTACCGACCGAATGGCTAACAGCACACTTATTGTTATTATTTAAAAAAGGGAATAGACTAGATATAAGTAATTATCGCCCGATAAGTCTCCTGTCGACTGTCTACAAAATATTTATGACAATTATAACTAGAAGGATAGACAAGTCATTAGAAGCCGAATTAAGCATATCTCAAACCGGATTTAGAAAGAACTTCTCGACGCTAGACAACATCCTTACTGTCAAGCAACTAATAAGAAATGCGTATCAATATAATTTCCCCTTAGTTATTGTGTTCGTAGACTTTAAACAAGCTTTTGATTCCATCTATAAACATTCCATATTAGAAATACTCAAGTTATCAGGTCTAAATCAAGATTATATTAAAATATTCCAATATATATATGATGGAGCCAAATTACAAATTACTTTCGAAAAGGAAAGGAGAACAGTGAACGTTGAAAGAGGAACAAGGCAAGGCGACGTTCCGTCTGCAAAAATTTTTACTGCTGTGTTAGAGAGAGCGTGTCGGAAACTACAGTGGGAGGGGTGTGGAATAAAAGTGGAAGGAGAATGGTTGAACAGGCTGGCATTTGCCGACGACTTGTGCTTGATTGCGAAAAATTTTGAAGAGGCTGAAAAAATGCTTGAAGAACTAAAGGATGAAACAAAGAAGGTAGGACTAGAAATAAATAAAAGCAAAACTAAGTTCATGAAAATAAATACTGAAGAAAACAAAATGAGCACAGAAATTGAAATAGTAGAATCTTACATCTATCTAGGAAGTATAATTAATTCAGAAAACAACCCTGAAGATAAAGAAATCAGCAGGAGAATAGCTATAGGATGGCAAAGTTACAACAAGTATAGATATCTCTTCAGATCAGAGGTTAATCAGGAAAGGAAAAGTAGACTTTGGAGCATGTGTGTCCTACCTGTACTTATATATGCATGTGAAACCTGGGTAACATCGAACCATGTCCTCAACAAATTAAGAGTTACGCAAAGGCACATGATGAGGAGCATGCTCAAAATAAAGATCAAGGACAAGAAGAGCGTGGAATGGATGTTAAAGGAAACAGGGCTTGAGGATATAGCAAGGATTATCACACGAAGAAAATGGCAATGGTCAGGGCACATAGCCAGAAGTGTGGATGACCGATGGTCAAAGAAAGCCTTACAGTTCTACCCGATAGACAGAAAAAGAGTTAAAGGAAGACCGAGAACCCGATGGGACGAAGAGTTTAAAAAAGTATGTGGAGGAGAGACCTGGCAACGTGTCGCTCAGGACAGACAAGAGTGGAGGAGAATGACCGACATGTACTGTGACGTTTGGCTAAGGAAAAAGTAGTAAAATCAAAGTTATACATTTTAATTATATAAATAATAATTTTGTTTATAGTAGTAAACGCAATCTAGAGTATACAATAATAAGGAGAAGTTTATAATAATAATAAAAAAAAAAGAAAAAAAATTAAGTTTTTACTCGTAAATTGTCTAGTCAATTATTTAGTAACTAATTTTATTGTTAAATTTTATTTTAATATTTATTAAGTAGTGTTGTTGTTAAAATATTTATTAACTGGTATTGTTAAATTTTAATTTAAATATTTAGTAATCTGTGTTTTTGTTAAATTATTTGTTAATTAATGCTAAATTAACAAATTTTAATTTAAATTAATTTAAAAAAAAAAAAAAAAAAATAATAATAAATAAATGAATTTAAAAATTTTGAATTATACATTTTTTTTCAATTAAATTAACTAATTTTAATGCTAAATTCTGTCGGAAATATTTACTAACTAGTGTTGTAGCATTGAATGGTTTGTTTAATTATTTATTAATTATCTTTAAATATCATTTAATGAAGTAGTATAATGTCTTATAAGTAGAATGATGTGTAAATAATATATTAATCTGAAATAAATCATGTAAAGTCAGTGAAGAATGTATATTGAAAATTATTTATTGTTATTATAATCTTATGCAAAAAAAAGAAGGAAAAAACAAAAAAAAAAAAACGTAAAAAGTGGCTGCGACCAACTCCAACCCCACAAGGGAACCACGGCTACGTGCCGATTTGCTAGGGAATCAGTGTAAAACATTATAATTATTTGTTATTTGTTATAAAAAAAGCAATAAATGGTTATTATTATTATTATTATTATTATTATAAACACTAACTATATATCTATACTATATAGTTTCAGCTACCGTTGCTTCCGTCGAAGAAATCTCAAAGTCTATAGACCAACGCTTGTATGTAACCGGTCTTTTCTTCCATTTATCAAAAGCTTTTGACCTGGTATCCCACTCTATTTTACTATTTAAACTCTTTAGGTCAGGTTTAAGAGGCCATTTACTTGATCTTATCAATTCCTTTTTAGTAAACAGATCGTTCAGTGTACTTATAAATCGTGCTCAGTGCTCACCCAACGCTTTAACATAGTAATATAGGCGTGCCTCAGGGAAGCATTTTAGGCCCGTTATTATTCCTAATATTTATTAATGACACTTGAAATTTTATAAAAAAAGGTGTTTCCAACTTGCCGTGTAGTACTATGTGCTGACGATACTTCAGTTATAGTAGTAGCGAGAACTGCCGTTAAACTTGAGCTGTATCTTAATAATCTGTCCAAGGCTTTCTATGAATGGCGCTCAACCAATCAGCTAGTTATAAATGTTACGTTATTTTTAGTAAAATTAAAATGTATAAGTGCCCAACGTCATGATTTGTTCTACCAGTCAAGTTAAACAGGTAGCGTTTAAATTCCTTGGAGTATTGATTGATGACAAATTTGATTTCAGGGAACACACTAATTCCGTATTAAGAAAATTAAAATGAGCTTTCTTCATAATTAGAATAGAATAGAAAAATATTTGTATTTAAAGCAAATAAGTCTTATAAAAAGGGGTGTAGCCAAATTACATCAAATTATAAATAACCAAGAAATAATAAAGAGCATTAACGACAAAAATTGGATTAACAATTACTCCTCCAGGATAAAAGATCTAGTTTTGAGAATATTTAATACATAATAAAATATGTTTTTACAATTGCTTTTGTTTTGGTAAGTTAATATGGAAGAAACATTAGTCGTGTCTGCCCATTCCTCACTGACTACGTGCATTGGAAGAAAGGATTTTCTTTGGAGCTCATATATTGGGCATCGTAAAAAAATATGACCTATATTTTCTTGCTCCCCAAGATTACATATCGGGCAGATTTCATTTGTTTTTATTTTGTGGAGCATCCCTCTAATTGTTAATTTTAAACTATCGAAACCCGCTGTTCTAACCTGTGCAAGAATACGTTGTACTGAGTAAGGTAGAAATAATGATGTGTTTAGGTAATGATAGTCGGGGCTATTGCAGCTTGTTAATATTCTGTATAAACTGGAGTAAGATGAGGTTTGTATTCTGTCCAAGTCTTTTTGTCTAAGTTTTAATCCGTATGCTGTCTGTGTGTTTTGTATAAATGTCGAAGAGAACGGTGCTGTTAGTACTAAGTTGGGGTCGACGTCTATTGTGGCTAGTAACTGCTTTACTTGATAAACCCAGTTATATTTTACAGTATTACCTTGAACCGAATCTAAGTATATTAGACGATTAAAGCACTGCTTCACCAGACTATCGTCCTCCAAGCAATGTATTCTGTGTATAAACTTTAACACTTGACCGAGGATTTTAATTGAGACATGTTGAACGTCGAACTCTTGCCTCACAATATAATGCGGAGTATTGACGTTTAACGAGAAATAATTTTTAAAGAAGTAGTTTTGTAGAGCTTCTAATTGCTTAAGGTATTGGAGAGGCATACAAGAGAGTTCCAAGCACGGATGCGTTATATACTTGCTTGACAGCTTTAAAGGAGCGATTGGATGCTTTAGCAAGAGTTTCTTTAACTGCACCAGATATCGCCCTGCAGCGTGCTACTGTATTTAGTATTTTCTTCGAATAACCCTCTTTTGGTAAAATATACTCCAAGGTAATTAAAACTAGTCACTTCCTCAAGAATTTGATTATTATAGTAGCACTTGGGGTGATTTTGGGACAGATTGCCCTTTGATACTATCATGACTTTAGTTTTATTTGTATTCACTGTCAAACCGTTGTCTCGACAGTATTCATCGAGAATTTTCAAAGCTGAATTTAGCTGGATTACCGAGTCTGACATTATAGTGAGATCATCTGCGTAGGCTAACAGACTAATGTTTGTTTCACCGTTGATGCTTACACCCTCGTATCCTCTTGCTTTAAAGAACGCGTCGATATCGCTAATGAAAAGGTTGAACAAAAGAGGTGATAATATTTCACCTTGAAGCACGCCTTTTAATATAGATATTTCGTTCGATTTTTCGTTTTTATAAAGAATTTTGGTTTTGGCTTGATTGTATAGACTGATTAATACCCGTAGAAATTTTGAGCTCAAGTTTACTCCCTGTAGTTTTTTTATTAGTAGGTGATGATCAAGGCTATCGAAGGCCTTTTTAAAGTCAACAAAAGCGACAAATAGTTTTCTTTTCGGTAGTCGGATATGATTTTGTATCAATGAATTTAATATAAAGATGTTATCGCAACAGCTTTTATTCTTTTTGAACCCTGATTGAGTATCAGGGATCAACTTATGTTTTTCTGACCAAAGTCGGAGCCGGTTATTGAGGATGGATGTGAATATTTTTGTAATGCAGTTAACGAGTGCTATTCCTCTGTAATTATTTAAATCGGTTTTTTCTCCCTTCTTGTATAATATTACAGTACATATCTGGGACCAATCACTAGGAGTACTTTCCAGTTCTAGGATTTTATTATAAAATAAGTTAAGGTGTTGCAGCCATTCTTGGGGGAGATATTTGAAAAAGTCGTAGCTAATAGAGTCAGGACCGGGAGTTGTACCACTCTTACATGCATTGATAGCCAGTGTCATTTCTTTATTTGTAATGGGGGTGTGTCAAGGTCAGGGTCAGTCAACTCTGTAATGTTATTGTCGGTCAGTTTTTGTTTGTTATCAGTAGCAGAGTACAGTTTTGTTATTCGCCTTCCCTCAAGTATCATTATCTCTAATTTTAGCATGGCATTAAGGAGCTAGTGGTTCTTAAATATCATGGAGCTTAAAATTTAAATAGAGTCTTTAGACGTCTTGAGGCTTTTCTTTACAGCATAATGTTATTACCCTCGGATCTAAATGACTTTAAAACCATTCATTACCACTCGAAAAAAGCTTTTATGAAACCTTACCATCCTTTGCTTGCAAATTCTCTCTCCATTTTTTGGCAGTCATTCAGTAGCTTTCATTGCTATAATGATTTTTAATTTCATACTAACTTATTTTTTGTTAAATTGATTTACTTTTTCTGTTAGAAATTGGCATACATTTTTAATTTATCCAATAACTTCATTAACATAAATATGTCTATAAAATATTAAATTTAATAGATACCTATAATTTTTAGAAGATAGATTTCTTTATTTTTCACTTACAGTGAACTTAAATGAAGGCCAAGTTTTGTAAATTAGACAATATGAGAAATTTGTTTGTTACTTAGAAAGATTAGAGGGAATGTTTTCCTATTTATATTTTCATTTATAAACACTAACTATATATCTATACTATATAGTTTCAGCTACCGTTGCTTCCGTCGAAGAAATCTCAAAGTCTATAGACCAACGCTTGTATGTAACCGGCCTTTTCTTCCATTTATCAAAAGCTTTTGACCTGGTATCCCACTCTATTTTACTATTTAAACTCTTTAGGTCAGGTTTAAGAGGCCATTTACTTGATCTTATCAATTCCTTTTTAGTAAACAGATCGTTCAGTGTACTTATAAATCGTGCTCAGTGCTCACCCAACGCTTTAACATAGTAATATAGGCGTGCCTCAGGGAAGCATTTTAGGCCCGTTATTATTCCTAATATTTATTAATGACACTTGAAATTTTATAAAAAAAGGTGTTTCCAACTTGCCGTGTAGTACTATGTGCTGACGATACTTCAGTTATAGTAGTAGCGAGAACTGCCGTTAAACTTGAGCTGTATCTTAATAATCTGTCCAAGGCTTTCTATGAATGGCGCTCAACCAATCAGCTAGTTATAAATGTTACGTTATTTTTAGTAAAATTAAAATGTATAAGTGCCCAACGTCATGATTTGTTCTACCAGTCAAGTTAAACAGGAAGCGTTTAAATTCCTTGGAGTATTGATTGATGACAAATTTGATTTCAGGGAACACACTAATTCCGTATTAAGAAAATTAAAATGAGCTTTCTTCATAATTAGAAATTTAAGGAGGCATAATTGCACAGAGACTTTAAGGCTCTACCGCCTTTTGAGGTTAGAAAAATCATTAAAATGGAAATTTTATTGGTTCTAAGCAAGATATCAAAAATCTAAGTACAGGCTTCATTCCTAATTTTAATTCTGCACAATTTGAGCCCTATTTCAACTCCCTACTAAAATAAATACTATACAACTATTTCAATACAACGAATTTTATCGTTGTATTGAAATGGCGCCTGTACTATTTATCATAGGGTGGTAGAGCCTTAATAACTGCATATTACGGTTTAGTTTACCCCTTCTTGTCATACAACATTTTGGTACGGGGCAATAAACCTGAATCGAAAAGAATTTTCACAATGCAAAAGAGGATAATTAGGACGATTTTTCATCTAAACAATAGGACCTCCTGCATATAATATTTTAAGCAATATAATATCTTAACTTTTTCCAGTATATTTATCGCAGAATCTTGCATATTTGTAAAAAAGAACCTTTCCAACTTTTCAAAATTTTCAGACATCCACCTCTTTAGTTCGTGGAATAAAGAAAACTTAGTTTTACCTTTCTGCAGAACCCATTTGCCCAAATTCTCACCACATAATATGAGCCTGCAGTACTTTAACAAATTACCTTCTGAAATAAAAAAAACTACCTTTTAATCAATTTAAAAAGCATTTAAAAAAATTGTTATTTATGAAATGATGTTATCGTGTGTCAGAGTTTTTTTGATTTCTGTTAATTTGTTTAGTTTATTTATTATGTGATTTATTGTTTATTGTGAATTGCCTAAATTGTAATGACGTATTACATCTGATTTTAAATTGGTTATTTAATAAAGAATATTCTATTCCATTCTATTCTATACGCGCATGATTGAATATTAAAATTTAGCTCTTGTTAGTAAAAGATAAATGTAGTCCAAAATGATACTTCCATTTTCCATTTTTTTATTCTTAAGGCAATAACATATTCGGTTTGCTCTCGGTTTTCTTGACTTTAATTTTCAACCATCGCTATGCTTTTTCTTTGTATATCTACGTATTTGAGAAACTACTAAAGCTTGGTTTTTACTGGTGGTTTCTGGAGACAGGTCGCCTCTAGATAAGTTCATATCTTCCACGAGTTGTTACTATTTTCTTTTTACCTATAGCCGTCAATGAAGGCGAAAATAAGGTAAAACGTCCAAATTTTTTCGGATTGAATGGATTGTCCTGAAAATTTCTATAGAAGCTCATCTGACCCCCCACTTCAAAAGTTATATTGTCTCGATGTGTGCTTTTTGCTATTTGGGGGTGAAAACTACCCTTGTATGGGAAAATTGCGAACATTTCAGATTTACGTATTTTAAATATTCAATTCACGTGAACGCTTGGGCGAATAACGTTGTCTAACAAACTCAGCCTACGCATTAATAAATGAACATGTGTACCAAATTTTAACTAACTCGGTCATCTTTTACTCAAGTTATCGTCATCGGTAGATTTCGTGACGCTTGGTTACGTGACGGTTATTTTGTGACGGTGATTGTGTGAAAGTGATTTTGTTCGTTTTTTCGGATTCACTCCCGGGCTCCAGAACGTGCCATAAAGAACTTCGTTCCAAAAATATGCAAAACGTGCGATCTACTGGGTCATATAAAAGAAGAGAATAGCAATTTGGTCTGATTAGGGAATCAAAAAAAGGTAGATAAATCATGTCATGGGATTATTTTTAAATTTTAAATGTGGTATCAAATGTAAGGTATTGAAGAGTAGATTACAAAAATATACACCGCTTGTGGAAATAAGAGTGTTTACTTTTTTATACTATTTTGTCAACATTTTTCGTGCCTCAATGCAAACTTTTAACTCCAATAATATGGGGAGGGGGCCTTAAAACATAGCAATACTTGCTCTTTATGTATTACCTATTACATATAGGAGAAAGTAAACAACACTTGATGTTACAAAGTTCCGGAAAGTTATCTCCTAAATGCAAGCGGTACCTATGTAAACTTAACTTAATTCTTCCATATTTAGGTTTTATCTTACTGGTATCTGTATTTAGGTTTTATCTTATTCGTATCTCTATTTTGAGTTGAATGTTGGCTAAAAGCAATTTACACAAGGATATTAGGTTAGAGGACATAAATCAATGTGATCCGCATGTGTTATCAATCAATCACTGGTGTTTTACTTTTCCTACCCCAAGCCGTAATTTTCTCATTCGATCCAGAATGAAAATATCCGAACAGTAGGCAAATATGATAAAAAAAATTGATTGTGGAATCTTTTATTTATGCAGATAGCATTCGTTAGCTATGTGTATTCTTTATTATAGAGGTATATGAAATAATGACCCAAATAATTTTTTTGTTGTAACTAATTCAATTATTGTATTGATTATTAACAAAAAAAGTAAAATAAGGGGGAAATAATGTTACATCAGTATGAGATTACAGGCGCATATCTGGCTGGAAATCGATTAATTCATAGGAAGGAATTTGCGCCAACATGTTGTAGACTTGGTTACACTCAATAAACAAAAGATCAGCTATATGTTTTGATTTTTTGAATTGGCTTTGAATATTTTCATAATTATCGCGTTTATTGTCTACCGTGTATTAAAATAATCCTCAGCAAAATCCTAACCTTGAAAAGAGGGCCATGTTTGAGACCCCCGTCCAAAAAAGTCAGTCTATCAAAGTAGTGATATCTACCTTGTGACCAGGTCTCTAAAACATTTGCAATTTTCCCGACAGTTTCACGCCTATAGCTGAAGTATGTCAAATTTCAAGTTTCTAACAATTCTGTTTTTTTTTAATTTTTACTACGTTTTTATTAGCTTGCTTTCTTGTTTGTTTGTTTGTTCGTCCGGTACAAATCTTGCAATCGACTTTTAACTAACATCCCGAGGAGCTAGACATTGGAAACTTTTAGAATAGCTCAGAACACGATGACAAGGTATTATTTTAATACTTTTAGCCATCTTTCAGCTGATTGTAATTAGTTTTCAGCAAATTTTGCTGAATGGAACGTTAGTTCGGAAAAAATCCGCAAGTTATTTTATTTGTTTTGACATGACCCATATTTACGATCTTCATTTTGACGGGTTTAAAATTTATGATTTTACTACGTTTTTATTAGCTTGCTTTCTTGTTTGTTTGTCCGGTACAAATCTGGCAATCGATTTCTTACTAACTTCCCGAATAGCTAGACATTTGAAACTTTTAGCATAGCTCAGAACACGATGACGATGCATTATTTTAATACTTTTAGCCATCTTTCAGCAGAATTTAATTGGTTTTCAGCAAATTTTGCTGTATGGAAAGTTAGTTCGGAAAAAATCCGCAAGTTATTTTATTTGTTTTGCCATGTCCCATATTTGTAATCTTCATTTTGACGGGTTTCAAATTTTTAATTTTCATTTCAAAGTAAGGAAGGTGTAGAGGGAGCAATGCGATTTGAAAAGTGGTTAATTAGCGACACCCATTTACTAAACCTCTCAAGCGAGCTCAACCCGAACTAAAGTGACAACTGCACGATCACGTGGTCACTGGTCCTTGTCTTATTGGTCTATTCCTTGTCCTTACGTGCCCACGGACGCTTGTCAACAAAACCTTTACACGTCATGTGCTTTGTTTGATTGTTTTATTATCGAAATGTCAAATATGTCAAAATATTTATGAGAAAAATCTGATGTGATATCTTTAGAAGAAGATTTTGTTTTATGGGTCATTTTCAAATAAAATGTACCTTTTCTGTCCCAAGATTTTACAATTTTATTGTAACTAAAAAATTTCATATTAATGAAAAATAAACAAACCTTAAGGTTTATTGATCAGATGTCTGTCTATTATTGTGTTAATCAGAGTCATTTTATGGCTTATAAGGTGAAAATTTCTTGCTTGAAAAAATTTTAATGTCAAAAATTGTAATGAGTGTTACGTCCCACAGTAGTTTTGATAACATATAGTGTGATTTTTATTCATTTTTTTCATAAGTTTTTTTCATTATAATTTTTTTTTTAACCAATAAAATATCCAAGTTTATATAAATGGGATAGGAAAAAATAAAACTTTAGTACAAAACGAAACAAATATATTTATATGTATGTCCCAAGGGTTTTGTAATGAGTGTTACCGATAAGAGTTGGCAGAATTAGAGGGTGAGTATGAAAGAAAGGAGGGATTAGGGTTTGTTTATGTTAAGAAGACATTTAAGTCAGTAATCAACGACTTTTTGGATTGATAGCACTTTATTCTTCTCTACAATTAATATTTCACTAAAAAAAAATGGTGAGTATTTTTATTCATTGTAATGAGTGTTACCATCATTTTTGTTGTTGTAATCAACATTTATTTATGTTATTAATATGATTTAGTAGTTATTAATTAATATAATCAGTACACATTAAATTGGTTTAATTAAGAAACATAGTTTCCGAGGAAAGATTTTTTAAAGTTAAAAATGTAATGAGTGTTACCTGTAATGAGTGTTACTATTCCGTTAGTTCTACAATACTGTATATTTTAAAACTTAAAAATAATTATTGAGTTTAATGTTTTTACAAAAAATAAATTTGCCGCATGTAGACAAAAATTGTAAATAAAAGTTTAATGTTTAAAGTTTGTGTTAAAATTTAATTTTTTCTAGGTCCAATATATAAATGTGTAATGAGTGTTACCATAATTTAATGAGTGTTACTTGAATAACAACAAATTCTTATGGGTAGCCGTGTCCAACTATTTTTTTAATAAAGAAAAATTATTTTTTCTTCTTCTTTATAATAAAAACTTTTATTACAATGCACTGAAAACGTATCCTTTACATTTTTGAAGCTTTGAGGAAACATTAAAAGAAAATAAATGTAACACTCATTACTTTTTTTAAAAAATTACAAATATTTTAGGTCTAAAAAATATTTCTGGTGGGATGAAAGAGAATATTTACGCCATATATACAATTTAGTAACGTTTCATAAAAACAGAGAAACAAAATAAAAAAAAATACCGTTTTTATGATGGTAACACTCATTACGACAAAAATGTGATTTTTTATGTTTATATGTTCATATATATGTAAATAAATTTGAAAACTGACTGTTCTTGAACGAAAATGTCATTTTAAGTCCCTGATGTGTCAGAATAATCAATATTATTATGTCTAAGGCTTATTTTAATTTTCTATAAAGTAGCCAAATTGATTTCCCTAAAGGTACATTTTATTTGAAAATGACCCTTATATAAGATTGCTTTTGGTTATATAGGAACTGGAACTATTACATGTTATTAACAACGTAACTGCCTTTAGATAATTAATTCGGTTAACAACAAACACTAAAGTACATATGTATTTATAAAGAAAACTGTATTAAAATATTAAATGTCGTTAGAAAATATCACATTATACTTATCCTTATCAGCTGACATCAGATAAATTTCGAGTTTTTATCGAGATATCGATACTGTTTCACCAAACAATTTTGGACCACCTTGGAATTATACTTATCCATATCATTATACTTATCCTTATCAGCTGCCCCCCCCCCCCTTTTTGCTTTGGAAGGGAACTTTTTTAAAAATGAACTCAACTTTTTTTGTTTAAAAATGATTTCTTATTTAATCACAATCAGCTAATCAAATTCTGTTCTTCCATTTGTAGGATTTTTAAGAATTGTGAGGAAACTATCACGCCTACAGACATTGTTCTGTTATGAAATTAAAGCTTATTACAATTTCTACAGCATCTCTCCCTATGACTAGACCCGTAAAATGAGTATTTTCTCCGATTCTGGGTCAAATGTTGACCAAATCTTAAAATTTCACTTTTTTGGAAAAAAATCGCCCATTTTTGAAGGGCTGTAGCTTAGTAACTATTCGACCAACAGAAATGATTCTGGCTTCAACGTGCAGCATATTTAGCCTACTTTAAATACGTATTTAATATGTTTCCTGACAAAACTCATAGTTTAGGAGATATAGTGAGAAAACCGCAAAAAGTGCGAAAATTTCGTGTTTTTTCGAGTGCTACGCAGCTAGCACAGGTCTTTTGAAGCTGCAAAATTGGATATACACTACTGGTAGTGCTCCTAACAACAAAGTAAGAAATCAGAACTAGCCGTGATTTTAATGTTCTATAGGACTGGCCTATTTAGGCAACAGAAAATTTAAAAACAGTATATAAAAAGTTCTTTTTATCTTGTAATTATTATTGTTTAAAATAACTGCAGTAGATTATCATCATCCCAATTATATGCGAGTATTTGTTATCCGGGCGTCCTGGTCCTTTCATTTAACACCCGCTTTCTTTAACGCATTTTCGATAAAAGAAAATGTCAACTGCTTTAACTTGAACCTTTTGTTTTAGAGAATTGTTTTTTTGGGCTTCCCCATATTTTTCCTGTGTTTAGGTTATTACACATTACATAACTGCAAAGTTTATGTTTTTGTGATAAGTACTTTCGGAGATACGCAATTGCGTATCAAATGATAAGAGAAATTATACGGGTCTCAGCTTTTCCTGCGAACCCTTATAAATATTTCATTAACTAATAAAGTCTTATTTTGAGTCGTTATTTTTTAATTTATTTCAATTTATCCCTTTTTCCCCTTCTCCCTTTGAACAATTACTCTTTTAAGGTTTTTTTTATTATTGTTGCTCCTATTTTTGTTCATTTAGTCGTCCTGTCGAATTTCTAAATCGAGGGCTTTAGATTTTTCTTGTAAATCCTTTCTGTCAGGCTCGAAGTCCGGCAAAAGCCTATTACTGAAGGAATAATTTACATAAAGTAATCCCATGTGGCACTAAACTACTAAACTGTAATATAGACGCTACGTAAAGTAATTAGACAGTGTTGTTAAGTATTTAGGCCAACGTGAACTTCTTTGTGTCGTGTCAGCTGTTCTCATTTGTGTTGAAAGACCCTGTTACTTTGTTTTCTTTCGTGGCTCAAACAAAGTTTTTGCTCGTTTGTTTATTTAGTTAAAAATTCTATGTAAATTAGTTTTTAGCCTAGAACATTTTTGGTGCCTTTCAAATCCTTAAATTTATGTATTTACAGGGTGGCCACAGACCGGGAATACCGGGAAAAGTCAGGGAATTTCGGCCGACAGGGAATAGTCAGGGAAAAGTCAGGGAATTTCGTCATAGGTCAGGGAAAATCTACTGGCAATTAAAATCCTTATTTCATAATTTTAAAGCACAGAAACCTTAACTTTCTCGAAATTTCTAATAAAAATAAAAAATGCTGTATTTGGAACAAAGGCAGAAGGATTAGCGACCTCTATACTTAGAAATTATATCAAAAAATCCCCGTCAAGTACTTACCAGCAAGTTACTAAAAGGATTTCTTCGGTCATAAGAATTAATAAGTACATTATTATTTTTTTTTTTTTTTAACAAAAAAATGTAATATATCGCTTTTCTTACAACTAAATTATCCTTCATCGAAACATTCTTCAAAAATATGTATAAAAATTCACTTTTAAAAAACGAGGAGTGCATATTATCCATTACTATGTTCGGTAGTATGCACTAATTTAGTTATTTTAGGGGTAAAATGGCCGCCATTTTAAAACGATATATTTTTGAGAGCCAAATTTCAATACCTTTAAAATGATACCCAACTTCGAATTTTCATATGAAAAACATTTTGGGGCTCCCAAGTTACGGCCCCCTAAAATTTTTAAAATTAGACTTTTTTATATAAACTCCCGGAAATATCATTGGACTACAGAGATGTATATTTTTGTATTTTTGCCTTATTTTTAGCTCCTGTCCTAATGGGGTAGCGGGGGGACATTTTTTTTTGCGTACGGTTTTAATTTTTTTTTGGGGGGGGGGGGGGGGGGTACAATAGCTTCCATTTTGGAAACACGATATATTTTTGTGAACGTAATTTCAATACCTTTAAAATGATACCCAACTTCGAATTTTCAAATGACAAAAATTTTGGCTCCCGAGTTACAGCCCCCTAAAATTTCACTTTTTTAGATCAACTCCCGGAAATTTCATTGCACCACAGAGATATATATTTATGTGTTTTTGGCCTTTTTTAGGACCTGTCCTAATGGGGTAGTGCAGGGGAGGTACATTTTGGGTTTGTCTTAATTATTTGGGGGGTATAATGGCCGCCATTTTGGAAACGCGATATATATTTCTAATCTACATTTCAATACCTTTGAAATGACACCCAACTTGAAAATTACAAAAAATATAAAATATTGCGATCCACTCGCAATTGATCGCAGATCGTTGAGATTTGGAGTGTTTAAGTTCGCAATAGTTTTTCTGTTTTTTGGCAAAAAAGTTTAACTTGTATACCAAATTTCAAGTCTACAGCTTCAGTAGGTCGGGAGATGTACTCCAAGATGCGATGGACGGACTACCAAAAGCATAAGGGTTTCTAGGGCGACCTCGAAACCCTAAAAATCGGTCTGAGACAACTCAGACAAACTTTCTTATAAACGAGTTCATAATTACTTAGCCCAGTTTTTTTCCATTTAACATGTTTGCATATGTGCATTTAATTATTATTGAACAATTCATCAAAATTTATCATAAAAATAACTTCTCCTGGGCAGGGAATCGAACCCGGGCTCTCTCCGTCCGCGTTTTAAGCTTTTTTCTCAGGAACAAGATTTTTCCCTGGAAAACGGCTTATTTCGTTAGATTCGTATTTAAATGGACTACATTTTAAATAAAAAAAAAAAAAAAATACATTTTAAAAATTGTTTAGTAAAAATCGTCGGAACCGTTTTCGAGAAATAATTTTTTTTCACGTTTTTTCAGAGTTTTTGGGAGGTAGTGCCCCCATATTTAGAGCTAAAATTAATTTCTCGATTTCGCCTCGGGGTATGATTTTTCTAAACATGTTATGCCAAATTTCGTCAAAATCGGCCCAGCAGACGCTCTAGGTTTAGGTCTGCACAGACAGACATTTTTTAAAAACCACTTTTTTGGACTCAGGGGACCTCAAAAATAAAAATAAAATCAAAATCGAATTTTTGCGGCATCACAATACTTTCTCTTTTACATGAGAAAGTAAAAATAAGTGAATTGTTACTTTCTAGGATAATAAGGAAAGGTTACCATTAGTTTATACTTTTTAGCGTTGAACAGGAAAACGCTTATCAGGAAAAATCGGTGTGGACCCGACAAAATACTAGACAGAAGAAAAATCATACCCCATGGCGTAGTCGAGAAATGAATTTTAGCTTGAAATTTGGGGGCGCCTCCCCCCAAAATACTCTGAAAAAACGTGAAAAATAATTATTTCTCGAAATAGTTTAGATTAAAAAAAAAAAAAAATTGTAGTCCATTTAATAAATACAAATCTAACAATTTAAGCCGTTTTCATGGGAAAAATCTAATTCCTGAGAAAATAGCTTTAAACGCGGACGGAGAGAGCCCGGGTTTGATTCCCCACCAAGGCGAAGTTATTTTTATGACAAATTTTGATGAAATGTTCAATGATAATTAATTTTTTCTACGAAAACATGAAAACTAATATATGAAAAACATTGGGCTAAGTAATTATCAACTTGTATATGTATTCTATTTTAGCTTGATGATCTTTAACTTTTTAAAGGTAAATCTTGTAAAGTAAATATCGATGATGGTCAGGGAAAACCTGAAGTAGGTCAGGGAAAAGTCAGGGAATTTTGTCAAGCTATATTAGTGGCCACCCTGTATTTACGTATTCAACAAAATTTTTAAGAAAATCTTACTTCGCTTAAGTAGCTCTAAAGTTATACCAATATACAAGGAAATAAAAATATGTGTTTGAAAGCAGAAGCTATTCATTTATTTAAGGATGGAATAAACTTTGGTGAATCGATAAACTATTAAACAATTGGGGTTCTGCCAAATAGCAGCTGAATTGACATAAAATTCAAAATATTTTCGACTTATACAAGCTTTATAATGACTATACATATTTTTTTTTGGTTCCCGCTTGCTAATTTGATTAGATATTTCTTTTTAACTTTATCTAATGTTGTAATCTTCTTTACGACATCTGGTTCTTGTATTTACTTGAATTGTCTGCGGCCTTGCTAGACTGTTATTTCATGACTTTTATAAATACTTTAGATAAACGGAATTAATTAGTGAATATTAATTCAACTTTACTCGGAAGGAAATCTAGCTCCTATATTTGTAATTTGCAATAATCGTATAATATTTATATTGCTTCCAAGCTTACTGAAGGAAGCGGAAGCAAAGTTGACGTCTTGTGTCTGTGTGTCAAAATTTTTGTGAACCAGCATTTCCCCGAAGTACTCATCCGATTTGGATGAAATTTGGATGGTTGGCCATGATTGTCCCCCATTGTTGGTCCCATATTAATTTCAACCGTCAGATTCAATATTGAATAAAAATAAGTGTGATCTTACTTAGGAATCGAAACAGATCCAAATCTCATTTGACCATTCGTCCAATAATAAGACGTGAGGAAGCTATAAGTCACACTAATTGGCAGATTTTCTTCTTTCATTGTCAGTTACTTAAGTTATGTTGAGCAAATCATCCTCTAAAACCAATTATTAATTCTATAAACTTAGCCTTAGAAAAATTATCAGCCTTTGTTAACCCGTCATTTAATAGCTTAAACAATGACAATGACAATAATTATGATTGCAATAATATTTTCACTTTTAAAGACCTAATATTCTCAATGCCTTTTTACCAATGTCCCTCTTAAAGAATTATATAAAATTATTTATAAAAAAACTGGTCCCAAATTGAACCTTTCACGAATATAAAATATAAAAATACTTTTTTAGATTGTTTAAAAATTCTGTTGTAATAATAATTATTTCACTTTCTCTAATAAACTTTACGGACAACTAAATGGAGTTCCCATGAGAGGCAGATTATCGGTTAACCTAAGTGGAATCTATATAAACCATTAAATTACATCCGTTTTAAATAAATCACTTATCAAACCTAAATTAATTAAAAAGTATATTGACGATTGCTTCCTAATAGTTAATAAGAATAAAGCAGACATATTACTATACAAAACTTAAACCGGTTCAATGAAAATATTGCGTTGAATATGAAAATAATGAAAAAATAAACTACTTGGATATTTCAGAAGAAAGAGTTAATAATAAACCTAAAAGTTTCTGGCTAGACAAAAAATAAAAATGTAATAGATTTTTTAAATTTTATGTCAAACCACCCTTTTATCCAAAAGAAGAATACCGCTATGAATTTAATCTCCTGGTCTATTAAACTCACCGGTGTTTCCGAGTTGCATCCTAATACCCAGAAGATATCCAAATTGCGTCCGCTCTGCTTTACCCCATTTCCGAATTGCGTCCGCACTCTGGGCCTGAGAATATGGATTGCGTCCAGGATATATATATATATATATATATATATATATATATATATATATATATATATATATATATATATATATATATATATATTGCTTCCGAGCTTACCGAAGGTAACGGAAGTATTGTGTTCACTTTTGAGAACAAAAAAGTTTTATGCCTCCGATTTTAAAAATTCCAAGACAGAAATCCGTTTCAGACATCAGGGAACATTTTTGGTTCCGTGTCTGTCTGTCTGTCTGTCTGTCGGTCTGTGTGTCCGCGAATCGTGAAACGTGCGACGATAACTTGAGTAAATGTTGCCCGATTTTGATGAAATTTGGTAGACATGTTTATTTTACCGATGCTCAGGTCGAGTTCGTTAGACAACATTATCCATTCAAGCGTTCACGCTCAACGCTCGCGTAAACATGAACTTCAAATTTAAAATTGGAATTTTCGGTCGGGAAAAAAATTAAACCTTATCTATTCAATGAGACGAACATTTTTTTCAAATACAATTTTTTAGTAAAACCTACAGCGACACCCCTATAAAGTGTTAACGATCGCTAAAAAATGTTAATTGTTCTTACACAATAAGCAATATAACAATAAAGTAATAAAACTTTAATGTTATTATAACAATAAAGTACATGATAGGATGCGAGGAAGCTATGTGCCACACTAATTGGCAGTGTATTTTTTTTTTTTACCTATTTTTTTCCAGGTAAACAAATATATTTTAACCTTAATGGTTTAAGTGTAAATAGAAAACACCAAATATAATAAAAATCGTTACTTTTTATTTAATATTAAATTAAATTTTTTGAAGTAAAATTTTAGTGATACACATTTTACGTATTGCAACCTAGATAGTTGGCCAAGTTGTAATTGCATCATTTTCTGAAGAATAAAAACCTCTTTTTGTTTTGATTTGCTTCTTCTTACATTAGCGTTATTCATTTTTAAGTAATTATTGTTTTGTAATTCATTAAGAGCTTCTATTAATTGGTAAATATTTAGGTGTGAATGGTAGAACATGCTATTTAATTTAGATTGAAAACTTTCACATGCGTTTGTAGTACATGTTACAAAGCTGGAAAATTCTGCCTTACAACAGGGGGAAATTGAGCACCCTCTTGTATGCAATAATCAAAAATGTAATCGGTGAAATTACGGATTGATTCATTCTAGAAAATTATTATTTCTTCCTTGAAAAAATCAATTACTTGATCAGGTGCCAAAAAATGGAAGGCCAAAAAACATCACATAAATGATCCATTGCCTTTTTTTTAACATTATTACTGACCTTTTGTCGCATACTATTATGCTCTTCTTATGGTTCATGTTTGTGTTTCTTTTTTGATTTAATTATTACTCCTACGTCATCGATTTTAAAAAATGCGAAGTATCGTTTTTTACATCGGGCCCACCGCTGAACATTGTTTGTCAATAGTTTGTGAAACCTAAATTTATACCCCTTAATTACTTTTAAATCTTTTAGTTCTTAACTTTTCATAGTATATGATTCCATGATAAATGCCTAGGCAAGACTGGTATCAATTACTTATTGAAATTAGTTATCGAGCGTTTGTTTATGTTGTTTTAATATTTGAATTCTGTGCAACCCTTTTGACCTTTTTGGATTATCTTGTACCCGAACGCAATTCAGATATAGGATTGAAAATGTGCGGACGCAACTGTTATGTCTCACTAATCGGATTTGCATAACCGGACGCAACTAGTATGCAGACAAACTCACTGACAGAGTACATGGATAATATAAAAACTCAAATGTTCTAGATTTTGATTACTAATTTCTTCCCAAGGAGATTAGTTATTAAGTGGTGGCACCATTTAATAATTCAATTGTAAATTTAGCAGAATTATACAAGACATTTGATTGCCATCTTAGTTTTGGTTTCAAACCATTTAATAAATTAGAAAACTTACATCATACTAAATTAAAGATGAAATTAAGTTAGAAGAGAAAATGGATGTAGTATATCAAGTACGATTTAAATATGGTCCGGGTATTTACATAAGTGAAACTCGACAAACATGGGACAACCGGAAAAAGCAGCACATGGCTAATATCAGAGCACAGGATGATAAAACTGCCCTAGCTAAATATTCCAAAAGAAATGAACTATCAAATTACTTTTTCTGAAACCAAAATTCTAATTTCAGAAACCAACGATAAAAAAGACTTCTCTTAAGAAGCCTTGAATATATGTAATAAATAAAACAACATCAATTACAAAGAAGACTAGAGAATTTAATAAATTTTATTCCGGGATCCTATGACATATAATAATTTAATGAAAATTATTATTTTTTTCCGGGGGGTTATTATTTAAAAAATAAATTTTGATAAAATGTTCAATAATAATTAAATGTACCTACGAAAACACAAAAATTAATAAATGGAAAACACTGGGCTAATTAATTATGAACTCGTATATTATAAGAAAGTTTGTCTGAGTTTTCTCGGACCGTTTATTTAAATTTATTTTTGACAATCACTAAGAAACTATTTTTTTAATATTGTCTTAATTACTTGGTTTCTCTATTATTTTTGTTATTATCATTAAAACTTAAAAAAAAAAAAAAAAAACGCTTCTCTGTGGGGGTGATTATATTCAGCTGCTAGGTATAAATTGATGAGCATTTCAGTTTTATATTCTAACATTTGCATTAGGGCTGTATCCCCTTTCGCTTACCTTCACGTACCAAATTTAGTATTTATTTATTATAATTAATAATTTAATTTTTATTTTATAGTTTTCTTTTGTTAATAACATTGTTCTATGGTTCCTAGACTTGCATCTTTGCCTTATATTTAATAAAAATTCTGCCATCTTCATTCAGGATTGCATATTGTAAAACGTCTTAGCGAGCAGCTAGAGGCTAAAAGGAACCCGCTTCCAATTAAATTCAGAGGTTCTTAGATTGTGCGTTTGTACTTTTATATATCCAATGTCACGGGACTAAGTTAATTTCAATCATCGCATACATTTGTTTTGAATCTAAGCCTTATATGAAGTAAGAATTAAAAATCAAGGTTTCTCTCCTTTCAGCTTATAATCAAGTTACTTAGTTAGACTCAAAACTTTGAAAATGTAAACCTTTTGCCTCCACCTTAATTTTCTTAAACTTGATAAGGGGGTTGAAGTTTTGAGTTAATAAAGCATATTTTTCTCTCTCTTGTGCTTTGTAAACGGAAGCATGTTAAAGCCAATGCTGATTGTTTTTTTCTTAGGGGCATGTACATTTAATATTTATACTTGCCACTTAAGTAATTGCTTGTTTTATACTTTTCGACAAGTACAATAATACTTCACACATATCACATATCACTTCTCTTTAAAAAGTCTAAACGCTTTTTTCTTTTAGTATTTTTACTTCCTCTCGTATAAAGAGAACATATTTTGATGGATTTACACAATTTGAGATCCTTAACTATACGATCTGCAGGGGCATGTTATTCTTAATAATGGAATGCATCTATTTGGTAACCATAAACTATTTAGGCATTTGATTTAATCGCTTAGCCTACATGATTATGATGCATGTTAGCCCTAGTAACCCTAGGGTGTGGAGTGAAGATTAGTGTAAACTAAATTAATTTATCGAATTAGTTATATCGAATTTTTGGATGTAAAACTAGTACTCATCTCTTAATGGAATTATAATATAGTGAAAAAGTTCCCAAGTATAGCACTTAATTAATTTTTATTGTTTCTTACGAATAAGTACTGCAATGTTTATGTCAAGGATTGATTAATATCTGAATATTAATGAAAAGGAATTCCAATTATAATATTTGTAGTTAATTGACTTCTGCCCACTTGCAGGTGAAGATGTAATTATTAATTAGTCATGAAGTACAGAATCATTTATACTAATTTTCATGTATACTAGATTACACTACAGAGCTAACATTTACGCTTCAATATCAATGTTTGTTTGATTTAATAACCTACATTCCAGTTTCTATTAATTCAATTTTGCTTAGGTGTTCAGTTCTATAATATATATGATATATTTTCAATATCTCGTTATTATTCTGGGCAATCGATTAAACTATAGTGAAATATTTCGGCAATGTCTATTCGTGGGAGGTAGTATCTCATATTTATCAGTGAGAAAATAAAGGTTGTAGTAAATTTGTTTCAATGTAGCTAGAATACAAGAAGCTGGTTCTCTTTTGTCAGGTAACTTGTATTTAGAATCCTTTGTTCCCTACGCTACAAAGCTTTCAGAATCTTCGTTTCCCTATCACTGTATTGTTTCAGTCAATTTGACGTTTTATTAACTAAAGACAATGTTTCTATTCCCATACAATGTTCGCGTATAACCCTTCCTTATTTATGCTCCCTCCGCTCTGCAACCTCTTTTTATGAATACATTCTCAGTTAGATTAGATCATTTGGTATTCTATATTATATTCATCGCCTAAGTTCCTTTCATAATAATAAAAAAAAAATGTCGAATGAATTACACCACCTAAGGTTAAAATTGTATTTTAGTCACCCTTTCTACGTCGCTTAAATATATATATATATATATATGTATATATTTATATATACATATTTATACATATATATATATATATATATATATATATATATATATATATATATATATATATATATATATATATATATATATATATATATAGTTGTCAACTGAGAATGAAGTTGTCAACTTCATTCTCTCATGTAGACTCGATGAGTGTGTTGAGTGCTACGAGAGACTTCGACTCTGCTGATGATGGCGTTTAGCCGAAACCGGTCCAATGATCTCCAGATCAAGCAAGTATCGACGGTAGGGATATCCTCATTTGATATGTATATATATATATATATATATATATATATATATATATATATATATATATATATATATATATATATATTAGATAACTGAAACTAAGACATCAACTATGTATTGTATAATGTATATACATACTACATTGGCCCATGTACACTTGTCACTTTGAATGTTCATCTTGGATGATTCATCCAAAATGATATGTGTAAATTTCCATTTCATCCTAAATGTACATCCTTGATGAACTATAAAAAAAAGTATAACCAATTCATAATTTGGATGAAACTCTCGTTCCTTGAACCGATGAATCTTACACAGTACACAGGCCACGCTCACGCTCATTGACAAATGTTAACTTGATAAGAAGCCGCATTGACAATTCACTGTTCCTCAAGGTGTATCAGAGCCCACCTGTTTTGTGTTTTATCCTTTCTTTTTATTTATTTATTTTTTTTTTTTTAATTTATTAATTCCCTTTATACCATACCTCTTAAATAATTTAAGCAAACCATTATATTTTTATATATATTTTTACTATTATTTAATTGTGTTAAGCAATGTCATTTAAGTGACAATACGTGCACATGACATTGTTCCTCGAGGCGTATGAGCAGCATGAATGCTTGTGGATGCGGGAAAAAAGCTTACCTACTCCTTAATGCTGGCAGATTTGAACCTACCCAGGATTAGCACGACCGCTGACTTTTGTGGACAGTTCAATTGCATTATTTAGTTCAATAATTAGTTCGCGGGAAATGAGTCAATATCCGCTCGCATAATCCTTGCATTATTTCTCGAACGAGGTATTATCCTGACCCTTTACATTTTACGAATTTAGGAACAATGGCAGTGAAAACACAAATCTGGATGAAAATGTGTCCACAGGGATGAATTCACCCTGGGAGGTACATCAATAGGGCTCACTTTCGATATACTCATCCAAAGTTAAATTGAGTGAATCCTACTTACCTTTGCTTGATGTGACGCACAAATACCTTAAATTATAATAGAGGCATCAATTGAATCAATGAAATTAATTCATTGTTAAAGAATGCTGTTCGGTTGTCTTCCTGGACGAGGCACAAACTTTCGATCGGGTTTGGCATGCCGGCTTGCTTTGGAAGCTCAAGGGAATCCTTCCTTTCACTTATTATCTTATCCTTAAATCCTTCCTCGAAAACCGCTTCTACCAAGTATCCCATAACTTATCCACATCCTCTATTTTTCCTATTAAAGCAGGTGTATCCCAAGGTAGTATCTTAGTTCCTTTTTTGTACTCTCTTTATACCTCTGATATCCCCGAATATCCTTTTACAAACCTAGCTTCCTTTGCTGATGACAAGTGCATCCTTTCATCACACAAGAATCGCCTTACAGCTTCTGAAAACGTCCAGAATCATCTTTCCCTCCTAGAAACCTGGTTGAGAAAATGGAGAATTAAATAAATGAGAACAAAAGTGTTCATGTTGCTATTTCATTGAATCATGGTAATTGCGAACCAGTATTTCTCAACCAGGTTTTTATCCCTCATTCCAGCTCAGTCCGCTATCTTAGGTTACACCTTGACAGACGAGTAACATGGTCGCATCACACAAAAATAAAAAGGCAAGACACAAACAGACGCTATAACATTCTTAAACGCTTACTCAACACACTCCAAAATCACACTACACAACAAATTACTCATCTACAACACCATAATAAAACCCTCGTGGGCATATATGCGGCTTAGAACTCTGGGGCTCTGCACCAAGCGTTCCAATTCCTACCGCATACAATATCTTTAGTCTAAGATCCTTAGAAAAATTGCTAACGCTCCCTTTTACGTAACTAACCATATCCTCCACACTGATTTCCAAGTTCCTTATGTTCGCGATTTTGCAGTTTCCCGATACAAAACCTTCCATAGTTCCTTCTCCACTCATCCTAATCCTTTAGTCCAAAATTTATCTTCCCACCACATCCCAGGAAATCCTCCACGACGCCTTAAGCGGCAGTGGCCAAGAGACTTGTTAGTAGTAAAGTTTGATACAAATATCTATATTTATATCAATTAATTAATTATTATTATTTACTTATCTACGTCAACTCCTTATCACGCCAGTAAGTGCTGTCACTCGACAGAATCTTACATCTAGTTATTTCATTGTTATTTTGCTACTACTCCCCATTCATTAATTATCTGTATTGCTTGTATTGTATATTATATTTTATGTTGCAATAAACGAAATTTATTAAAAAAAGGTTAAAGAATGCATGATTTATAATACAGTTCAACTTTACATTCTTTATTTATCATTCTTGGTTTTACGACTTATTCAGCAGGTAGACTGATTCACTCACAATCTGAATATTCCCTCTTCGAGATATAATTACAATTATTTAAACATATTTATCAAGTGTTACATCAATAAATAAATTATTAATTCATTGTGTTTTAAAGAAAAGTTTCTCCATTTATACAATTAGATTATGAGTTTATCGATGTTATTAATAGATCGTTTTCTCTAGGGTTTTACTTTTTATATAATAATTATATATTTTATAATTCTGTTTTATGTTAGTCTCAAGTATTTAATAACTACTTTTTTGTTCTATTACATTTCAAATAATCATGGGTTGTCTGGCCAGGTTGCACATTTTTTTTATAACAACTACTTAGAATGACAAAAATGGTAAATCAATTAAAAATAGCAGATGTTTTTCCCCCTTTTTTTATTTTCATAAAATGTACACTAAAGTTTAAATGATTCATTTTACATTTTGAGGATGATTCATTTGGTTCACTGGTCATTGATATTTTATTGATATATAAGGCCTAGTTTTAAAAATCACGTTGGGCAGCAAATAATAAATATAATTCTGTTCTATATTGTATCATGGGCGTATCCAGCTCAAAACGGAAGGGGGGGGGGGGGGGGGAGTTCATGATAAGAGGAGGGGGGTTCGTTAATGATAACCAAAGTTAGAATAAAATAATTATTTTAAAAAAACAAAACTAATTTGTAAACAATAATTTTCGAGGATTAGAAGCATTTTTTTTTTATTACAGCTTCCACTAGTTGCTCTTTGTTAGCGAAAACCCATTGTCGGTGAATGCTTAACATGGCTAACCCATTTAACCCTTTTTTACCAATTGTACTTCATAGCCATGTTTTGATTCGGCGAACAGAGCTAAATGAACGCTCGATAGTGCATATTGAGCAGGGCTGAGAAAGCAATAATGCAAAGCCTTTCTAATTGCCGGGAGAAACAATTCGATCTTTTTTAAAACTATATTTATGTCTGGCGCTTCCTGTTCCTGGTTCCATATTTTGAACCGCAAGTCCCTTTCTCCTTCTATTCCTTCTAAATTGTAGATGAAGTACACTGGATGAAGTACTTTCATTCCATTGCTCCAATCTCTCATCTTACTAGGATGGCAATTCCTCAATGAAAATGCAGGCGATTTGTCTATAGCATAGAATCCAAGTAAGGAATCATCAGAGCCCTTCTCCAAAAATAGGATGGATTTTCGGCTTCGGCTGGAGGATTTCTACTATGCTTCTGTCTGCCAGGAATGCGAGTGGCGGTTATGTCTACATATAAATGCGAAGCCATGTCACCTGCTTCTTTCAATATGCCAGTTGTGACGTTCTCAGCATGTACTCGATGAAGTATGCAGTTGTAGCATGTCAATCTAGAGTCTTCGATTGAAGTGCATTTGTTACGGGTTCCAGTATAGCAGAATATTTAGCAATTAATGCTACCGAGACAATAAATGAAGATCTGCACGCTGCTGCATTCAATTGATAAGCATTTTTTCTGGTTGCTGCATTTCCCTCTTCAGCTAATGATTCCATTGCATTAACAATATCAACGAAATGATCCTTAAAAACAGGGATGATTTTGTATTTATCTCACCACCTAGTCTCACATAATATTGGAATATTGGCAATAAGCTTCCGTCGTAAAACACTCACGAAAAAATGTAATTATCTCCTTGATACTTCCAACGCAGTTTCGAATTTCTGGGATTACGTTTAAGTCGTTCACGGCAAGGTTAAGCCTGTGAGAGGAGCAATGGAAATAGAAGGCTTTTTTGCACTTTTGCCGCAAGATCGCCTGCACACCTCCTTCTATCCCAGACATGGTGGGACATCCGTCGAAGCCTAACCCCACACACTTATCAGGATCTAGGTCTAAGGATGACACAAAATCTTTAATGGCTTTGGCAATAATCATTGCATTAAGACCTTCAAGCTCTATAAAGCTGAAAATGGAAATGCAAAAAAAAAAAAAAAAATTGAGAACGGTATAGAAGAAACAAGGAAAGGTATAGATGGCAATAAACAGATTTTCTCTACTCGGGCCACTTCAAAAGTAATAATTGCACTGACTCCAACCAAACATAATACATGGTAAATAGCGCTTCTGGATTCTGGAATATTCCCGCAGTATCATGAAATAAGGCGAGAGGGATGAGACTGTTACAGAAAACTCATATTGTCACAAGCAAGACGATTAGGCGCTAATTATATCGAGTGCCGCTTGAAAAAACGTTTGTCTCATTGAATAGATTAGAATCCTATCCTTAAGTTCCAAATAAAGGTTGCAGGTCTTAAACTAATAACACATTTTAGATGAAATTTGGTTAAAATATTCAGAAAAATCATATCCTGAGGCAAACTCAAGATTTAAATTTGGGATTACCCATAAAAACTCTCATGAAAACTAGATTTTTCCCGGGAAAAATCTAGTTTTCGAGATATTGATGCAAATAAATTTGTTTTTCTTGAAAATGGAAAGAAAAAAGAAAGCAACCACGCCTATTGATCAGTTTTAAGTATGTTTAAAAATAAATCAATTAAAGGAGATATTATGGAATTTAAATACAGCATCAATAATTGAGAAAGTTTTGTTTGATTTATCAGACCAATTTTTTGGACCATCTTGGAAGGGGGGCGGCTGCCCCCCCCCCTTGCCCCCCTCTGTATACGCCCATGTATTGTAATGTAAAACAGAAAAATATGTGTTAACCCAGCAAAAAAGGTCTCGTTATATATTATCAAAAGATTTATATTTGAACAGTATTTGCCAGACAAAAATTCCAGACTCCCAAAGCTTAAAAAAAAATTAAGAAGATTATACATGTTTTGAAAACTACTAGAAGTATAAAAAAGTATGGAAAAGGTTTTAAGGACAAGTAGCTGTTTCTTAAAACAGTAACGCTGATAAGAGGGCTTAACAGTGTGTTAGAGTGTTCCTATGCAAACGATAAACAAAATCTCTTCTATTTACTAAAAGAAAGTGGGTTATGAGGGGAAAAATGTATATTGTAAGAAAACGAAGTAGTGAGTGCCTTATCTCGGTGCTTTAAAGAATTTTTGACTGGGAAGGAAAAAAAGAGGAAGGCTTCTACCATGCTTTTATCTTCAACTCGCCTGACTACTCGAGGGGAAGAGTTTTGTTAGGAGTCATTCAAGGGTGCTTCATATCGCCTCCTGTATTTGCGCTTTACAAGGTTTTACTTGCCCATTTTCTTGAAAACGCTGTTTTACACACTTTTTTCTACTTGTAAAAATATTTTACAATTACACCCCTTTTATGTCATTTACCTCTAAAGAATTTTTTACAGAAAGTTTCGTCACTAGGACTTTTTTCACTTTTGACTTTAGTTAATTAAATTATGCTTGTAACACTTTGATAGTTGTTATAACTTCTATTGTTACTACTGTATAACGAAATAATTAAAATATAACTAATATTTTGTTTTAATTAAAAAAACAGCTAAAGGAAAATAAATTTGAATTTAAAAGAGGTGGAGAAATTATTCTGAGAAAAATAAATAAGCAGGGTAAGGATTATGGCTTTTCTTAACCTACCTCATCATTTAGTCTTTCGGCACTCTGGGTGGGGTCCGAACATCTTTTTAATTAATAATCACTTCCTGAAACCCACGAAAACCTATCCTTCTCCCCTTTTATCATGAAAATATAATTAGTTTCAACAGTTTCTTTTCTTTAATTTATATTTATTTTTTTATTATTCTCCTTCTACCAGAAATTGATGTGTGATGAAATGACTAATGCCACTTTTAATTACAATTAATGACAATCTTTGAATAACTTAATTAGTTTTTAATGTCTGAGTAAGGCATTCAATTAATGTTGAAATCCAACTAATCCATGTATAAAACTAGGAACTGCAAATAGGACATCTTAAAAGCAATTATTTCATCATTGTTTATTTTTTACATTTTCAGGATGGAAAATCTATTGGAGAAAGAATGCAGTATTCGGTATGTAGAATTTGGCTTTTTTTTCAAGTAAATGGTTTTTTATTTAAAATTCAGGTTTTTAATGCCACGGAGGTTTTTAAACGTTCAAATATCAAATGGGA
Organism: Gerris lacustris; assembly: GCA_951217055.1. Lineage (NCBI taxonomy): Eukaryota > Metazoa > Arthropoda > Insecta > Hemiptera > Gerridae > Gerris > Gerris lacustris. The sequence continues at coordinate 73,814,102 of OX578276.1, read as the reverse complement.
CAGCCAAAACTATGTATATGTTATTCTTACTATATTGATATTCATTTTTTTAAATTAAATTTTTGGTTTTAATTAAAATTGACAGTATATAATCACTAGATTAAAAGAAGTATTAAAATTGTTACCTAACTCTATACTGCTGCAGTTTTTATTTATTTTAAATTGTATCTTCCAGCTTCCAGCCAATGTTTGGCGCCTCCCGCCAGATCTTTCCCCCAAATAGGTTCCGCCATCATTATTATCTTCTCATTCGTTGTACTTGTTGCATGCTTTTCCCCTTTTTGTTGTATATGTGCTGTTCTATTGATTTGCTTTTGTGATTAAAACATTATTTTCTGTTTGAAAAATGTTTTGCTTTTGTTTATTTTAAGTGCCTGCAGATTCAGAAGTAGGATTCGAATGATAAAATCGGATTAAAAAAAATCCTTTTTTCGGATTTCTTTTGTTAACAGTAAGCGTTGTTTCGGCTGTCATTGGTCTCAACATACTAAAGTATGTTGATGTTGAAGTATGTTTGTGCATCTAAAGATCAGTGTCCTAATAGAACATTAAATAAGTCATGCTCGAGTAAAGAACATTAGGACCAGGACAAATCTCGTGATGACAAAGTGCATTTTGTCAATAAATCTGTCACCAGTGCTACATTTTGCTCACCTTACACAGTCACTCTGGGTCTATACGTCCTTGAGTCTATACGTACTTGGATGGCGGTTTTGGACTCTGGCAGTCCAATTTCTTTTTTGAAACAGAAGCTCGTGCCTTTGGCCCTAATGTCACCTTCACCAGACTCTAACGAATCTTATGTTGGTATAAATAATTCGAAGCTAATCATCACTGGGTTGTTTACACATATGGTGTACATTCAAGTTATAGAATTTAATTGAAAATTTAATGTTGTTTTTGATAAAACAATGGCTTTTGACTATATATTAGGTAGAAATATGTTCAACTATCCTGATATAGAAATTAAATTGTCTGATACTGTAATTATTACTAAACAGATTAATCAAGCCACTATTGATGATATTATATATTTTTAATTGATTTAAATCATTCTTCTTATTCAAACTTGGATATTAATGTACTCGATAGGTATGAAAATGAAGTTAGTGGCATTATATCTGAATTGTATTTAAATGTTGTGAAACCGGACGAGCCTAAAATAAATTAAAAAGTAATAAATATTACTTATTAGGTAATAAATGTTACATTGAAGGAAGAGAAACTATTTAGTTTCAAACCGCGTCGACTATCTTTTATGGAATAAACAAAAGTAAAAGAAATAACTGATGAATGACTAAAAAATAAAATTTTGAACAAATTGAACGATATTATCTGAAATAAAATTGACGATATTATCTGGGTGACAGATACCATCACTGGAAATTTAGAAATTTTAAAATTGGTATTAATAGCTTAAGTAGATAATTGTTTAGAATTGAGATTTGATAAGTGTTACTTTTTACTTACTGAAATCTGTTATTTAGGTTATACGGTTTCAGCTTCAGGGATATCCCCGACCCTAAAAATTTAGAAGCAGTAACTAAATATCCCATACCTAAGTCTGTCCATGATGTTCAGCATTTCGTAGGTTTAACATCATACTTTCGTAGATATGTTCAACATTTTTCTATTACAGCAAAACCATTGTATGATTTACTTAAAAAAGATTGGAAATTCACATTTGCTGAAGCTGAGTTAAAGTGTTTTGAACAATTAAAAATCTTCTTGCATCCCTCCTATTTTAGCACTTTATTCACCTAGAGCTGAGACTGAGCTTCACTGTGATGCTTCTTCTCTTGGTTTTGGAGCAACTATATTTCAAAAACAAAGTGATCATAAATTGCACCCTGTTTTTTTATTTCAGTAAGAGAAGTACAAATGTAGAATCACGTTACCATAGTTTTGAATTAGAATGTTAATCTATTATATATTCTTTGAAAAGATTTGAAAATGTTTTAAAAGGAATTAAATTCAAAAAGTATATACTGATTGTATTAGCTTGAACTTGACCCTACGAAAGAAAGATGTTAATCCCAGAATTGCTAGGTGGGCTCTTTATTTTCAAAATTCTGATTTTTCTTTTGAGCATAGAAAGAACACCAATATGCAACATGTCAATGCTTTAAGTAGAGCTTATAATATTTTAATTTTAACTGATAATACTTTTGAGCAGACTTTGGCTATTAAACAATAACAAAATTTAAAAATTTTACAAATTAGAAATGAGTTAGAAAAATCAGAACATGTGCTTTATATGAATTAATGGTCTAGTGTCTAGTTTATAGAAAATCAAACGATAGCTATTCTTTTATGTTCTTAAATCAATGCAAAACAACATAATTCAAACTTATCATGATAATTTTAGTTATGTAGGTGTAGATAAGACTACAGAACTGATTTTGAGATCTTAGTGGTTCCCTTCATTAAATTCCGAAGTAATTTTGTATATCAGTAACTGCCTAAAATGTATGTATAACCCTGCTGGTAAGTCAAAAGGGTTCCTACATTCTATACCTAAAGGTAAGAGTCCCTTTCAATGTGTTCATATTGATTTCTATGGCCCTTTGCCTAAAACATTTAGGAAAAAACAGTATATTTTCCTAGTTATTGATTCATTCTCAAAATTTGTGAAGTTATATGCTTCTAAAATCACCTCTAGCAAGGACTCCATTAACTGTCTTAAGAGTTATTTCACTTCTTATTCTGTCCCTAAAAAAATATTTCAGACTGAGGTGCTGCCTTTACATCTAATTCTTTCAAAGATTTTCTTAATGACTATAATGTTAAGCATTTATTGAATGCCACGGGTACTCCAAGAGCAAATGGTCAAATAGAGAGAATCAATCGATCTCTCACACTTATGTTGGTAAAGCTAAGTGAAACACCTGGTCAGTGGGACTTTGTACTTGGCATTATTGAATTTTCTTTAAATAATACTATTAATCGTTATATACAAACTATGCTTAGTAGGTTATTATTTAGTATAGACCAAACTGGTTAAATACCTGATCGTCTCAGACCATATTTAGATTGCATTAATAACACAAATCAAGCAAATTTAGATAATATTAGACTTAAGGCTTCTAACAACATTAAACAAATTAAGATTATAATTATTTATTTGTGCGATAATTTTGATGACGTCAAAGTTTGTTTACATGTGTCAAAATACCGCCAAACTTCAAATAATTAAATAAAATATAGGTATTAAAAGTAAGGTTTTTTTTTTAAGAATGGTAATAAATCAGTTAGTTCAGAACGGTCACCCATGCAAGTACTGACCAAGTCCAATGCTGCTTCCTCTGAAGTGAGGAAAAGTTCCGAGGTACCCCGTACCCGATTTTTGTTGTATATATGCTTGTAAAACATTGTTTTCTGTTTGGAAAGTGTTTTGCTTATGTTTATTTTAAGTGGCTTCAATACCTAAATACTTAACTATGCTCTCTTCGCCCTGCCGAGCGGAGACCGCACCAGCTCTCCTCGTGCTTCACTTCAATCCTTCTTACATGACCGTAGCATCGGAGTGCTCGATCCTCAATCCTTACTATCACCGTTCCCTTCTGCCGCCGAATCTCCTCATTGCTCAACCTTTCTTACCAGGATATTTGTGCACTACTTCTAAACCCATCCATCTCCATAGAACCAATTCGGTCCTTCTGTCGTTTCCTTAGTGTCCACACTTTTGCTCCGTAGATTAAATCTCTCTCAAGAATAGGTTAGATTCGTTTTTTGAGCTCCTTTCCATCGATCTACTCCACAGAACTCCATTTAGCATAGCTATAGCCGCGAATAACTCGTGTGCCTACTCCGACAAGTACTCAATTTATTTATTTAACTTTAACAGGTCTTTTGCCTGCCAAGCGTACTGGATCATCCAAACTTAAGTGCATGCGGACATCCAAATACTTATATTGTACAAGCTTAGCAACTATTTATTAAAACACATTTTCATCAATTCAATATGCAGTTGTAGATTTATTTTTACGTTATATTATAGAGAGGGCCGCGATAGCTCTTATTAGAGAGTTGAATCTCCTATCAATAAAGAACAGCTCGAGCATGGTCATAACTTGGATGGGCGACCACAGAGCAAGGTTCCGAGCTCTGCTGCGCAGTTTTCTCCCAGCATCGCTATATAAATTGGTTGCTGCTTTTGTAAAGTGGTGACTAACTCGTTGCGCATGTAATGAATTTAATGGTTTATAACCGATGGAATGACACTAACTCCGTGTCATCCATTACATAAATATATATATATATATATATATATATATATATATATATATATATATATATATATATATATATATATATATATATATATATATATATATATATATATATATATACAATTTGTGAGAGACACCAAGGGATGTGCCACGCAAGCTTGACCCATAGGAACTGTTCCAACATCAGACATTGCGTCATTAAGATGTTGGCTCGGCATTACGCCATGTCCTGCATCGTTATGGATGGTATCTCCTTGGTGTCTCTCACAAATTGTGTAGCCTATTGCAGTGTGCAAAAACACGGTATTACATTGCTAATGTGTTTTGCCAGCCAAGCAAGAATGGCGGTATGGGAGCACGCTCGTCTCTGATAAGTCCTATATCTGATCTTCTTGAGTATAGGTCCAGAGTTGGGAGGGCATCGTCGGGCCCCTGATGAGTCGGACGCGACGAAACGATGCAGGACATGGCGTAATGCCGAGCCAACATCTTAATGACGCAATGTCTGATGTTGGAACAGTTCCTATGGGTCACGCTTGCGTGGCACATCCCTTGGTGTCTCTCACAAATTGTGTAGCCTATTGCAGTGTGCAAAAACACGGTATTACATTGCTAATATATATATATATATATGTATATATATATATATATATATATATATATATATATATATATATATATATATATATATATATATATATATATATATATATATATATATATATATATATATATATGTAGTTGTATAAGCCCTTGGGCAGGCCTAGGCCCACGAACTGCTCCTGGTTGGCCCCCGGTATTCGTTAGTTAGTTTCATTATGGTTTCATGAGAAGCTTCGATCACTGTTAGTCCGAATGCTATCATTAAGTTTAGACACTTGTTAGCATTTAAATTGCTTTTGGTGATTGCTAAACTGCAAAACCATTAATTGGTATGCGGTCACGACTGTTCGCTGTTAGTGTTAGAGCCCGCCACGTGTGCCGGTTTAGGGGGTGATAAAGTTGTCAAAAGGTTTTATATTTATTTCTATGATTACTTTTTTCTTACTAGAATAATAATGTACAAAATGTATCAATTGTTCAAACCCAGTGGTTTTCTAAGTGTCTAAGTGTGAGTCGCAGCGCACTGGTGAGACGCGACTTCTTCTCAAGGGCGCATAATTATTACTAAATGTTAACATTTTATTTTTGTTTTCAATTCATTGCGGCAAGTTATTTTATATAATACAAATCCCAACATAAATACTTGTTAAAAAAAATAAGTTAAGTCTAAGTCTCGCGTAAAAAGTTGTGAGATCATAGATTTAGCAAAGTCTCCCACTGTTTTCCCCAAGTAAGTTCTACTAGATCTAATTTATCCACTACATCGCTAACTTGATATTGTTTGTCTTTCCCCCTCTCTATATTCTCTGTCCCTCACAAACTCAAATATTTTCCTTCCCAAATCACTCTACACTATACGTTTAACTTTAAAAACATTTTCTGACTTGGCAACTAAGCAGCACAAAAAGTTTAAACACTTTGTTGTTATTAATTTAATATTTTCCTTATGGTTTATATTAAGATCTTTTTTAAAAATAAAATGTTGCCGTGTCGTTGGCAACAAAGTCAGAAAATATTTTTATATTTTTTGGTTAATTTTACTGGAAGGCTCACTGTCTCACATTGTCCTTTTCATTATTCTCTTCAGGGTTATCCAAACTATGAAACAATAGCGGTTCGCAGAAAAAGTTAAAAGATTTACAGGATATACTGATATAATTTTAGTTATTTCATCAGGCCAAAGTTTTAATTGATTGAATTTATTAATTGTTATTGATAGTTTATTTTTATTTTTTATAACACAAAGAAGCTGTTTATATTGTTCATATTTGCTTAATAGTTAAGAAATCTTTTTCTATTTAATAAGGTAAAATTTAATAATTAATAGATTATTATCAAATTTTACCTTATTAATAAAACAAAATAATTTATTAATGTTTTAACAAATAAATTTAATTTCTTCATTTAAAAGTTATATTATACTGAAACGTTGGTAATTCCACTATTTTAATTATAACTAAATTTTTCCTTATTTTACTTACACCCATATTCGTATTATATTTAGGGAGAAGGTATTGAGATGGCGTTAAAATTCAATTCTGACATATTGATATTGATGTATTTACACTTTTTAAGGTGCTTGAGTCCAAAAAAATTGTTTTTATTAAATTTCCCTCTGTGGTCAGTGAAGACACGTGAAGTCTATGTTAATGTGATTTCTATGAAATTTGAATGTAATATATGTTTAAAAAAATTAGACCCCGAGATTTGAGCGCGAATTTGGAGCTCTACTCCACAAAAACTCTAAATAAATTATTTCTTAAAAACGTTTCGGAAAATTTTAATTAAAAAATTCGAAATCCCAATACGAATCTAACCATATAAGTCGTTTTCCCGTACAAAATCTAGTTCCTGAGAAAATAGCTTTATCTAAACGGTGCGAGAGACCAACAGCGCCAGCGCATGGGCGACGGAAAGCCTAGATAATATTTATAGTCTTTGATAAAATTACAAAAGTCTGGGTAGTGTCTCAGAATCTTCGTTATGGGGCTTCTCTTATTTAAAGGTTTCCCCCGCCTTTATTTTATTGATGAGGTTTCTATAAAGGGTCCTCAGTCCTCAATTTTCTCTGCTTCTCATTCACCTCCATTTTAAATTTATACAAACTGCATAGTTAGTTCTAACTCTTGTGAGTAATACATTTATGTTTAAATACATAAATTCTAAAGCACAGTCATTACCAAAAATATAGACAATTATAAATTCTCCTCATCAAAGATGTTTTTAGGTATGTTTACTTGAGTTAGATGGACGAGTTAGCCACTAGTGAATTTAGGTACTTATTTTAAAATATATATCTCTCTAAACTGCCATCTGTATTATGTGCTTGAAGACTAAACTTTTTTACCCGATATCGATGTCAGTTAGCGTACACATTGAGAAAAAATCATTCCCAGAGGTAAATTGACCTCTGGGTTGTTGACCTTCTTAAATTATGTCAAAAAAACGGATAAAAAGGACCTAAGAATAATGACCTACCTCCCATATTTCATTAAAATTGGAAATAGGTTTTTGGGTGATTTTGGCTCGCAGAAATTAAACAACAGACTGACAGGATTACCAAAAATGTACCCGTATTTCTGGAACGAATCTCTGACTTGAAATTTTTTAAATCGGAGGCACATAAAATATTCGTTCTTCAGAACGATTATTTAGCTTCCGTTGCCTTCGGGTAGCTCAAAAGCAATATATGTGTTATTAAAAATACTTCATGCGTATGTGGAACCAATGGGCACAGAAAGTTTAAACTTATATGGGACCAACAATGAACTCATTTAGACCTTCCACCTAAATTTAATTAAAATCGGAAGAGTATTTTTAAAGATTTATTGTTTCTCAAAAATTGTGGACCGACCGACAAACTGTGATACGAGACCAAAATTTTCCCTGTGTGTTAAACGGATTTTTGAATTCGGGCCTTTAATATTATCTTTCTTCAGAAGAAATAGATAGCTTTCGTTACCTTCGGTAAGCTCGATAGGAAAAAAGAAATAGTCTATACCGAAACAGCCTTTTTGGTTTAATCACCTATCACGATAAAGAACCCTCGTAATTTATAATTTACAATTTCAGCTGACTTCAAATGGAAAATAATAATTAAAATTATTCGTGTTAACCCAACACGTTGAGAAAATATTCCCCTTCTGGCTTAATGACCCTTTTATTGACGTTCTGGTGACTTTGATTGATGAATCTTCCACTAGGGTTTTGACGCTTGTTTTCACACTCTATCAATATTCCGGCTGTCGTAATTTTTATTCGAACTCTTTCTTCCTCTTTCTTGTGTCGAAAGATAACGGATATCGTGGGAACGATAAACGTCAGCGTACTGTCTGAAACTTTGCGAGAATTTTGAAGAGACCAATCCTCTAATAATAAACTAACGTCGTTTTGATCGGGATGTAAAGCAACTTAAAAAACAAAATAAATAAATAAAAAGAAGTATAATCTTCGAGGAGAGGTTAGTGGACTTATCTTTACGAAAGGTTATTTATAAATAACAACTAAGATTTATTTATTTCTAAATTTACTTCTCAAGTAATTATACACATATATATTTTTAAATAATATGTTGACAGTTAATATATGTTACCCTAATCTTCGGGAAAAATAATTGCAATTATATTTATGGTTGGGTTATTCTTCCTATGAACTCTTCATATTATAACGCAAAGTAAATTTAATTAAGAAATGGCCTATAATTTATATAATATACACAGTAGACGGACAAATCTCCCTAAGCGTAGTGATTCATTTGTTTGCCTGGTTTTTCGTATTATACCTCTGAGAAGACAATTTCGAATTTTTGCTCTTTAAATACACTTTTTATATTTGTACTGCATCTTATCATTCTTATGAAACATTGTATCACGTAACTCGCAACAAGTTAACAATGTTTTTTAAATAAATAATATTTTCCCCCATGAATGAAAACTTATAATAATAATCTTTATTTGCTTATAGAAACAAAGTTTCCCTGCAAAGGGGTATACAAATGTACATATAAGTTTAAATAGTACAGAGAGAGAAAAACAAATTGGAAATTAAAATACAAAACACTTCACACATAAAAATATAAATCATAGGATAACAAAATTAAATATATCTTGATACTCATTATTTACTTATTTACTTCTTTATTTATTTATTTATTATTATTATTTTTTTATTATTATTTATTTTTGCTTAACTTTATTTGTGGTAAAAATAATGCATGGGGTGCCATAAACATAGGAGATATGTATAGGGAGTAAAAGATATAAAGCTTCATAAAAAGGAGAGGGAAGAAAAGTAGGTGCGTTAGGATAAAATTTTATGACGGATAGACAGAGCTGCAGAGATAAATGTAGATATAGCCGCTGCTTTTAGATCATCAGGGTCGTAAAGTATATCTGTGAGAGAAAGGTTCGAATAAGGTAAGAGATATTTCTTTCTAGGGGAAGAGTATGCTGAACAGGAAAGAAGAAAGTGTTGAAGGGATTCCAAGTCATTTAGGCAAGCAGGACAAACTACCTTGTCAAAAATTACATGGGGTTGTTTTTGATGGTAGAAATATGTTTGAGAGGCACTAGATAGTCTAGCTTGACTGATTAATCTCTTTGAAGAGAAAGAAATCGTTGACTGAAGGTAACCTTCCGCTAGGATTGGGAAAGAAGTCACAAAACGGAAAAGAGGCGAGTGCTGGCTGTTGAGGATACGATGGATGTCAGAAGAGAGTAAATGATTCTCAAGCTGTGAGATTAAACTATTGGATGCTGAGTTAAATAAATTATAATCAAGGGTGAAATCTCCAGAGAATCCGGTAGGGCCTAAAAACTGCTTAAACTGTGTAACCCAGTTAAATGAGGGGATGTTACAAGGTTTAGTGTCGAGGTCGTACAGAATTTTAAGGCATGTGACAGGTAACCGATCATCATGCATTGCTAAAATTTTGAGGATATAGCTTGATGAATGAAAACTTAACTATATTGATAAACATTGTGACTATTGTAGTACGATAAAAATTAATTTATATTTTTCTGTAGAAACCTTTCTTCGCAAAATATAATTATTTCTCTGTTATATTCCCCCTCTAAGATGAGCAGTGTCAGTGCTAATTACAAAATTAGATCAGATAGTTTGGCTTTGGCAGATTTGGGGAATTTTTCCTTTCTCGCCGAGCTTAACTTTAAATTAATGTTGTATTCTTTAATTTTTGGTATAAAGTCTCTCTGCCCTTTGCTTATTTTACTCCAATTTAATGTAAAATAACTTTTTTGTTAATATCTACCATATTTTTCCCTTAACTTTTATAAAAGTAAAATAACCATTTTTTTTTCTTTTAAATATGTATAGCCAACAATTTTTTTTTCTTTGATCTTTTTTTTGCCTGTCGTAAAAAAAATAATTATTTACGTTATAAATATTATGACAATTTAATTTATTTTGCTTCCGAGCTTACCGAAGGTAACGGAAGCTATGTCCTCGTTCTGAAGAACAAAGGTTTTTTCATGTCTCCGATTCCAAAAATACCAAGACAGAAATCCGTTTCAGACACCAGGATACATTTTTGGTTCCGTGTCTATCTGTCGGTTTGTCTGTCGCTCAATTATTGTGAACCAACATATCTTAAATACTACACGTCCGTATAATAAATTTGGATGGTAGGTCATAATCAGCCCATTGTTGGTCCCATACAAATGTTAACCTTTTGTGCCTATTTGTTTCTATTCCACAAACATACATTTATTTACACCTACAATTATAAATTATCTGGCAATTATCTGGTTTTAATGAAATTTGGATAATTTGTCGAAAGTGGCCCGTAGATAGCCCCAGATTATTATTGAACGTCTAAGCTCTTTAAATTTCCTAAGTTGATACTTTAATTCGTGTAAAAATCAAAACAATTTTGACAAATTAAAAAATGGGGGGAAAATTAAAAAAAAAATTGACAATCATTGCTTTTGAAAGTATAAAAGCATTAAAGTATACGAAACAGGACGCGAGGAAGCTATGTATACAATGTACAACACTAATTGACCACATTTATTTTTTTCTATTGTTTTTTATTTTTAATCAAGGTCCTGTTCTTCTTTTCTTTTTTTGTTATAAAAAGTGCTTTTTTTAAATTTCAAACAATCTAATGTTTTTATGTTTTGTTTAAAATGGAGTTAACTTGGAATTTGGTTTTTACTCATCCTTTTCGAAGGTACAACGACCTACAGAGCAAAAAAAATAAGCTTCCAATGACATTGCTTCTTTGCTCAGAATGTTTCTTTAAAGACAACATAAATATGCTTCACCAATTTTGAATCCATTGTTAAAAATTGAAATTTAATCTCGAAAAGTAAGTGTTAAATTATAAATTATTCAATCACTTTGATTTGTTCCCAAATAATAACGTAAACCTTATTATCTTTATCACCGGTGGTTACAACTTTTTTTATCATTTATCCCCAAAAGTTAATGCCTCTTAAGCATGCCTCATCTTAAATTGTTTTATGACTTTTATACTTTATTGGTAAACCTTCTTTAAAACCGATAATTAGAAATGTTTTTTGTTGATGATTTTAAGGTCAGTAGTATGTGACCTGAAGTATGTAATATTGACCCTAGTTCATTTTTTGATTTTTTAAGGGTAGAGAAGAATCTGGAGATAAAGTAAGACCTCCTACCTCTCGAATACGTTTTAAGGTTTATCTAATTTAAATTTTATAACATTTTTCTTTCTCTTTTATAGTTTATAGATAAAAAATTTTAAAAGTAGTTTAACATCGATAAAGTACAGGGCTTTTCTTTAAGTGATAGTAAAAGTTTAAGCTAGAGTGCGTGCAAAGACTTAAAGCCTTGGAAATGGAATTTCAGAATGAAAAAAAGAGAGGCATAATAATTTAAGAATAGCGAAGAGAATGCGGGGGCACAGATGCCGTAAACTCTTGCCCTGAGTGCTTATATACGTTTCCTGTTTAAATAACTTCTCTGCTCCAACATTTTAAAATGTTTCCATGAGAAAAATGTGGAAAATTGCTTTTCTATGAGAAAACGCCACGTGTATACCTAAACGTACTTCTGTAATTCCCATTATTTTATCCTTTTTTTTCTGTAATTTTTCCTTAAATAATACATAGATAAGACTTATAAACTGATAAACTTTTGTTATTCACAACTTTGAAGATTATCGCAGTTAGTATCAAGTTTACTTGCTTATAGTCAGGCGTCTATAGATTATGGCCCTAGTGAATCATATCCTACGAGTGATTCAGTTTTTGATTACTGTTTGTTGATTTAATTTCCTCATGGTATAAGTCTACATAGTTTGATTTGAAGTCATAACTTGTTTACTATTTTCCGAGAATATGACTTTTTATCTTCATATCCTCGTTGCTTTAGACAAAACAAATGACATAAAATAGAATTTAGCCTTGATTTTTTATTTCCTCTTTCACCGAGATGAGAATATGACCGTAATTATTTTAATATTCTACGAAATAATAGACTTTTCTTATGAAAGGAACTCTCTAAATTTTATAGTTTGTCATTTAACAAACTCCTGGATAGAAATCAGTTTTAATCACCGGGGAACATTTTTGTTCTCGTGTCTCTGTCAACATTTTCGCGAACCACCATATCTTAAATACTATTAGTCCAATTTTAATGGTTAATAGTTTCAGGATTGAACGGTTTGGGTTCTATTCTATTACAAAAAAGCAATCCCATGTGCTCAAGACAATGTGGCTCAAGATTCCTGTCCGAAACAGAAATGAGGTACGCAATGGTAACTACTAAGAGTCGTGTAGTGTACTCGGCTAATAGAGATTCAGAATTATCACCGAACACAAACCACTCATTCCAATAATTATTAACAAAATGTTAGACGAGGTCGAGATCCCCAGGCTACTGCGTTTAAAAGCTAAATTAGTAGGCTGTAGTTTCCAAGGAGAAAGGAAAAATGGCAAAGAAAATGTGATTCCAGGTGCCTTTTTTAGGGCACCCGTCGACCTACCAACGAAGGAAGACCTTCTCGTAGTAGAAATCACGCACCACATATCATCTTTCATCAAGCATAAAATTGTAGCTGTCAGCGCTACTGAAGAACAAAGGAATCATTTAGTAGACCCGTTGTTTGGAAAGCTCAAACAAATTTCATAAGAAGTAAAATATCAACTCTCGGCAGAGAAGAAACAAGAAGGATTTTCAAAGAACCGGAGATAATTGGACCCAAAGCTGTTACTGTTGACTACATGATAGAAAAGTGAAAAAATCGAAAGCCTTATTGAAAAGGAACCATTAATGTCAGAGCCCAAACCATACTACCATTTCAAGACGTCTCGGAAGATTTGTTCCCAGCTAAAAATAAGTACTTTGTGTACTTTGATAGATTTTCTGTTATCAAAACAGAAAAGCTTTTGAAAATCGAAACCCAACAGCATCAGAAGTGTTTGAATGCTTAAGAAAAATATTTGGAGACACAGGAGTACCTTTCAGGGTGCGGACTGACAACCCCCACCAGTTTGGGACTGCTGAGACAAAAACGTTCCTAAACAGCTGGAATGTGACAGCAGCGTCATGGTCACATTATCCACAGATGAATTCATATTATCCGTAGTGAAAAGCCTTATAGTAAAATGTGTGGAAAATGGAGTTTTAAACGAAACACGATACTTCGCCGGTCTACTGGAATGTAGAAACACGCCAAAGGTAGAGGGGCAGTCACCGGCTCAGATGCTGTTTGGTCCACCTTAAAATCCTTATTACCGGTACATAAAAGTGCTTTCATATACAAGTGGACATTTTTAGCTGATGAGGATGACAGGAAAGAGGCAAAGAAGGAAGTGAGGAATTTGGCATTTGATAAATGGGCAAGGAAGCTGAAGGTAATCCCTGTAGGATCTAGAGTATAGATACAGAATCACGCAACAAAGTAGTTGGGCAGACTCGGTGTAGTTGTAGAAGCAGGTCCATATTATAGGAAATACACGTTAAAACTTCCCAGTGGAAGAATCTTGGTGAGAAATAGGAGGTTTATCAGAGAAATTATCAACTCGAAGGGTGAAGAATACAGTGTGAGGGACGAGGGATGACGGGTGACGTGTGTGTCGCTATTGTTTTATACTTACCTACATGTTAGATGTGAATTCAATTTAAAATAAAATGTAGTTGTTTTTAACAGAAGTAGTGTTTGTTATTCTTTTCATAGAACACAAAATGAAACTTTATTTTGTTGTGTCCAAAAAAAAAAATATGTTAGTGCCTCTTATGCCATAACATGTTGTTTTTTTTTCAATTACCTGTAGTTATTGCAAAATCATATGCAGCGGTATGTAAGTTAAAATTAGATTTTGTACCATTAACATGTGCTGTATATTAGGGGCTTCTAATTACACTGTTATGCAAAATTTATCGAACTTTTGTACCCCAAGAAAATGTTATCTGAACTTTATGTTTTCGAGGTTGCTGAATCCGAATCTGAAGTCGAAATTTCTCCTATACGTACAGTTTTCCCGGAAAATGAGCCTAGAGTTCGGAAAAATTGTGTTTTGGGGGTCTTCGACCCAATTTTTCGCCCAAATAAATTTGTAAAAAAGAAAAATATTGGGCGTTTTAATATCTTCAAACCACGAAGAACACGAATCTAAAGTAAAAAAAAAAATCTGCTGACCTTTCTTTTTTAAGAAAGTTGAAAAAAAAAAAAAATCTATTTTTTCTCATATTGAGTCTTGGTATTTATATTGCTCTCTATTTTCTCGCTATCTTTGTATTTTTTATATACTTACAACTTGTGTATTATATAATTTCAAATAACACTAAGGGAGTAGTGGCCGATATGATTTTCTCTTTTTGGAGTGATTTTAAAAATCTCAAATCCCAATAAAAATCTTACTAAACTTTTCAAACACGAGTTAGATTGTTAAGTGTTTTTTATTTTTCTGTAGTTTCAGGTATTGATAAAAATTTAAATATTACTGAAAATGTTATTAAAATTTACAATAACAATAATTCCTTCCTGGCGGAAAATCGGACCCTGTCTTTAACTCTTTACAATTATATAATAGCTATTTTCTCATGAACTATTTGCCTTTTCCGCGTAAACGGCTTTATGGTTAGATTCGTATTTATTTATGGACTACATTTTATTTTTTTTTTTTAATACAAATCCACATACAGTATACGCACGTATTTTTTAAAACCATTTTTTTAGTCTTAGGACACAAAACGAGTTAATCCATCAAATTGTAATTTTGGCGCCATCACAATACTTTCTTTCTATTTATACTGAGATAGTTTTTTGCTACTTCAGAATTAGAATTGCAAATTCTTACCCCTTATGGTAAGAGGATTCAAAATTAGAACAGTCAAATTAAAAACCTGGGTAACTGCAGCTTTTCCTGCTCTTCTGATAGGCCTTAATGTAAGCAACTGCTAACATACTTGTTAGGAAAATTTACATATTAATACCACATGTTTCATTTTTTGGCACATTCTATATTCAGTTTAGTGTTGGAAAATGCTAGAGCTGAGAAATTGACACCACACGTCCATCACTGTCATCCAACATCTAACAACCTTATTGCGAAGCGGTTGAAAAAAATATTCTGTACGTGATACTCTTCTCCTACTTCCCCAAAAATAGAGCTTTAACATATCTTTCAGTGAAGAAGTGACATATCTCTTTTTATTATTATTTTTATTTCAGGGCCAGTAGAAGGTTAAACATTTCGAGAATTTTAAAGTTTATAGAAAAAGAAAGGTATCTAGCATCAGTTAAAGGTGATATTGTAATATTATAATATAACTAGATTGATGACTCTCAAATACTAATGCAATTAGTTCCTTAGGGTTGCCATGGTATCTTGACCTGTTGGATTATTAATTATTGGATATGCTTTTTTAATAATTACAAAAAAAAATGTATAAACTATTTAGGGGTGTAAATTATCTTAATTGTATTTTTTTTTAAAGGAGCGTGATAACTTAAAATACTTGATTAGGTGAACTACAAGGATGTCACATTTTTGTTTTTAAAAATTCTTCCCATGGCATTACTGCCCAACTCAATCAAGCGAATTGAAAACCTATGCTATGACTCTGTTTGTACTAATTTCTTATAGTCTTGAGTTATTATATTCTCTTTGAAATTTAAAATTTCCTATAATTTGGATTAACAGAGAATAATCAGTGAAAATAAAATATAGATTCGATCGAGTGTATTAATCCCCTAAGGGCATTTTACTTTTATCCGGTATTAAATCAATAGTTTTTAACTTGTATTTCCTTGTTTATAATATTAGCATTATAATTTTAAAATATAATCGCCTTTCAAATGAAATAGTTTAATGACTAGTTGAACTTAAGTGAAATGAGGTTTCGTGAATGAGTTTCATTTACTGTCAGGCTTTAACGTTTTTATTTAATGCTCAACAATCAAGAGGGGGTTATTACTCTTAAAACTTTTGGCATTCAATACATTTCAGGATAATAATTTTATTCTTTGTTTATTCAGTCATTAAATACCGAAAACCGTAATTATTAAATCAAGTATATATATATATATATATATATATATATATATATATATATATATATATATATATATATATATATATATATATATATATATATATATATATATATATATATATATATATATATATACTTTATTTATTTTCACTCGATTTAACTAACTCAATGTACTTTTGCTTTTAAAGACTGTATTGATTAGTTTTTGCCTTATAAAGTAACTTTCATGTAATTATACTTAATACATATTTAGCATTTTATACTAAGTTATTTTATAAAAACATTTTTATAATATACTTTTAATCGATACAAATAATAAACTGGTCAAGTGTGTGCTAGTCAGCACACAGCGAGGGTCCGTAGGCAACCCTGCGTATAGTTTAAGTAGTACCCTATTGATGGTGTTTTCTAAAATGCTAAAAAGCTTACTTTGAACTATCCTATGGGTCTGATATTCTCAAAACACATAAACAAACTCCTGATAAAGTATTTTTTTGCCACTGAACCGGACTACAACCATATAAATACATCGAAAAGACCATAGTTATAAAAAAACGTATTTTGTCAATAAAAAATAAAATAATATTTTTTTAGAAATTTCCAAAAAGTGGTATCTTTACTGTTGGTCGAAGAATGTTCAGGATTTTTTTTACATTTTTTGCACTTCACATAAGCGAGATAGAAGGGGGGGACACGTTTCACATCCACTTCAAACTTGCCTACGCTCGCCCTATCAAAGTTATAACCAAAGAATTATATATTTTTGTAATCAGCTCGACGTACCCTTTCATATGATACCCCTCACGGTGTCGAAAAAAAAATAACAAAAATTTAACCCTTAAGTTTTTTTACCCTAATATTTTTGAAAAACAATTTTTTAAGTCGCTATATTTTTAAAATGTGTGGGTAGGTACAAGACACATACATGCCAAATTTCAAAGTGATAGGACGAAAGGTGTAGCCGTGAGAGCAGGCGACCGGACGGGACGGACAGACACACGCAGGAAAATATAAGGGTCCTTGGTTTTGCCTACGGACCCTAAAAATGAATCAAATCCCAGAGAGGTGAGACATGAGTCACACTGAATGGCTACAAAGAGTAAATGAGTAAAGTGGCCAATCTTCTGTGCTGTAATAACCTAATGATATGTTGATGAGGTCTTAAAAGACACAGCAAAAAATGAAGAAAAGTAGTAAAAATATTGGCCAGAAGTATAGAGACCTCCTGCAGTATAAGCCTGGCGGCCTTGTTCTAGGAGCCACCATCTCGCGCTAGGTGTATATGTATATATTTAATCAACAGAAATCAATAATTTTATGTGCTATATTATTTTAAAAGTAATAGAAAATATAAATTTGGATATATACGGTGTAACCATGACGGACTACAAATAAACACATTTTTTTCTTTTATAATAAAATTACAATTAGACAGGTGTGAACTCTTAGAGTACTTAAGTTTGTGCTTCTAAATTTTATTGATGAATGTAGGAGTAAAGTATAATTTATAATATATTAGTAAAATAAAATATATTTCCTTTAGTTCAATGAGCAAGGTAGTAGGTAGTTATTAGATACTTAAGGAGAGACCACCAGACCGAGGAGATAAGTTGTCGGAGAAATGTTGTAGGAGGTGAAAAGAACCTTGTTCGAAGCCATCGTTTGATGGAATCATCTTACTCCATTACTGTTTCCGCTACTGAATGTCTTTCATTGCCAGCATTTACCCATGAAATAAGATTTCCTCCGAATATCCTGTAATTTGAATATCAACAGTCTTTACTGCAAAGTTTTCAAAATATTAAATTTTATAATGTGGTAAGAAATTAAACTTTTAATTACTCAGAAAGTATTGTATTATAAATGCTCCATCATAAATTTAAAATCAGTTTAATCTCTGAAGGAAATTGTTCTTTTCGCACCTTTTATTGTGGTTTTTTACTTTACACTGTTACAATTTTAAATATGTTAAATTATTATTTATTGAAATCTGAACTAAAAAAAAAAAATATATATATATTATTTATACATAAATAGCATAAGGCTTTATCAATTTAATGAATTTTTATATTGATGTGTCTTAAGTTTTTCTGAGCTTATAAACATATACATATAGCTTATGTTTTTAAACATCTATAAAAAAATCGACCCGAGACAACTCAGACAAACTTTCTCATATACGAGTTCATAATAACTTAGCCCAGTGTTTTCATTTATTAGTCTTCGTAGGTACATTTAATTACTAGGGAACATTTTATCAAAATGTCTCATAAAAAATACTTCTCCTCTGCGCGAATCGAACCCGCCCTCTCTTCGTCCGAGTTTAAAGCTATTTTATCCAGAAACTAGATTTTTCCTGGGAAAACGGCTTATATCGTAATATTCGTATTTGAATGGACTACATTTTAGAATTTTTTAAATAAAAATCGTGAACAGTTTTCGAGAAATAATTTTTTTTTCAATGTTTTTTTTTGGAGGGTAACGTCCCCAAATTTGGAGCTTAAAACTCACTTCTCGATTTCGCATCGGGGTATGATTTTTCTGAACATGTATGCCAAATTTCGTCAAAATCGGCCCAGTAGTTTAGGCTCCAGGCGTCTGCACAGACAGACATTTAAAAATCACTTTTTTGGACTCAAAGGACTTCAAAACGTGTAAATCCATAAATATCGAATTTTAGCGCCATCATAAATCTTTCTCTTTATATGAGAAAGTAAAACGAGGTATTGTTTCAAATAGTTCAATTTACTAGTGCTCCGCGTAAAAAGAAAATATTATTAAACAATACACTTTCTTTTAATTAAAATTAAAAAAAAAGAGCTCAATTGGGATAATAATAATAATAATCCATTTGTTGCTAAGTAAATATAAAATTGTTATAAAGCAAAGGAAGTATTTGAAGTTACACAAAAGCAAATTTTGGTAAAACAATAAACTTTTTTCTTTTTAAAACATAAAATAGTACATTACGCGTCGAGTGCGGAAAGTAGCATTTTGCATGCGAGTGTGGAGTTTGCACCCGAGCGACAGCGAGGGTTGTAAAACCACACGAGCAATGCAAAATGCCGTTTTCGCACGAGTAGCGTACCGTACTTTATCTACGATTGTTAGATTTAAATAATAAATACAGATAAAAATAAACTTGCTGCATGTAAGTTCGTATCTCTTCTCTTGATAAAGATGGCATTAATCTTGAGTTGTATTTGTTGCCGAATTAATTATTTCTGGAGGAGTATTATTCTCCATATTTTCGTCAAAGTCACTTGATTCATTCATTGTTTTTCACTAAAAACTCGATATAAACAGTTATTTTAATAAAAGAATTGCAAATTAGTTTTGTTAAATGTAAACAAACTCTCTAATCGTGCGTAAAGCTGAAGAATTCCTCTTCTTTACCGCACTAGTGTGGTAAAGAAGAGGAATCATTCAGAACTATGAGACGCGCATGCGCAATGAATACAAGTACGTAAATAATCACTTTCTACGCATCTAAACAAAGATATAATGTTTGTATTTCGTATTAATCGTAGATAAACACTTTTATTGTATTACCCTTCCCCCTTTGAATTATAAAATAAGACATTAAAATGTTTTATTTATATATATATATATATTTTTTGTTTCTTCCTTTTGTTAAAATGTTATAAATCTACATAAACTTTCTGCATCCTTTTCGTAGTCTCTCGTATCATTCACTACACGTTGCCATATAACTCCTCCACATAATATCTTCATTTTGTTATCTCATTTCTTCTTTGATTTTCCTCTGCTCCTCTCCAACTCTTTTAGGTCCTTGTCATATCTATCCTACCTGTCATATTTTGTCCTGGCGATATGGTCAGCCTAACTCCACTTTCATTCTATTACCATTCTTCCAATGTCGGCGTCGTCTAAACTTGATTAGACTCTCTATTGTTTCCCAGTGTGACTTATCGTGCCTCTTTCCATCGACCTTAGATTCACTCCAAACTTCCTAATGATTTGATTAGTTAGGATAAGTTGATCAAGGATAACTTCATCAATTAGGATAAATCAGTCTCATTTTTTTGCTGCTGGGTATTATCTTAAATTTTATTTTTAAAAAAACAACTATTTTAGTTTAATTTGTTTTAATATTAATAATACTAAATTTTTGACAAGAGTTTAAAAGCTTACATTTAATTAGCCTGAAATAGACGAATAGATTAAATAGAATTTTACAAAAATTATGTTGCTCTTTAAAATGACTGTGGCAATGTTACTTTTTAGTCAACATTTAGTAGAAAGTTGTTGCTTAAAACCCCGTCATGAGGGATTTTATGTAGTACCTTTGTGTTAAATGATGTAATTACATAAATCTTTAAAACATCTTTTAAATCCTTAGCCATTTCACCTTAGTCCATTTCAATAAGGCTAACGATTCCGGTAAGCTCTATTTGGTTTTTAGTTGTTTTTGGACTAATACTAATGCCCTTTCACTTTGTTCTAAACTCTAAACCTTTTTCTTTTATCTACTTAAAAAAAATATTTTGGTCTTCGATTTAAATCCTTTCCTTGCTCTTACTTAAAGCTCTACCCCTATTATTTTTATTTTAAACTTTAAACTAGTTGATTTTTTTTTCTCGATGATATAATAATTGAAATACATTTGCTAAGCTCCTTAGATTTAGTTAAAACCTTAAAAAATTAGTTAACTTATTCGTTTCTGTAAAAAGAGCAAGTGATAGGAATTTCAGTTTAAAATATTACTCATCGCTGGTCACTCTGATCACATTACTGTGATCAGAGGATTGTTTCGGTGCTTTAAAAGGTTAAATGAAACAATCCTAATAATGGTTTAGCTTTTTTTCTGGAACGCGAATCATAAGAATGCGTCAGATTCAAGATTATTAACTAAGTTCTTGAATGCTTTGTATGTATTCTCATTATAATTATTTGATCATCATCCTTATATATTACAATAATCTCAATGTCTATTATCACAATTGCAGTTATTACATACACTGATCTTAAATGCATTACTATACTCTATGACGTCATTATTTATCCTGATTCTTATTGTATGAATAACATTAACGCTTCTTTGCTAATAAATATTGTTTCCATGCTTACTAATGGTGTATCGGATGCATTGTGATTATTCTGAAGTCAGACATTTTTTGTCTCCAAAATCCTAAGTCAATTTTTTTTTAATTCACTCTAGTTTACTAGTAGAACCTTTTAGGCAATTATTTTTGTGTCACCCACGTATAATTATAAAATAATTAAGAAAACTTATGTTTCAGACACGTGGAAGTATCACATTAGTTTAAGTTTTGAAGTGTGGAGTGTTGGTGACTTTGAATTACTTTGCGGTGATATGTGAAACTTGAAGTTATATAACTCTATTGTCGCTCCTTGTTACAGACTGCACACTTATGATTTATCAAGGAACACTATCTAAGGTTAAACTTTATCCTTGAAGATTATATCTAACTTTTTAATTATTTTATTTTCAATCAATTAGTTGATCAAAATTGTCCTTAAACCTTTTGCTTCTAATTTCAAAGTTGTTTCTGATGGCAAGAGAATTTATAATTAGTTCTTTTGCGTAGTATTTAATTGTACTATTCATGCAAATCCATTTTCCTGAAGCAAATGCTTTGAACCGTATCTTAATAAACTATTATTTGGCACAAATCCAAATTAAATTAAAAGGAATTAATTTCCGACCGTCATTTGATCTTTCTTGCTATGTGTTAATGCCATGATGGCCAACGCCTCTATAAATGCCTCAAGTTATGAAAATGAAACGTCCAACTTCGAAATCAACGGATCGTTGATATCACCGTAAAAATAATCCTATAATAACCTCCGTAATAATCACCGTAATATCAACTCACCAAAAAACTCACGAAAAATTGGAAAAAAAAATACTTCATTATAAAAGTAATGAATAAATATTTGTCTATAGCTTGAGCAAACACCACCAAAATAAATAAACAGAGAACATAAAATAATTCAAATGCTAGCATATATAAAAGAATTATCAAAAAATGTAAAAAAAACCCTTTAAGATTTCGATTGTGAAGATATAAAATTTGAAGAATAACAGCGCTAGTGGAGTTGACGTCACTGAAATAATTAAAACGGAAGCCTGTCAACAGAATAAGTGTTTCTACACTTTAAGACTTCTAAATTGATATGTTATACATATCAATATATGATAGTTATAACATGTCATACTGATAAACATTTTGGAAGGAAGTTCCTTATGGCACGTTCTGGACCCCGGGACTGAATCCGACAAAAAACGACCAAAATCATCGTCACAAAATAACCGTCACAAAATAACCGTCACAAAATCACCGTCACAAAATCACCGTCACGCAAAATCCTTCACGAAATCTACCGATGGTGATAACTGGAGTAAAAGTTGACCGACTTAATTGAAATTTGGTACACATGTTCATTTTACCAATGTCCGGGACAAGTTCGTTGGACAACATTATCCGCCCAAGCGTTCACGCGCAACGCTCGCGTAAACGTAAGCTTCGAATTTAAAATTTGAATTTTTGGACGGGAAAAAATTCTAACTTCATCTATTTAATGAGACAAACAACTTTTTTTAAATATTTTTTTTTAGTAAAACGAACACCGACACTACTATGAAGTGATAAAGATCGCTAAATTTATTAAAGCGGACCAAACCGATTAAAATAAAGAAAACAACGTTTTTACCGATATCTTACGTTCTAACGTAAAGATTTAAATGAAACTTTGTATACATCACCTACAGTACAATTGAAACAAGCATGTAACATTTCAACCTGATACAAGCAGAAGTTTTTGTGAGTTAATGATTTATATTTTTTATTTTAATATTTAATTGGAGTAATATGCCGACGGGGCCTGGGAGGACAGTTCTTTTTCGTTCTACAACCATCTGCTTTAACTATAAATTTATCATTAACTTTTTTCTCAATATACAATACATTATTTATTGAAAGACGCTCGCTTTAAAGATAATAAAAAGATTTCCATTAAATTTTGCCTTAACTCCGCTAGTACAAATAGTTAGTTACTTTTAATTTTGTCTCTTTTCTAACTCCACCATGTATACGTAGTTATTACAGCGATTTTATAATTTATATTTAATGAAAAACGTAAGGAACTTCGTTCCTACCGGGTGTCCCACGACACCAAACGTATTTTTTTGTATAGTCGTCTACCATTTTGGCCGTCATCTTGAAAATGTTTAGTGTGGAATTTTCAAAAACTATACAGTTATAACAAATTATGAGATGTATGCCGAATTTCGTTCAAATCCATAAATTTTTACGCCAGTTATCGTTAGAAAAACAAACAAGCACACAAACTTTCTAAGCCCAAATATCTGAAATGAAGATCTCACTACGCTCGTTCAACAATAATTTTTATATTAACTCAAATAATAGTATGTAAAGTAAAAAAAAAAAAAAAAAAAAAAAAAAAAAAAATGTAATTTGTTTTGATGGTTTAGACATGAAGATGACCTGGATTGGTCGAAATATAGCTAATTTGAGTATTTAATGATTTAATTTTAATTATTATACCCTAAACGACAAAACTAAAAAAATATTTAATATTAATAGGGAAAAAACCGTAAAAATTAGTGTTATGTTTGATTTATCATTTTCAATTATGACGTACATATAATATATTATTATTTGTATGATGTTTTTACGTCCTTTTTTTTTATGACTCATTTTCATACAACAAAATTCGATTTAAGATACTGACATATTCTTTTCAGACTCAAATGTGGCCCAGTTATAAAAATAACGTCCGTATTTTTATTATCTAACCGGAAGTGATAACAGTATGTTATGTGCAGTGATAAGTTTAAAATAATTTGTTTCATTCCGTTCGCCTCATTAGTGCCTGGCGCTGTAGACTGTAGACGCGATGTGGCTCATTTCGTCATACATACACGCCTAATATATTATACAGGGTGTCCCATTTCAAGTGGATAAAACGGCTATAACTTTTTAACTAGAAAAAATTCAGAAAAATGTTTCAGGTAATAAGTTGTCGTATTTGAGGCTTCGTTTAATGAAAGAAAAAGAAAATATTAATTCCACTCTTCAAAGGGTCAATATGGCCCTTAGAAGAACGTGGAAGGATTTTTTTCTGAAAAGTTCACTAAAAATTATTCCACTTTTGAACATCTTTTATAGTTTAAGCAGAAATAGCCTTCAATGTTGATCACTTCACTATGCGGTTTTTACAAGAAAAAGGAATGTAACATGAATATATTTTATTTTAAAAAATTTAAACGTTATTACTTGCTAATGAAGGTATTTTAGAATCTTTAACGAATAATTTGGATAGTCAAATACCCTCTGTCTGAAAGTTTTTTAAGAAAATATATTAATTTTACTACGTTTTTATTTGCTTGTTTGCTTGTTTGTTTGTTTGTCCAGTACAAATCTTGCAATCGATTTTTAACTAACTTCCCGAGTAGCTAGACATTTGAAACTTTTAGAATAGCTCAGAACACGATGACAATGCATTATTTTAATACTTTTAGCCATCTTTCAGCAGAATTTAATTCGTTTTCAGCAAATTTTGCTGGATGGAAAGTTAGTTCGGAAAAAATCCGCAAGTTATTTTATTTGTTTTGACATATCCTATATTTACGATCTTCATTTTGACGTGTTTCAAATTTATGATTTATGACAGAAAATTTAAAAACGTAGTATATAAAAAGTTCTTTTTATCTTGTAATTATTTTACCAATTCCTTCCGCATGTGCACAAAACTGCTTTTATTTGATTGACTACTATATCTTTGAAAGTACTTATCTGATTTTTTTTAAAAATGGGAAAATTTGTCGAATGTAGCCTACAGATGGGGCTACATAATAATTTAAACCGCCTGCGCTCAATAAATTTTACTAGATTAATAGTTTTACTAATGTAAAAAATCAAAAACATTTCGAAAGATTTAAAAAATAATTAAAGACTATCCAAATCTTATGTAACCTTTCATCCGATAATGAGACGAGGAAGGTATGTACTACAATAATTGGACCCTTTTTTTTTTATTTTCATTATAATACTGATTATTGTTGTTTTCTATTAATCACAGTCATTTTATAATTAGTAATTCGGATAGCAGGTTTATTTTATTACTTTCTCATATATAAAGAGAAAGTATTATGACATTTCGTTTTTTGAGATTTGGATGGATTTACACGTTTTGAAGTCCCCTGAATCCAAAAAGTGGTTTTTAAAAAATTTCTGCCTGTCGTCTGTGCAACGCCTGGAGTCTAAACTACTGGGCCGATTTTGACGAAATTTGGCATACATGTTCAGAAAAATCATACCCCCCATTCGAGAAATTAATTTTTAGCTCCCAATTTGGGGGCCCTACCCCCAAAAAACGCTGAAACAACGTGTAAAAAATATTTCTCGAAAACGGTTCCCACGATTTTGATTAAAAAATTCTATAAAATGTAGTCCATTTAATTACGAATTTGACGATATAAGCCGTTTTCCCGGGAAAAACCTATTTTTCGAGATATTGAATTTCGTATATGAGAAAGTTTGTCTGAGTTGTCTCGGACCGATTTTTTCTTTTTTTTACGACTCTTGCATACTGTGAACTGCTAATATTCCAATAGTTATTGATGTTTTAAAATTCAGTTAGTTCTTCCTTGATATTGCTCTTCCGCTCAAGAAGATTTTATAAAAAACAAATGCAAAAGAAAAGTAAATCAGCCATCACCTTTATTTGTATGTATATAATTTTTTGACTAAGAGAAATTATGGATTTTACTTTACCATTCGTAATATACACATAAAAGAAGTAGGTAAGTTGTTTTCTACTTATAACGTAATATTTTTAAATCAAAATGAAGCACTTGAAATTGAGTGGTTATTGTTGTGGGTCGTGGTGTCAAAGGAACTAATGAGGGCGTAGGAGAGATTCCAGGGAAATTCCCGGTAGTTGACGAGTCTGGTTTGTAAGTGTAGGCCGGGCCTACTATTACTCTACTAGGGGATACGTCGCCCAGGCCTGAGTGGGGGGTGTGAGTTATCGTCAGGGAATGCCTGGATCCCCCGGACAGTCAGTCTCTTGCAGTACGTCTTCTGAGTATGCTGGCTCAGTCAGCTCGCGGTCAAACTCGCGCACTTCTACGTACCTGACCGTTGATTTACGTAATAAGCGCGAACAAGTCATCGCTCCCGAAAATTCTTATAATTGAATACCCTCATTACAAAAAAAACATTGTTTTTTTTTCGATTAAATTTATTTTGAGAAAAGAATATTGTAATAGGTGTTAGTAAAAGTTAAATATTGTGTTACCCTGGGGCCTAATTTTAAATATCTAGTCATATTAGTGTCATGTGCGACCTCAAATCAAACAGACTTTGGTCACTCATCTCTTCTAAGATATTAAGGAAACTGAGGCGACACAAGCAGCAAATCACCATTACTGTAAGTTTCACATTTTTCAAATTTAACTGTAAATTAGTCAATTTAGCCTCCTTTATATTATTTCATTAATTTAGCTCTTATATTACTTTGGTTTTATATTATTCACAGAGAATGTAATCCGTTAAATTCAATTTATGAAATGTATATGAGCAATATTATAATTTATCCCTTCTCTATTTATTATGTAATACATTTTATGCATAAATTTCATTTGTACTCACCCAGAAGTAAAATTATCTGCTTTGACTATTACACGGGGTAAAACCTGTGACTGTTGATTCACTAACATGAACTCTTTGAGGTTGGCGCCAGCTGCTATCGATTGAAAAGACTGACTTTCAGTCCTTTACAGTTTCATTAAGTATTAAGGTTACTGCTAATTGTACTTGGTTCATGAGTGACAGTACTCTTTCACCTTTTATAGAGATAGGAACCGCTCTCCCTATGTTTTTTCTTTCTTATGTTTTCCCTTCCATAATTATTAAGCAAGCCTATGGTTTTTTATTTTTATTTTTTTTGGTCTATTATCATAAAAACAATTAGACTTTAAGTCTTACTGACCTTTAGAGACAAGTACAAACTCTAAAGCAAGCCCGTAATTATAGATAACATTAAATTGATCTGGGTTCATGAGTGATTTTTATCTTTCACCTTTCGTTGAGATAAGAGTCTCACTCTTTCATATTTACTTTCTCATATAAGTAATATATATAAAGAGGAAGTATTTTTATGGCACGAAAATTAAAATTTAAAGAATTTACATGTTTCATTAAATTTTTTTTTAATGTTGATCTGTCATCTGGACAGACTAAAAATAGCCTGCCTGTTTCGCACATAGCTGCCTCGCGTCTTATAGCGTACTGTAATGATGTTTTGGCTTTTTACCTATTATTATTATCTAATTGGATGAACAGTGGGCTAAGTATGACCAACCTTCCAAATTTCATTAAAACCGGGGGAGTAGTTTGTATGATGTTGTTTCGCAAAATTGTTCCCTTATGTCTCAATCTGATTTCTGCTTTAGAATTTTTGAATTCAGAGACATAAACCATTTTTAATGTTACATCCGTTACCTTCGGTAAGCTCGTAGGATATAAAGTCTGAAAAAATGTGAAACAAAATTATTTATCGATCATGGTTCCGACGATTTTGAAAAGAAATTCTAAAATATAGTCCATATAAATACGAAACTAACGATATAAGAAGTTTTCTCGGGAAAAATCTAGTTCCTGAGATATTTTATGAAAATCGAAAACCATAAGTAAACAACCACCTGCTGAACACTTTTTAAATGTGTTTAAAATTATCTAGCTGACCCGGCGAACTTCGTACTGCCTAATAAACATTAATAACATAAGAAATGTATCGCTGCTACCTTTTAGAAACCTCAAAAATAGTTTATTTAGTTATATAATGTTGCCTTAGATGAAAAATGTATCTTACAATTTGCAATATAAACTTGTACAATATACAATATTGTCATAAGAGCCATGCAGATAAATTAACATTCATTTTTATTTCCATTTTTTTAAGTTTTTGGTAGTTTTCATACTACGGAATTCATTTTTATTTATATAGATATAGATTATAGAAATATTTTTTCTGTATTTTCCATTTTACCCCCCTCCTAAATGAAAATAGGACAAAAATGTACATAACAACAATTACTGTACTCTTAACGAGCTTTTCAACAATATGCATAATTAAAGGTTTTCATTACTTTGACATTTTAACTCCGTACCCCTGTGTATCAAAATTGGAACATAGTTTTACTAACTCGGAAACCTTCCCGGGCATGCGTTTCAACCATTCCTCAAAGTTTCATTGTTATCGGATAATAGATATAGATTATTGAAATATTTTTTCTGTATTTTCCATTTTACCCCCCTCCTAAATGAAAATAGGACAAAAATGTACATAACAACAATTACTGTACTCTTAAAGAGCTTTTCAACAATATGCATAATTAAAGGTTTTCATTACTTTGACATTTTAACTCCGTACCCCTGAGTACCAAAATCGGAACATAGTTTTACTAATTCAGAAACCTTGCCGGGCATGCTTCCAACCATTCCCCAAAGTTTCATCGCAATTGGATGAACGGTTTAGGCAGGCATAAGAGACAGACAGAAAGAAAAACATTCATTTTAATTTACAAAGATAAATTAAATGAGATATTATATGATTTAAATTCAGTATTAATATCTGCATGAGAAAGTTTTGTTCGATTTATCAGACGGATCTTTATTTTTGTTTTCTCCATCTAAAATTATTTGATTTTGAGTTATCTTGGTAACCCAATACATTTGATGAAAATTAATGTTGACATGATATTATTATAAATAGCATTTATCCGAACAAATTATATAACTTACAATATAAAATTAGTTATGAAATAGTTATCAAATTTGATGAATTTTATAACATATTCATAAAACGGTTATGGAGATAAATGAAAAAAAATAGAAATAAAGTATTAATAACTTAACTATTACGAAGGCTTCTAGTAGCGTCTGCGTTTCGATGTGTGCATCCAGTTTTAGGATCATCTTCAGGTCAGAGAACACAATGATGTTGTGTAAAAATGTATTGTTGTTCACTGGAAGAAACTACGTTACCTTTGTTTGTGTATATGAAATAGAAATTTCTTACTTACAGTTAGGTAGTTATTTCTTCTTTGTATAAATAATGACATCGACGGTTGCAATAATATAAATTGACAACTTAATTAACTAATTATTAAGAATTACGTTCAATTCAATTTTTTATAACCTTTTTTTAAAATCTTACACTCTTGCTCAATTATATATTAATTAATTGCTTAATTATAACGGTAATAAATTAGATAAATTATTGTAATCGGCGCTGGCATTAACTAACCATTTTAATTATGTTTTATATGAAACTCTCTTGTTAATGTACCAGAACAAAAAACCAAAAATTTCAAATGGAAATATTATAGAACTAATTAATAAGAAGCCTTTGTCATACGCTTTCGGAAACATCTTCCTTTATGAATTTTAATTTTAATTTGGATAGCTGCCCCCCAATTATTTCTCAATTATATTTCTTAAAAAACAGGTCGACAATATTTTGATTAAAAAAATTCTAAAATGTAGGGAATTTAAATAAAATCTTTTTCTAGGTATAAATATAGTTTCCGAGAAATTGGAAAAATTAATTTTCTACACTAAAATCTACAGCGAAATATGAACAACCACCTGCTGAACACTTTATGGGTATTTTCTTTTTAGGTATTTTTCATAGTAAATCAATTAAATTAGATATTATGGAATTTACTTTCAGTCTCAGCTATAAAATCAAGAGACCTTTTTTTATCGTGAATTTAACATTTTATGATTGAAAGGAAGGTATAGTGATTCCAATATGATGCTAATTTCGCCATGGCAATACTTTACTTATTCAAGTTTATTGGAGGAAAAAAATGTTAAGTACTTAATTCTATCTCTAATCTATTGGTAAATGTATTTATAACTTTGATTTAATTACACCGTCCTCCGACTTAGATTAATGCTGTTTAAATTTATAATTAATATGTATTTCGTGTAGATTAGACGTAATCTTATCACTTCAACAATTAAATTCGATTATTATTATATAGTACAAGTATTATTTTCACTTTTATCTCATATAATTACTTTTTCCCATTTAAATTGCCTAATATCTTAAATGGATTTTTTGATAGTTTTAGTTTGTAATGAGACTTAAGTTCAATTATAGGAAACTCCAAGGTCTTTTATATCAATAGTTTAATTTAACACTTATATTTTAGGGTTTTCCGAGTACGTAATATATAATTAGTCTTCTAATTAGAGTTCAATACCAGTAGACAACTTTACCTTAAGGTTTTTTTATGGTATGCGTGCAGAGGAAAGTAGGGTAAAACCGGGTACCATAACTATTTTTCCCATTTATGAACTCCTGGGTGACGAAAAAAAAATCATTTACTAATTATTTTCTTTAGACACATTTGGACTACCAAAATGTAACCGATTTTGCCAATATAATTTACTTAGAAGGTCCTGAGAATAAATTTTGTGGATTTAGCCAAAATCAGAATTTTGATGAATGGTAGGGTAAAACCGGGTACGCAAGAGAATCAATAATTTTTAACTGCTATGGCCAATTTATGGTTAATTTATTTATTATTTATGAAAATCGATCATGTTAAAACACTAGTCTGAAGTGACATTTTCACAGAAGTCACAAACAAATCCTCCCTCTACCTCATAAGCGCTACATTGCTCATGAGTCCAGAGGTTGAACTCGTTACACCTTACCCAGTCAGAATAAAGTTCATTACAAACAATATCATTTATTGATTGTCAAAAAAAATCTATTTGAGAGGAATATAATTAACAAAACAGTTGTTATTCACCATACAAATATAATTTAGGGGTAATATCGGGTACTACCCGGTTTTGCCCTTCCTATTGGTACCCGGTATTACCCCAAGGGGTGTTTTAAAAAACAAATGACTGTCATTCATCAACAGGTGATTGCAAAAATCTCACACTAGTGTATAATTATTCCATTTAAACTACATATTAAAGAGGTTTAATAAGGGCTCTTTGCTAACAACTAACAACACAAACAAATTCTTGTAAATAAAAAACCAAAAAACTGGCAAAAAAGTTGAAATTCGAGCTGAATAAAACAAACGATGTTTCGACTTTCATTAACTATCACAAACCAACTGAGAGGCATCCAGGATTGACTTGACTGCATCACTAGATAGATAGCAGCACTAGTTTAGGAAAAACTGAGATACCCGGTTTGACCCGCGTACCCGGTTTTACCCTACTTTCCCCAATATCTTTAACCTATAAAATGATAAATCTCTGTAATAAAGATCACGCCAAAACCGAATAAACTGTGCCATCGATACGCCCCCGTGTAGGGGACGGAAAGTAAAAGGAAAATGAGCCCAAGATCGAGGAGGAATTGTTAAGGTTTTTGCTCTTCTTTTCGAACGCCACGGGTGCTCGGTCCCCTGTTCTTGTACAAAAATTAAACAAATTATAAGGGTTTGCAATAATTTGTGATTATATATTTTATTTTAAAATTTATGATTTATTAATATGATTATTATTGTTATGCATTTCTTTCATCAATTTGCATAATAAAAACCAGTTTTTTGTTTAAAAAAAAAAAAAGTATATTTATTTTTAAAATACTTCTTTGTTTTTTATAAGCATTATATGCAATGAAAGTGGTGGTAGAAGTAACTGCGCTTTATTGTTTCGTGCGTAAAACCTCTTTTATCAAAACCACCGACTAAATTACTAAAAAAATCCGAACGTTCACATCATTTTAACTTTACTGTCCTTGTGCTTTTATGATACATTTTTTATAAAATTTGTTAGCCTAATTTATAAAATATTATACTTAAGAGAAAATATTTTGTACTTAATTTTAGGCTTGATGAATTTATCGTTACACATGACTGGATTTAGGAATTTCCTACCTTTTTACCTCCTTTCAGTGGGATATTTTATTAAAACTATTAGGCACAAGCTTATCACAAATTTTTCCATACACTGATATCATCCAGCTGATCATAATTTTGTCGCCTGGTAGTGTTTAAAAATAAACTAATTTATTTGGTCTACCCGTTCACTTATATTAAAATTCTTATTAAGACTTTAATTTGCCTTATTCGTTAAAAGTAATCAAATTAAATTTTTAACTTCAGATACATGATAACATAGTGAAGGTTGATAAGAAAAGAAAACACTTTTACTTGTTCAATAATTTTAATGTCAAACCATAAATATATTTTGACTTACATACCGGTTTCGATTTATTCAGTCATCATCAGTGTAATGGTAATTTTACAAGTTCGGAATAGTATATAAAGGTTAAAGGACGAGGGGTTTGGGGTACATGTG
Organism: Gerris lacustris; assembly: GCA_951217055.1. Lineage (NCBI taxonomy): Eukaryota > Metazoa > Arthropoda > Insecta > Hemiptera > Gerridae > Gerris > Gerris lacustris. Next base: position 73,781,413 of record OX578276.1, on the reverse strand, counting down.
GGGTACATGGGTTGGGTACAGGTTAAAATTATTGAACAAGTAAAAGTGTTTTCTTTTCTTATCAACCTTCACTATGAGTAAATACCATAAAATCTCAATCAATACTACTAACTTCATACATGATAACACCTTAATTCGAAGTTGGTAGGAAAAAATAACCTTAGAAAGGGCTGAATCTTGTGACCTTCTTCGTCTGTTTTATGTTCCCTTCAAATGTTTCTGTGTGTATTATAGTAGATAGTCTACAGTCTAGAAGTCTAGGCCAATATAGGGCATAAACTAATTTTTTTAACCTTACTTTTTTGTATTTTCATTTTCCTTTAAAACTTTCATTACTTAACTGACTGATTAAATTCCGGAGGAAGTTGTTAATAAAACGGAAGTTAATACGTCTAGTTTAAGAACGGAAACGGAGTATCCCTTAGAAATAATGAAGAGGTCGGAAACAGAAGGGTGGCGACCCCACATCCTTAGCCAGGGCTCTAGGTCCCTTCTTAACTCTGGCTGGCATTAGCATGCTGCGCTCCCTCCGGCACCGACCTATAGCGGATACTCCTAATAATAGATACTAATCAACCTTGATCTGTCACTGGTTACAAATAGAGAATGCAGGAACAAATCAAAATTATACCTCTGTCTGTGTTTTGTATTTCTTTAAATGCAACGCTTTAGTAGAGCCAAAAATTAAAAAATGTATGTTTGCTTATGCAGTAATGAAAAATAATTCTTTTTATTAGACTATTTAAGCTTTTTATGATGATTCAAATAAAATAAAATACAAATAGTCTGCTAATTAACTAGTCACTAATTATTAGTGTAGTTCATAGCTTTCTCGCATCCTACTTTAAATGAATGGTCACATCAATATAAAATAATGTGATTACAAAACATGCGCAGATATTTGAATTTAAAAAGGGACGTTAGTTTATTTTCAATAAACTATCCAGTGTGGTACATAGCTTCCTCGTGTCCTATCGCTTAGACTTCATTGATTTTATGCTTTTACAATAAAATTGTTGTCCAATTTATCCTTCCCCCCCCCCCCCCCTTCTCCCTATAAAAATCTGTCCAAATTATTTTGATAGTTTACATGAATAAAAGTATCAATTTAGCACAATATATTAGGTGCAGACGGTTATTAATCTGGGGCTATCTGTAGGCTAGTGTGGACCAACCATCCAAATTTCTTTAAAGTCAGATGAATATTTTTGAGGATATAAGTGTTATATAATAAATGTATAGTGGTGCGCATGTGGAAGAGAAACAAATGGGAATTATAAGGGACCAACTATGTGCTAATTTTGACCTACATCCAGAATTCATTATAACCGGACAAGAAGTTTTTAAGACATGTTGGTTCGCAAAAATTTTGGACAGAATGATAGGCAGACACGGGACCAAAAACAAAAATATTCCCTGATGTCTGTCTTGAGATTTTTGAAATCTCACAATAGCATCCTTTACCTTCGGTAAGCTCAGAAACAAAGTTTCAATTCCCAGTGGGGTCAAATTTATTTTTATTTAATACTTTTAGTGCAGACTGAAATACTAACTTTGAATTAATTATGACCTACCTTCAAAATTGAATGAAATGTTAAACGTTGAATGAAAATATTTTTGAATTCGGTGACATAAAAAAACGATCTTCAGAATGTATACAATGCTTCCGTTATTATTTTTTTCTCGATCAGTGTATCGTGTAATGCTAAAATCCAATCTGATTTACTTGTACCTTTTTTTTTCAATCTGGCTCCTATTAATACACTTATACATTTCAGTTCATTGAAATATAATCCTAAGACAAATTTTACATATAAAAATGAATTAAAACATAAAAATAGATTACTTGATTACACCATAAATTATATAATTATTTTCAAATTATATATTTCTCAAAATCATGGGTTTGTTGTCACATATGGATAAGGTTCTTGTGTATTGTCGCAACCTTGCTAAACGTTATTGTAAAACAATTCTTAGTTACAATAATTATTGGCGAAAAATTATTATGTTCGTGACTACTTAATCTAATAATGCGTCATAGTCCTTATTTTGTAAAGTCTTTGATTTAAAGATTGATTATTACTAACTAGTAAACTTCTCTCCCCTTACAATTAAAATTAAAAAAATCTAAAAAAAAAAACAATTCTACTCTTTTTGGCTTTTGAGATGTAGAGGGGTCCGAGTCCGTATTCTTTTAATTATACCCTATGGCATAATTTCACCTTTAATAAAGTCTTTCATATACATAGAAGTATCATATTTTAAAATTTGCTAAAATAAATAAAGGAAACATTCAGCTCTTTATGTTCCTTCTTTTATCAAATTAATTCTGGTGAGGGAATCTATTTTATTTCTTAATTAACCTATTTTTTTATTTTTATTATTATGGATTTTTGGAATAGTTTTGTTTTGTGGAGTTTATTTGTATTAGTTATAAATAAATAAGGTTTTAATGTTAAGGTTGAATAGAGCCAGGATGGGTGACTGACACTAAGTAATCACATAGAGTGCTTTTCCCGGTAAACCATGCGAAAAGCATACCAGATAGCCACTCTAGATATTATCCACGCTATTCTTATAATGCTAGGTTTTTTTTTTTCTTCTTTTTGTTATAATAAAAATCGCATGCATGCTTACTAAGTACAAGTATTTTTAGAGGAAAAAAAATCACGAAGAAGTATACTTGCCGAGAAATAATATTATTTTTTATGCTTTATAAAATGCTTGAAAAGTATTTTGACAATCAGCATTCTCGTTAATCCACGAAGTATGCCTTTAAGAGTACATCTTATATAAGATTTCTGTAGCCGTTCTAGTACCTAGGAATAAATCTGAATGACATTGATGTATTATAACTAATTTTAACTTTCTTCTTTTATATTAAATTGATAAATCACACTCAGCATAGCCCACTATGAAAACATTGTTTAAAAGTTCATTGTACGAGTATTAGGAGAATCAAACATGATATTACTTTTACCTCTCTCATAAATGTGTAGGTACTACTTGTATAAAGAGAAAAGAATCATGTCTTAAATATAATATTAAAGGACGAGAAATACTCGTGAACATGTATTTTTTCAAAAACAGTCCAAAGATTTTGGCTTTTTTAAAATATGTAAGATAAATTGGTTTAATTTAAATACCAATAAAAACCTTATTTTTTTCGATAGTACCATAAAAATATTGGAGGCAGTCAACTAAAATTTGTCTGTGAGATTTAAGGCCAAGATCATTTTTAACGAAATTTTTAGTTATAGTCAAGAGCTTCAACTGCTGAAAATTGAATATTATATTCAAATAAATATTTAATTTATTGCTTGACAGATAATAGAAGTAAATAATTTACTACCAATTAGCGTGGCACTTATTTTCCTCAAAAACAAATTCATAGGAGATCATCCGTGGGTCAGTCCCTATCTTATCAACCAATTTTGAGCAAAATTGGTTCGTAAGACCTTGAGAAATTATTTTTTAGAGGATTTTTACGTTTGCGCACTGGCTACTATAAATCTAGTTAAAATTACATTCATGCGGGACCATCATAGAGAGCATAACATGCACTCTCCTTGAAATTTTCATCAAAATCAGATGAAAATTGTGGAAGTAATAGGTGTGGCAAGGATTCGTTGACACATAGACCGACAAACAGTAGACAAACAGACTGACTCGAAACTAAATTTGTTCAGGGAGGTCTAAAACGTAAAATGCGATTAGAAATGTTGATTTTGAAGGGACAAATTTTCACCTCCTAAAAGTTAACACAATGTTTCCGCTACCTTGGCAGACTTGGAAGCAATAAATAAGAAAATAAGATGATAATATGTTGATTCTTTTTATTCAAATTTTTAAAATTTCATTAAAAATTACAAACATTTTATGACATCAATCAATGTTGCTGCTAATTACATCAATTTAAAAAAATAAAACATATATAAAAAAAAATTAAAAAAAGAGATTTCCTGGTAAAATATTAAAATGTAATATATTTTTAAACGTTATCTCACGATGTCTTCCTAAAATTCAACTCTTTATCAAGGTTTGTGGAGAACTGTTTGTTCTTCTCTATGTCTGTGTTTTGATTCTGTTTTTTGTTCTGGGTAATGTCAAGAGAAATGAGATATGCTAATCTCTTTCTAATGATATTTAGAGTCGAGACGAAAACCAATGTATAATTTACTTGTTTAAACGTATCTGAGGTTTTCAGGCTGATTTGAATAATTAATAATTCCGGGCATATAAATGATACTTGGAATCGAATCTGTAAACAGTAAACATTTTTTTTTTTTTTGAATTTCAAACGATATTTTGACTTATTTTAGTTTCCCCCTGATGTATTTTAAAGTGATTTCGATTCTTAGTATTCTTTTTATTTCTGAAGAAAACAGACTGATTGTATATTTTGTTTTACTTACTTGTTTCCTTGTGGTTATATTACGTGGTTTACGGGCATGAGTCACGTATCCCTAAGGGTGCCGTCCGACTGTTTCCTAGGGAGGAAAGAGCCGCCTCTTCGACACACGCAGTCACAGAAGAAGGTCCTTTAACCGAACAATAGCTTTGTCTGAGAGCGACAGCTCTCGCTGCGTTTTTGTTATGTTGATTAAAAATCCCCAGCCCTCCCGGGCGCTTCCTACGGCTTGACATTTCCGTTCCTCAACCTGAAGCAATGGATTTTTTTCATCTTCATTTCATATAGAAGCCGCTATTGTAATCAGATTCTTTAGTATATTTCATTTTTATAAATAAAAGTTTTTTTTAAATACTTTTTGTCACTCTTATTATCTGTTGTAGTTCATTCAAATGAACAAGTCTTAATATTTATTTACCAATAATTAAGGTTACCGTTAATTAGTAATATCAATTTTTGTATAGTTTGCTCTTAATGTGCATTGAAATGATTCTTCTGGAACTACCTTATTCTACTTTCTACTTGAATTATTCTTCACTCCGTTTAGTACTTTGTTTAATCTACTTTGGTTCTAAGAAGACACCAATAAAAATGATAGCACTTAAGACTCATCATAAAAGTTCTTTAATTGTTCAAGTGATTTTAATTTTAGTGTCTTATAAATGGTAAGAAAGCAAGTAATTCCGGTTATCTCTCTTTTTTACCGCTTCCATTAACCTTATCAAAGTAACAACACGCGGTAACAATTAAGAATGTGATGAAACTCAAAGGCTTCCCATTATGTAATTTTCAAAATAGGAAGGAATTATTACTCTTGAACTTATTTATATTCAAAATTAGTTGTTTATTAAATAGATAATAAACTTAAATAGCAAACTTTATCAGTTTAATGTAAAACAAAATGTTTAACATGTTGTCGAAGCTAACATTTGAACGGCTTCAGTTGTCATCTAGTCATCTGTGAATTGATTATGTACAAATTTAAAATATCTATTATACCAAATAAAGTCGTAAAGTATGTATGTGCTTTTAGAACACACTAAGGATCCGTAGACAATTAGAAAATTGGACGACTTCGTTAATCAGCATAATCGGTGGTCATAAGCTATAACTTTTGAGCTATGAAAAACGTCTTTAAATGTATTTTAATCGTCCAAACACAATAAAACTACTCGAAGTCTTTAGCTCCGTTCCCAAGATATTTAATTTTTAAGATTTTTTTTAGGAGGGGACATTTTTTTCTTATTCCTTAAAAACTGATTTTTGTTTTTTAACAAAGAATTGCTGGGGGAACTGTGTGTGGCTTAGTGATGGTTTTCTTTATTCCTAATGTCTGTTACTGTTTTGCTGAAAATTATTGTTTTCGTTTTCCTTCACATATCAACCGGACTCTAACCTGTTTTACAATGCTAAACACTCCATTAAATTATTACAATTTTGGAAACGTTTCCTCATTCGCTTTACGCTGAACACATACAATTAAATGAGATAAGCTGCTAATTTGTGAAGTCATCTTAATTCAATACACATCCAAACGAGGGTCTAGCTTCAATTCACTTAAATTAATCTTAATTTAGTTTGAAATCTATGGGAATTACCTGAGAAGTTAATTCAACTTTAAAGTAATTTAATCTCATCTCAAGCTTACTAGGAAATATCCCTTGAAACTCTAACCGTCCATACTGTTTCGACTAATCGTGGACGCTTGAATTCAATTTAGAATTGGTTCCTAAGTCTGTCGGGGTCGTGGAGGCCTTATCGAACCTTAACCTCTATCTGAGTTGCCTTCTACTGATTATGTTATTAACATTAATACTTATATATTTATTTATCTCCTCAAAGTATTATCTTCTTCTGATTCTCGTTTGACAAATTTTTAGCTTTAGAGGTTATAAACAAGAATATATTTTGGGCTCGTAAATGGCAAAATCGATCTAACAGTTAAAACCACTCTTATGATTTAGACCCTTAATCATTATCACGAGTTATGACCGACTCAAAAACATCGTATTAAAAAAATAGGCCCCAATGTCATCACCAATTCAAAAACCCGTAAACAATTCACTGGCGTCTCAATATCTTTCGCTCTATAGACATTTATGTTTGCCAATAGACATACGAGTATATCAAAGGGATGATTTAGATTTTAATAATTACGTTGGATATTTCGAGCTAGTGGCAATTCACTCCGCTTACCCTTACCAATGAATGAACCTGAAGCCCAGAAATGCTGCTTCAGTAATGCAAAAGATAAGGAGGATATCTTTTTTGGGGAATTGCACTGTATAAGGTTAAATTAGATTGTTTAGGTTAAGCTTAGAAAAAGTGAATGAGTATCTAAATGGGAAAAATTGGATACAATTTATTAATATTTAGAGGCAGGCCGTTATAGAAAGAAATCATCAATTGCAAACAATTTTCTATCTTAATTCTTACACATTTATTTATTATATTACTGGCTTACGGGCTTACGCCCGTAAGCCGAGCCAAAGCTTTTGATGTACATTTCTGAATAACTTATTATTGTTTAACGCATCTCTTTCTCAAAGTGAAAATGTATGTATTTTCAAAATTCCCCTGTACATTGTACTAATGTAATATGTAATATTATGTTATTCTTGTAAAATCTATTATATTAAATAATTAAATATAATAAATTTTTCACCCTTGACCTTCAACTAAATCCCTACTTGCTCAAGAAAATAAAAGTTTATTTCCTTTAGTTCCTTCTAGTGCGAAAAATATCGTAGCTAGAAAAATGTAGCTCTGGCGATGCATTCATTACCTATCTGTTCACTTATCAACCCGTGTTCCGTTATAATTATTAATATGACATTAAAAAATTGAATCAAAAGTTGCGCTAACAGTCTTATGTTTGCGCTAAATGTTTTATCGTGGAGAGGGAAGAAGGCTCGGCTCTCCCACTCCATTGCTCTCTAGTCCAATCATTCTCTTTATTATCATTGACTATTTCTTCACATTCAATATTTATTGTATTATGCACAATCATAGAGCCACGAGATGCCTAGTGTAGCCTGTCTCAATGTAACCAGGTCACAGTTGCAAAATATTAGTTCACGATTATTGGAATAGTTATGAACTTGTTAGTACATTAAAGACTTGACGGTATGTACTGAACAATATTCTGAACAAGTTTACGTTTATTTTTGTGTTGGGTTTTATTCAGCATTTGTTAATATCAAAAGAAGAGTTATAAAAACTCCACATACGTTAGTAACTTAGGAATTTGCACTTTTCAGCAACAAGCCTATTAAACTACGAGAATATCCGGTTGATGCGTCATATGTATGATAACTGGGTTTAATATAGAAGTGGGTGCAATAACTCTCAAATTCAATAGTAAGCGTATTCAGTTTAGAGCTGGATTTTAGTTGTATTTCTGTTTTATTTTAATTATACTACAAATTTTGATTGTGAATTTAATATTAATATTTACTGTTCAGTTCAATTTTTTAAATTAAAAATTAAAGTTATTAGCCATCGCGTGGCTCTCTCATTGAAGCGAGCTTAATATATTGAATATTAATTATTAGGAAAATAGTTAATCATGATATGTTAGTAGTTGAAGAAGACAGAGACGGAACTAGACCTGCTGAGGCCCGTTGCAAGATTTTTTTTGAGGCCCCCTCCCTCCCCCCAAGATGACCAAATATTTTTGTCGCCTCATTTTTCAGGATACACATAAGATTTGTAATAAATTGCAACAAAAAACATTATTTTATGATAAAAAAACAAAATAACTTAAATTCGTATTTAAATGGAGTAGGTACATTTTAGAATATTTTAATCAAAATCGTCGGAGTTTTCAAGAAATACTTTTTCACTTTTTTGTCATAGTTATTAAGGATTAGCGCCCCAAATTTTAAGGTAAAATTAATTTCTCCTCGGGGTATGATTTTTCTGAACATGTATGCTCAATTTCGTCAAAATCGGCCCAGTAGTTTAGGCTCCAGGTGTCCGCACAGACAGACGACAGACATTTTTTAACTTTTTTGGACTCGGGGGAACTCAAAACGTGTAAATCCATCAAAATCGAATTTTCGCGTCATTACAATACTTTCTCTTTATATGGAAAGTAGAATGAGCAAAAAAGTTGTCTTTAATGGTATATGGTATTGTTTTACTTTGGTATCCCCTATATCCCTTTGTGTTAATAGTTATTTCGCCAAAGGAACACTATACAGAGTAGCATATATTCCTTAGTTTAAATTACTGTTAAGACGAAGGGATATTTATTCTAATGTATTTTGGGATAAAGGAATATCACACTAGTGTTTATAATTGTGATCATATCCCTTAGTCTAATCAACTATTGAGATAAAGGAATATTAAATATAGAGCTTCCTCAGGAGTCACAATGTCTTGGGGAGACAAACACACAAACCTTTTTGACTTTTGTAGGGCAGACTATTGTTTAGAACCAAGGGGGGTGCTAAAGTAAAAAATACGGTCCGAGACAACTCAGACAAACTTTCTCATATACGAGTTTATAATTACTTATTCCAGTGTTTCCATTTATTAGTTTTCAAATGTACATTTAAATATTATTAAACATTTCATCAAAATTTATCATAAAAATCACTTTTCCTGGGCGGGGAATCGAACCCGGGCTCTCTCCGTCCGCGTTTTAAGCTTTTTTCTCAGGAACTAGATTTTTCCCGGGAAAACGGCTTATATCGTTGGATTCGTATTCAAATGGACTACATTTTAGAATTTTTTAATCAAAATCGTCGGAACCGTTTTCGAGAAATATTTTTTATTCATGTTTTTTCAGAGTTGTTGGGGGGTAGCGCCCCCAAATTTGGAGCTAAAATTCATTTCTCGATTTCGCCTCGGGGTATGATTTTTCTGATCATGTATGCCAAATTTCGTCAAAATCGGCCCAGTAGTTTAGGCTCCAGGCGTCTGCACAGACGACAGACGACACACGACAGACGACAGACAGACAGACAGACATTTTTTAAAAACCACTTTTTTGGACTCAGGGGACCTCAAAACGTGTAAATCCATCAAAATCTCAAAATTGAATTTTCGCGCCATCACAATACTTTCTCTTTATATGAGAAAGTAAAAATCGGTCCGAGACAACTCGGACAAACTTTCTCATATAAGAGTTCATAATTACTTAGCCCAGTGTTTTCCATTTATTTGTGCTTGTATTTACATTTAATTATCACTGAACATTTCATCAAAATTTACCATAAAAATAACTTCTCCTTGGTGGGTAATCGAACCCGGGCTCTCCCTGTCCGCGTTTTAAGCTATTTTCTCAGGAACTAGATTTTTCCCGGGAAAACAGGTTATGTCGTTACATTCGTATTTAAATGGACTATATTATAGAATTTTTTAATTAAAATCATTGGAACCGTTTTCGAGAAATAATTTTTTGTCATGTTTTTTCAGAGTTTTTCGGGGGTAGCGCCCCCAAATTTGGAGCTAAAATTCATTTCTCGATTTCACCTCGGGGTATGATTTTTCTGAACATGTATGCCAAATTTCGTCAAAATCGGCCCAGTAGTTTAGGCTCCAGGCGTCTGCACAGACGACAGACGACAGACAGACATTTTTTAAAAACCACTTTTTTGGACTCAGGGGACCTCAAAACGTGTAAATCCCTCAAAATCGAATTTTCGCGCCATCACAATACTTTCTCTTTATATGAGAAAGTAAAAAGAGCCCTTGTAATTAATACAAAAGAATGGATTTCGAGTTTATGGCTCCAAATAAGAACTCTTCATTTTAATTTTTTTATTAGATCCATTATTTTAGCTGTTAGACTTGAGTTGAATACTCATATTTTGAAACTCTAATTCTTAGATAAAAAATACCAAGAGTAAAAAGTTCTTATTATAAGCCATATAATCTAACTTTGGCCTTAAAAATATGTCTTCTATTAACTTTTTCATATTTAAGTATCTACTGCTTCAGAGCATTTTAGCGCTCAAAGTGCTTAGAATTTTTTCTGTAAGCGCATTTTAAGTTAACATAGAATCTAGCTAACCGCGTCTTTCTTCCTGCAGTTGATTCCGGAGATATTGAGTGGATCGTGTTAGGTTATATAATATTAAGTCTAAAATACCCAAATATATAAAAAACACGTCATGTTGTAAGTCAATTTTTTATATTTATAATATCTTAATAAGCATTTAACATCAATTGTCTCAAAAAAATTATAATAATAATTATCATTATTATGTGGAAAAGAATATAGATACCTACCACATACAAATAATATTAATAATAACAATGGTAATAAATAAGATATAAACTAACTTCACCTTTTTAGTAAAATTATTCTTTATTTTTTATTAATTTCTTTTTATTTTATTATTATTTTTTTTATAACTGGCCGAGCGGAAGTGAGGCCCCCCTTACCCCGAGGCCCGTGTGCGGCTGACCCCATGCACACGGCTAGTTCCGGCACTGGAAGAAGATGATTGTAGCAAAGAGCCGTGTCGTGAGGGAAGGTGTAGTCTGTCCAACGAACTCGCCCTGAGAATTGGTGAAATGGACATGTGATTACACCAAAATCGGTTAACATATATACTCAAGTTATCGTCGTACGTTCCCGACACACACATAGACAGGATGCATAGTTTGTTAAATGTAAAAAGTGAGCGCAAGTGAGCTCCACTTTTCCTTTTAGTTGATGAAAACGTTTCTATGATATTCAACTTTGACTCTTTAAATATGCAATATATTATATATTTTGTAAACCAATTAGTGTGAATTTTTATTCTTTGCTTGACTTTGATGGATTGTTATTTAAATTTAATTATATTTACATTATTCATGTAGAAACGTGAGCTTACCTTTCCTTGGTTTAATATTTAATAACAAATTTCATCTTCCTGGGTTCTTTATATTTGTATAAGCATGTAAATATAATTACTTGTTGCCTTCTAGTTATTCCTTCTAAGTATGTATATTTATGTTTTCTTTTAAGTATGATGATCCTCTGAGACTGCTTTATTTGTGATGAAATAAGTATCTATCCCTCAAAAGTATTTCTTAAATTCCTAATGTTATAGTCTCCATATTGCATTGTTTTTGAATAAATCCTTTCTTAGTTTTTGAAGCCAACAATTCATGCCAAATTAAACAATTCCTTTATTTTTTTAATAAAGGTGTCTTCCAGATGAGAAATTGTCCGGGATTGTATGATCCTTTGTTTTTTCTTAATTTTAACTCGCTCATCTAATCATCTCACATTTAATAATTTTGAGTCCATAAAAAAATGTAAGAAATGTATACAAAATTCTACAAATGAGAAACAAATATCCCACATTCCCCCGATAAGTGAAGATGATCTGTTGATTCTTGATAATTTATAATTACAAATCCTTTAGTTAAGATAATAAACTAAACAGCGAATGTTTTATCTATTTTAGAAAAGATTACATTTAAATGTATAGATTTTTTTCTGAAGAAAAGTATCTGCACTCTGGTTTGCATGTGTCGTAGCGCGGAAGTTTCCACTGTGATAAACCCTTTCATTTCCTTCACGTCTGCTGTAAATTGCTTTTTAAATGAGAAATATTGCCTTGGCTTGTCATTTTAACCTTTTTATCCGTGACCCAACTCTGATTTTATATTAAATATGTCTTCCATAATGTTAATATTTTCTTTTTAAAAATTGCATTAAACATCAATCAAATCGAGATTTATATTATCAACCTTCGACTCTTTCGTTGTTATTTTTATTTTTTTTTTCAATTTGCCTCTTAATTTACCTTTACCGAAATGCATCTTTTGTTGACTGGATTTCTTTTGTATCATTTTGTATTATGCCTCATTAAACTTACGAACCATTAAATTTTTAAGAAAGAATATTATTCACCTTCGCATGATTTATTATTAATCCGCTATGCTACGGTCAATAAGTGTTCAAACTTTGCGTAGGGTCAAATGTTTTATTATCTCGGTCAGGGTTCCAAGTGGATTTAACTCGACTTTTAAACTAAAAATTAACACTCTCGATAAAATATGGTTTTAACAGTTTTCACGCTAACTCTTTATCGTCTTTAATATCCAATATATGTCTTTCACTCATTTCCTTGGGGCTCATTTTCGGTTTATTTAAAACTTCAACACGACTAAGGAATTCGGTTTGGATTAGGCTTATTCCTTCTCTCTTTCTGCTCAAGCTTATTACCTATTCATTATTTCTATATCAACTCGTCTTCTGTTTCAGAGAGCTTATATTATTCAAGGAGGAAATAGATATTTTTAGGGTTTAACTCAATTATTTTTATTAACATTTTAACTGTTTCTATCAATTATAACTAATTGATTTATATCTTTATTTAAGACAGAAAATATGTCATATATAAAAAATATTGAAAAATTAACTTTTAATCCCATTTATGACAATTATTTTTACGAGAAAATATTGTTTTTAATATATTTTTTTGCTTTTCTCAAATTAGTAATTTCTTAACAAAAATTATTTTTCTATTTTTCATTCGTTAAAGAATTATAAATATTTACATTTATTTTACCTCTACTTATCGCTTATAGTATATAAGTAGAATTCTTTATTAAATTATTTGTTTGTCACGTTCTCCAAATTATTAGCATTTAAATGATGTTTTAACATTAAACAAAAATAATAAATCCAATGTATTGATTTGATTCATTGTTTTGGGCACACTGTGTTTTATTTAATATATATATATATATATATATATATATATATATATATATATATATTAATATCCTATAATAGTTAAATTGTTGTTTGCCTACTAATCTAGTTCCTGTATACTTCCATATATATATATATATATATATATATATATATATATATATATATATATATATATATATATATATATATATATATATATATATATATATATATATATATATATAGTTGTCTTCTCATTTATTTTATCTCTAAACTTCCTGTTGCTAACTTTTATCTAATTTTTGTTTGTGTTAATGATGCATGATGGTTTTAATTTCTAAAAGAATTTAATGAACTACAACTATAGTTGCAAACTTATGTTTCATTTTATTGTAATTTTTCGTTATTTAGTTTTAATGTATATACCTATAGACGTATCGGTTATTACACCCTTAATAATTTATTTATTTATTGAGTTTCCTCTTCGATGATGAGAAATAAATTCGAATGAAATGGATTTCGTGATTTCTAGTTACATCGGAAACACGTATTTACGTGCGTAGGAAGGGGAATTAGTTTTACCGTCACCTACCTTATTAAGCCAACGTCGCATATTTCATTTTATTACGTTTAGAAAATCGACGTTAAAAGTATTGTGGGCTCAAATGTATTAAGTTATCAATATCAAGGATCAATATATACATATCTGATGATAAAAGTGACAGCTGTTTCGATACATTTTGACCCACATCATCAAAGAAAATATAAATCGTAGTGAAATTGAAAAATTAATTTTAATTCTAAATTTTAAGGGCCTTGCCCGTACAAAATTGATCAAAAATCATGGAAAATTTGATAAATCAATAGCTATAAGTGCTATTGTAGCAAATTTTTTTCTTCTTTGCTCTGAGAGAGGGAGGTATATTTTATTTTTTAGTGGGGGGGGGGGGGTGCTCTTGATTTTAAACATTTTACGACAAAATTCTGTGGAAAGCTTGGCTTAGAAACGAATTTTAACCCATTTATACTTTGTGAGACGTTTTGTTTTGAATGGATAGTTGAGTGGAGATTTATACCAATGTGATGTGTCTATTGCGTGGTAATCATTTCGTCGACTCTGGAGTACATTTGACGTGTGGTATAAACCAGACCCGAGAATTTGACCCAGCTTTGTTATCCCCACGCTAGCTGCCTTCTCTCTTGTTTATTCTTTTGCTTTGTTTCGGATTCCCTGCCATAAATACATCGCGGGGCCGTCTGTTTCAACTCTTCATGTAAATCCCCGAATTCCGATGAACAAGTCTCTGCGCATTTTTATTTCTTTACCCAAAAAAAATCATTTCAATATTAACAGGTTTTCCCTAACTTTGGTTCTATATTTATTTAAAACTTTTTTCTTCTTTAAGTATAATATAGAGGTTAAAGTTCTTCAAAATTATTCACTTGACTAAAGGTCTGGCCACACATGTCCGCACCGTGCCTGCACTGTATCACGGCCGTGCGTCTGCTTTTCATTGAAGGTAAAAAAATTGTTTGAATTAATGCGAAATTGTTAATTTCTTCACCAGTAAACATGTTCTTCCTGTAACGTAAGTGCTGCTATCCCTAATTCACGATTTGTTAAACTTTTTAACATTTTATCTCCTTGACACAGCTGTGTGAGTTTCATAATCAAATATACTAACTAAGTTGACGGTACGGATTTGAGTGGCCCGGCCTTAATACATTTGTTGAATGATCAAGGAAAACTATTAATAATTCATGTCTAAGATTAGGATTAAAAAAGGCGTTTCTCCATTAATAATATGAATTCTAAGAATTTCTACAAAACCCTTGGGAATTTTTATTTAAGGAATCTTTCAGGAAAAAATACCTTATTCGTTTTGTTATTAACAACTAAAAGGTATGCTGTTTTGAGTATCTATCCTCCCGACATTTTTTGTTAGCAAACGTTTAATAGAACCTTTGCCTGAAATATGTCTGAAATGAATGTGTTTAGTTTTGGCAGATGAATTCCTTGTCATTGAGTGGTTTCAAAGCTTAGGGTTTAGTCCTTCTACAAAATCAATACAAAAAATCTGTTGTGTTTTTATGCCGATCCCGAAGAGTGACTGTCCCTTTAATTCTGGCATCCAGACTCCGGTCTTTAACTACCTCTCTCCCATACCTTCGACTCTTGTCATAGGTGTTTCAGGTCATTGTTAATATAGAAGGAGAGATGTATCATTTCTTAAAATACTTGCTTTGGTCCAGCCTCATTATACTCGTATGTACAAGTTGTTCCAAGAAAATGTATCAACTGACTCTACTCAAAATATTATGGTTGCATCAAGTTTAAATGTCTACCTCTTTTTTAATAGTACCTATTATAGATAATTTATTCCGATTAATCTATCCCGGAAATTAATCTAGTTACCGAGATATTGACGAAAATACATAATATATTATTTAGCCAAATATCTTTAAAATGTCTTTAGAAAGACTGGATTTCCTTAAAACTGTATGAAGCATTGCTAGGCACGCTTGAATAAGCAGACGCTATTCTTACATAAACAAAAGCTTGAAAAATAACCAATTTAAGTTGATAGACCCGCTAAAATATACTTTCTTTATGACTACATTTATATCATAGTTTAAATAAATTGTACTGCACTTTACATATTTCAATTTAAAGTAGAAGAAAAATGTTAATTTTATTTTCTTTTGTTACTTTTTTATATTAAAAGGAAAAAGTTAATGCAATATTCATTAATTTAAAATTCAAAATATATTTTCTTGTGTTCTACTTTGAAATGTCACATATTAACTGAGAAGATCTGAAACGATGATAAAATGTATTCATGTAATATTTGATCTGATAATCGCTGAAAGTGACAGGAATATTTTCAGGCTGAATGGTTTTTGCAAAGGAAGAAGCGTAACTAATTAATTAACTGAGTTTGTCTCTAGGTGGTGGGTGGATCTAATAATTGGGTTGGCTGGATTGCATTCGGGCTTAGCTTCTACTAATAATGCCACACCCTCATTATACTTATCGATTGTATCAAAAGCATTTTAAGCTCGGTTTCCTTTCCAACCACCTTTACTTGTACTATCACAACTACTTAAGATAATTAATTTCTTAATTCTTGTTATTTTATATTATTTCTTTCATTTATTCTATTACAATTTATTTTATTATGCAAAAGTAAATTTTCCTGATAAAAAGTAGAATTCTTGGTTTCATTAAATAATGTATCTACTTATTTTTAATTTATTAATGTATTCTCTTTGTTGTAAAATTATCTTCGTCAGTGATTACTTCCAAATGTTTGAAATTGCAAGAGCAACATCTATGTTTTAAAGTTTAATGAAATTTTTACAGGTATTTCGCAATTAGTGCTTTCTTATAAGGTATAACATGACGTGAAGTTATCAAACTATTGTGTTTTAAAATTTATATGCATTTTGTTTTTTATTAATAATTGGTAGGGGTTTATATCTTTCTATATTATTAAAAAAAGTTTTGCATACAAACAAGTTCCGGAAGATGACGAGCGAAGATTATATATGGGATGAGCCCGGTTGTTAAAATTGTAATAAAATTACTTTATTTGTTATTTCAATAAATGTGGCTTCATATTAATACAGTGCATTAGTTAGGGAGTAAAAATCGATTATATCGTTAGGTCTATTTACACTCCTAAGCCAATATTTGAAAGGAAACCTTTTAAAAATCACGTTTCACTATTTCCATGGACTGCAGGACGTACTAGGAATACGCTTCAGTTAATCTGCCCTATTTGTCCATCGTTCATTTGCTTTATTTACCAGCATGGTGTGAATTATGTAAATTTCTCACCCACTTGCTTCGTTTATTGCACTCTCTATTGAGTTATTTGATTAAAACCCATATAAATGTAGTTATATCTGACGACATCGTTATTAGTCCAGGAGATAGCGTGCATATAAAAGTGACTGACTAATATGACCACATAGAATATTGTGTATAAATTAATCTGTTGATGCCCTTTAAGGATGTGTGGTCGGCTAAGTTCGCCTGCGGGCCATGTCCAATTCCTTTTGGCGTACAATATGATTTTCATGATCCTCGGCACGAAATTCGTTAGTAGACCAAAGATCAAGTTTATGTTAGTTTGTCATTTGATAGGTTAGTTATTCAAATATTTCGTCAAATAAATGTGTTCACAAAAAATTAAAAAAGCTTATGACCAAGCAATGTACCGCATACTAACTTATTCGAGCACTATTCTTAAAGGGGTCCAAAAGATTAACTTATACACAAAATTCGAGCCTGATGTTAGTTGTCAGTCAAAGCTCTATTATGCACGATATCTCCTGGACTATCGAGATATATATAATATACTAGCTTTCACCCCGCGCTCCGCGCGGGGCTCATGCTAGGTATTAGCGGCTATGTTGCCTATTGTCATGTAGGCCTAGCAATTAAATGAAATGCCTAAATTGTTTTCTATCTTGTAGGAATAAAATCAGGACTATATTAAACATCATTCATTCCGTTTCTAAGAAAATAAGTTCCTCCGAATCGTAGTTAAGAGTCTATCTATATATTTAAAGCCAAGAGGAACTATGCAATTAATATGTGTATTATTGATAAAAATACTAAAAAAGGTATAATAAATAAGAAAATAAATGTCGTAAAAACCTATTAGACTCTGAAGTCATTGAACAATCAATGATGGTGCATTGATTAAATTACCAGTCTCTTCTCTCAATACGGTAGTTGTACCAGTAAATATTTAATAACTCTAGTTCTGGAAAAAAAAAAAAAAAAATTAAATAATAAATACTCGATTTACAGAGCAATAGTGTAAGGTTTAAGCACCCCAATCAGAAATTTGCCAAGAGGAAGAGGAGCTAGCCTAGGCCTAGAGGAGGTCTAGGTAAAGAGAATGGAGTGGGAGAAGGTAGAAAAGTGGGATGGGGTGGGGATGGAAAGGGCTATACCGCTAAGACAGTACTACTCTACATTAGGGTTGGGACATCGATAGGCAAACATCGATGTTTTCGATACATCGACATCGAAAGAACAAACATCGATGTTAGCCAAAACATCGAAAGAAAACATCGATGTTTTCGATACATCGACATCGGCCCTCCAAGCTGAAGAGCAAAAAAAAAGAAAAAAAAAGTTCACCACTTTCAAAAAATCTTTCCTTTTCATCCCCGATTTTCGTTGTCGGTCATTTTTTAGGCTGCGATGCATCGATAACATCGGTCTTTTCGATGTTTCGGGGAAACATCGATGTTGACCGATACATCGAAAGATCAACATCGATGTTTTCGATACATCGACATCGATGTCCCAACCCTACTCTACATAACTTAGTATAGACTGGGGCAAGATTTAGCCTTGGTGCGCTCCCCCAATATGCCTTTCCAATACGGCTTTTCAATGCTCTTCCCAATACGGCTGCTGCACCAGTAAATATTTAATAACTTTGGTTCTACTCAATATTTTTTGATGAAACCAAGCCTACAATTTGCGCAACATGTTTGCGCACACCCCTGAAAAAAAATTAATCGATTTCATTTAGCCAGTTTTGCGCCTATAAAGTCTGACTGGGGCGTCAGAAGTTAAGGCCGGATTCGGTCTTTGGAATGTATAAAATGAAAAAGTATCCAAACATATTTCAATTCTTACCAATGTACAGACAAAACTTTAATTTACTATATATAGATATGATCGATATATAATAGAATCGAGTAGAGTCCTGACGACGGGGACGACGACTACCTCGAAATGATTTGTTATTGCTAGGCTAAAGCAACCACATTTATTCTAAATAAAATAAAATAAAATAATAAAAATAAGTGTTTGATTTGTTGGTCTCCAAATAGATATAATAACTTATCTAAATAGATGTCTAAAATTAATTTACTTAATTTTACTTTTTTTTAAATATAAAATTAAGCCCGTTGCCACCAGCTTAAAAGCTTGTAATAAATAAATAAAATAAGGTAGTTTATTCTTTTTTTAAAAAAAGTTTATTTTTATTGAAGGTTTTTTTAGGTTATCATTACTTATATAAGATCATTTATACTTGTTAATTGATTCTTTAAAAACTAGTAAATTACATTTCCTGGGATTTTCATTAGATTATGTTCTTTTGTTTAAATAGAACATTTACTTAAAATCAGCTCTTAAGAACCAGAATATGTTAACGTTCCCTGATTTAATGAACCTTGAGATAAAATTATTTAATTACTTGTGCCATTTTGACCAGTTTGTGCATTCAATAGTTTTGTTAATCTCTTTGCCATTGTAGATATATCTTACATTTTTTAAAACAAAAAAATACGAGTACATACTTATTCTCTTCCTTAAGGAGTAAAGATTTTATTGTACGAATATTATTTTTTAGGGATGTCCTTAATAGCTTCTTTTTATCTTTTTTTACTCATCAAATAGAACAAGCTACTTCTGAGTTTATCAAGTAGAGTAATGTCTTACAGCATTGTAGTCTTTATTATATTATTTCCTGTTGGTTACTGTTAAGACTACGTCTTAAAGGATGTGGAAATATGTTTTTTCATTCACAATAATGAAATCATCGTTAAGATTATTAAGCATTGTGATATCTTGATGATTACGGTCCAATCTGACTTCACATCCGTTGTGATGCGTTCTTTATTGAACAACTTTAATTACCTTGTAATTATATTCATTCACTTGTATTTATTATAAAATTGATTGATTTTTTGCTTATTTAATATAATTTTTAATTTACATATCTTTATTTTTTCAGGTAAGTTTTCAAGTTTTTACTACGTATTCTAGAAGTAAAGTAAGTAGTAACATATTTAAAATTATTACTTATATTTATAAATAAATAAGATTATATGTATATCATACCAAATAATTTGTAAAGGGGGAGACATATACCTCAATCAAAAGGATGGTTATTCTAAAGTCAAAAAGTCCAGTCATGCACTATGACTTAATGAGCGAATTTTCAAAGAAAGCTGCGTATTATTGGCTTATAATAATATAGGAAAATTTTAGTTTAGAATTTAGATGGGTAAAAAAAAAAAAAATGGTACACAGGGGTACGGGGTACAAAAGTCAAAACAGTATTTACCCTTCAAGATGCATATCGTTGGAAAGCTCTTTAAGAGTACAGTAATTGTTGTTATGTACACTTTTGTCATATTTTCATATAAGAGGGGGGTGAAATGGAAAAACACGTTTTTGACCTTAAATTGTCAAAATTTGACCCCTAAATGAACTCCAAAAATTCTGGCCAACGAACTCATTCATTCTTTTAATAATATTGACATTTTAAAATTTGTTTGAAATTTTTAAGTGCATCCTAAGGGGAATCGTCTGGAGTGACACATTCATACATACATAAAAAAAAGTGTTAAATTTTAGGTATCGATTCAAAATGGTCTAAAACGGATTTCCGTGGAGAAAATTTTCAAAAATTCGCATTACAAAAATTTTGAAGCCATTGCAATAGCTATTTTTTCGAATCGCTAAAAGGGTGTTGGACCAAACTTCAAAAGAATATATTTATTCTTAATTCATTTTGAACATATTATGAATGGAGTAATAGGTTTTGTGTCGATATGTAAATTGGAAGAAGAAACCCTCTTTTAATAATATAGCTGACCATGTCTGCTTTCATTGCCCTTGCTATTGATATATTTAATGTCTCGGATTTAAAGTTGGTGGCAGAAGGGCAAAAGTTCTATTCGTTTTATTGACGGTAGTAGTGGTGTCGTTGGTATTTAGTTTGAAGAAGTCCGTAGTGTTTGGCTCGTGTATCCCAGCTGCTGATATTGGCTGTTTCGTCCTTCAAATATATACCCAGTTTTATATTGGTTTTCCTTTGGTGTGTACCCACTTGCCTTAGCTTCACTCCTCTTCCCTTTTATATATAGAAAATGTAATTCTTCGTCTCTTAAATTTATATTTTGGAAAATTATTTGCTATGGAGTATCACCAATAATTCTATTGTTCCGTTGTTTGTTTTATCCTTTTGTCGTTTTTGAATTTTCTGGTTTGTGTGTTTACGTTTGTAATTTAACTCTGATTGTCTAGATGTTTTGAGTAAATTGGTTTGTTTATTGGATTACATTCTTTAACCTGTTTTTTTTTTAGCATTTGTTTACTAATTTAAACGTAAGGTCTTCAGCAAATGATGTGTAAATGACCTGCAACGTTTTAACACACCTTAAAAATAATATCTAATAACAATTAGCAGGTATGACTAAACGTATTGTCATTTTAATAAATTATAAGCATAATAGCATAAACGGTCTATTATTGTTAAATTGAAGCTAGCTACTATTATTCTAAACGACCGTAAGATAGATGGAATTTCGGATAATAATTAAATAACGTTTAAAAAAATGTTTCTTAGAAACTTTGATATTTCTTAACATATTGTTATCTTTGGTTTGCTCTAGTTAATAAAGTGTGTTATTAACTATAACGTAATGTGTTTTTACTGATAAAGAGTAATAAAATATTGTACACATCGATTCCTTTTGGTTCCATCTGCTAACCTACTTACTATATAATTAAAGTCTTGGGTCCAAACAGTTACATCAAAGTATTAAACTCAAAATAAGTTGAAACATACTTTTTTTGAGTCGTTAGACTTCATCATTAGGAATTCCATTTTAACACTTATTATATATTCATACTTAGGTTTGAGTCTGCTTTAATTGTTTGTGCTATGAGTTGTTGAGTTGGATTGTAAATTATCGAAGCATCGACAAAAGAAATGTGCAAGTTTGTAATTAAAAATAATTTGTACAAAAAAGATGTTCCGCCCTTTAAAAGTTGAACATGATTTGTTGAAATTAATTCTAATGGTTAGGAGAATAAATTACTGCTAATAGTTGTCTGTTTACAATGATAAGAAGAGGTCGATAGCTGTTTTAAGTCTGTATTTGATAATGGTCTTCTTGTGTGGAGTGTTGGATTAGGTAAATAGATAGTTCCATTTATCACCAACTCATATTTACTTATACACATCTATACCTTACATTAATTTACCTGCTGGTAAATCTGCCTCAGCCGTAGAGGTGTGGAGTGTTGTGGTAGGTATTGAAGATTACCTGAAAGATCTTAATGATACCTCCTTTGATCTTTGTATTTGTAGGAGTTAAGAGAAGATTAGCATGTGAGAGTTCAGTTAAGATCAACACACGGGCATGCAGTGAGAAAATGCTTGAATGCGTTCACATAAACATATCAGGTTGTCACCCTTTGACCGCAACTATCATAAAGGAAATTGACATCAGAACATTAAAAAGCAAAAAAATTGTAGTTCTACTGATAAAGCCTATGTTGAATTTTACTTTAACACATATTTATTGAGAGTTATTAACAAAGTTTATTATTATGTTTAACTTGTTAAAAACAGTACAAAATTAAATTAGTTTTATTTGTGTTTCTATTTTAAATCAAATTATAATTATTATTAACTACGGGAAACAGACAGTGAAAAATACACTCCTGTGCCGGGATTTGAACCACGGGCCTCTATATTTCCAGTATAGAGGACACTATACTGGAAATATAGAGGCCCGTGGTTCAAATCCCGGCACAGGAGTGTATTTTTCACTGTCTGTTTCCCGTAGTTAATAATAATTATAATTTGATTTAAATTAAAATTTAACTTTCCGTAGTATGAAAACTACCAAAAACTTAAAAATTGTGTTTCTAAGTAAGTCGTCTTCTTGTTTTTATTTAATAACTTTACATTATTATGAAAAAATGGTAAAATATTTTGTCACTATAACAACAGTTTTCCAAATAATCTTTTCTCATTATATTCTAATGATAAATTCATGTCTTTTCTCCCTATTATATTGCAAGCTAGATTTATTTTCCCTACAGACGTTTAAAAATGTTATGTCGTTGAACTATGCGCTTAGAGTTCTATTGCATTCACGAGCTCCTTTCACCTCCATTACATTCCTCACTTATGTAAAATTGTATTACAGACATTTGTATCCTGATGTAACTCTCTGGATTAATAATGACATATTTTGTTCAGCACTAAATGTAGACACATTTTTGTGCCTGTTGTTTCTCGAATTCTTTTTTTCTCCATTAAATGGAAAATGTATTTATTCTTCGAGCAATATTCGATATGTTTTTGTTTTTTAAAACAGTCTTATAATTGGTGTGAGTTTTTTTAATTTTCCTCACCAGGTGAGGAAAAGTAAAAAATAACTCACTTTGGTGGTGAGGCTCACCTATGGTAGGAAAAGAATTATTTTCACCTAATCTTTTTTTCTGGATTTCAATTGAATTATCCGTTTTGGGTGTTTTTAAGATCTCCTGAGGGGTTTTCAGTATGACGTCTGTATAGTATATTTATGTGTGTTATCATTGTAGGGCCCAGGGTATTTAAGCTAGAGAGTTAAAACTTGGTCCTTACTTTTAGTTGTGCCGACCGGAAAATCAACATTTTCCGCATCTTGAACCCACTTTGCTGAGTTAGTAAACATTTTAAAAAAATCGAAAAGCGGTCCGATCGAGTTGAGGTACATATATTTGGCAAGAATGTACCTCTCTGTATGACAAACAAATCTACCTAATTTAATATTAATATTGGCCGCCATTTTGAAGTTATAGATTTTTGAATTTTGAAACTTTGGTGGTTAATAATACCAAAAGTATAAATACGTTTTTGACATATAGCGTATCGTTTGAACCGGAAAAAAATAAGTAACACATGTGAAAAAACCCGATGAAATTCTATTTATTAGTTTAAAAGTTAAGAGCAACATAATTATTAATTAGTGTGATACTTTTGTTAAATGTCAACGTCTTTTTACATCTGTCAAAATAACGCCAAAATTCAAATAATTAAATAAACGAAATAAAATAACGTTGATTTTTTTTTTTTTTTTTTTTTTTGAAAAATGATAAAAAAAATTAGTTAATTTAAAACGGTCACCCATCCAAGTACTGACCACGCCCAATGCTGCTTCCTTCTGCTGTGGAGCAGCAGGAGAGGCCACTTTAGTGGCCTCTGAAGTGAGGATAAGTTCCGAAGTACCCCGTGCCTAATTTTTTTTTAATTCAAAGGTAATTGGCTCATACAAGTGACCGTAACTAAACTATAACTGAAAAAGCAAGATAGCTCATCAATTTTATTTCTTTATATTTTGCTTCCGAGCCTTACCGAAGCTATGTGATCGTTGTGAAGAACGAAACATTTTTATGTGTCCGATTTCTTCAAAGATTCCAAGACAGAAATCCGTTTCAGACATCAGGGAACATTTTTGGTTTCGTGTCTTTCTGTCTCTCTGTCTTTCGCTTAATTTTTGCGAACCAGCATATCTTAAAAAAACTACTCATCCGATATTAATGAAATTATATGGTGGGTCATAATTAGCCTATTGTTGGTCCCCTATAAATTTCAACCTTCTATTTAAACTGTATTCAGGACTATATCTGAATCTCAAACTTGTAAATGTATGTAAATGTTCTTTGTTAAATTATTATTTGCTTTCTTTAGAGTTTGGAGTTTTTTCTCACTATTTGAAATATCTTTTCTTAACAATTAGGAGATAAGGGGTTAATCGTTAACACGATAAATAAATGCTTAATCGTGTTAAGTAAATAAATTTGAGAATACAAATCCTTTATTTACTTAGTATGTATGCCATGTTACTATACTTGTAAGGTGTATACAATTTTAAATGATTGTTTCCAGGGTTTCTAATACATGTTACAAATTTAAATAGAACATTAAGTACCACTGAATAGGTCATATTTTAGTTTGTATTCTTAAAAGACATATTACTTAGGGGGCAAACAACTCCTTTTAAATTTGTATAGGTATTAATTATTGAAGGAACACATGCATTCTAATCTATTAGAGCCTTTGCTTAATTGTGAAAGCATAAATCAATTTATATCTAATTATGTCATCATAACAACTGCTTTAAGTGTTTGTATTTTTACGTATTAGGTTGAATGTTTGACAATTATTTTCATTATTAATGTAAAATATCTTAGCTATTTATTATTGCACAGAAAATTTTGTGATTTAAAAGAAGGAAAGGTGTTCTGAAGGACGTTATCTCTTAGGAATATCTAAATAGATATTGGAAGAGGTTGACGTATTGCTTGGTTTATAGAGCAGTCTGTTCACGTAGCCCCACGTTCTTCGCCGGATTCAGCTCTTCTTTATACCCCTCTTACTTCCTATCGAGTAATGAAGCAGTTTTCAAACGAGGAATTCCTTCTCCTTCTTTGATACCTCTTTTTTGGTTCTTTGTCATACTTAATAATGGTTCTTCTTTCCGTATGTAAGTAGTCGATCTGAGGGTTCATCTGAGGGTTCCTCGAATTCATCTTAGATTTTATTCAAGTACATATACCAACACTTCTTTAGGATGTTAACTTAATTTCTAACACTTATGTTGGAATGGAATCGTGTAGGAACACTAATTAATTAGGTTTCTTTTATTTCTGAGATATTAATAGGACTATCAACAATTGTTATGTGTATAACAATCTAGTGTGCATAGTGTACCTATATATTAGCTGGATATGGAGTGTTATTATTAATTTATCTTCTTTTTTTTTTATTATATAAGCTGATGGTTTTACGATCAAGAATCATTAAAATAGTTTTACTAAGAGAGAATATCTAGACACCATAGAGTTTCCTTCCTAAATTCTTCTCCCCCCGGCCCTTAGATAAAATCATTTTCAAAAGTTCCTATAATTAGTAATTAATTCCGACTGCTGGAGTAATAAACAGTTTTCAATAATTAATAATAATAAGAAATTAATAATTCAATATGAATAAAATTCCTTCTTCGCCCCCCCCCCCCCCCCCTCCCAAGGTGTCTTATCGCATCCCTGGGTTTAAATTGGAATTATTATTAGAAGCATTGAATTTTTTTCTTAAATGTGAAATAATGAGAGATAAAGTTCCTCTATCAGTGAAGTATTTTCTATTAAAACTATATTTAGAACATCTTTTCACCCTAAAATATTCAAATATTAATTTTAATTAAAAGAGATTCTATTTTACTTTGTACCTTAAAATAGCATTAAAGGAAGTTGAAGACCTTATGAGAAATAAAATCGTTAAAATTGCTTTGAATTTTTCTGTATTGTATATTAACATCTAAATTATATTTTATTCAAATAAAATAAGAAAAATAAATCTTATGTTGAGTGGAATATCCTAATCTAAATTTGTTACTTAAATGTCAAGTTTAACAATAAATGCCTAGACAAACTTATTATTGGGCATGATTATCCTCCAACCTTATCATCCAATTTATCTCCCTATTTCCTATAACTTTTCCCAATCTCCTAAAAAAAAATCATAAGGCCCCCATACTCCATACACGGTCAAAATGTTTGCGCAAACATTTTGACCGTGTATATGGGGCTGTTTGATGTTTGCACAAACATGATGTTTGACGTGTATGGCCTAAATTTGCCCGACATCAGGTTTGCGCAAACATTATGTTTGCGGAACATGTTTGATCGTGTATGGGGGCCTTTAAGTTCATTTTTGATGTTTGGAATTAAAAATTGGTTAATTGTGGTCCATACAAATTCCAATTTAACTATATGAGTCGCTTTCCTATTGTCTGCTTCTATACATCTGAAAATAGTAATAAGTGACAAAGTTATTATTTATTTGGAAACGTTTAATACAATGGTTTTCTTATTTAAATTTTAACTTCTCTTATTTTAAAAAATATTGCTTAATTGCTCAATATAACTTTTAAGTGAATTAGTCAGTTTGAACCAAAAATGATAGTGTGTGCGAGCTTCGAGCGCTAACTTATTAAATTGTTATCCCTGTAACAATAAAGTTATTTATTTATTATTTGTGTTACTTCTGTTGTTTAAAATGAATACATACATCTGTTTTTTGTACGTATTAATAATATTTGACTTTATATTGAATTCTTACAAGAAATTCAATGTGTTATCTAAATTATACCTAACATTATGTACGCCTTACTATCAGGTTTTATGGGGAATATAATAATAGTTTTTGTCATGAATGTCACGATATCATATTAAACCACTATTATTAAATGTTGATGTTCGTCGTTCATATTAAAGTGTAGTTAGTCAAAGATTATAATTATTAAACTGTGACGTAACTATTATGTGTCGAGTATGCGAGTACATAATCCATAGTCTACGTAGTATTGACCTAACAATTTTCTCATGGGCTATAATTAAAAAAGCAAAAAATATGAAATATTATGTCTGAACGTTTACGTTATTTTTTTTTAAATTTACTTGTATCAATATTGAAAATGCGTAAATAAAACGGTACTCGCTAACCAAGGATTTATTATTATCATTTCTTTTTATAAAATTATTGATATTTTATTATATTAATCTTGCTGGGTTCTAGTGCTTCGCTACCAAATATGTGAAATATTTATTGATTTGTTTTATGTTGGTGGGTTTTAATGGAAACTATACTGCCTGAAAGCAATACATATATGTTATAAGCCAAGCAATATAATCCTGACGTTATACGTCTCCTAACAGGTTCAGTTACAGCACTGAATGGCAGGGTTGGCTTGGTTACCTTCAAATTTACTCCTCATTTCAGTTTATAGAATATTTATAGATCAGATTTAGAAAACTACTTAATAACTGATAACAGCAAGAAGTGAAGTTTCTTTTTCTTAGTACATGGTTCCTCTTATTGGCCTATGCTTACGGCTTAGTGACAGGACTCTTCATAAAATATTATCCACCTATCCTCAAGGATTTTGGCCGGGCTCAATTCCTCTATTTTACTTTTTAATACTTATTTTACCCTTAGCGATCGCTTTTTGAAAAATCCCTTGTTAGCAGCACAATTATTAGTAAGAAGAGAAATGATTACGATAGTATACTCTAAACGATGATTTTATTTTAAGCAGTTTAAAAGAAGAGAAATGATTAATATACTCTGAACAATGATTTTATTTTAAGCGGCTTAAAACTAGAGAATGATTAATAAACTCTGAACAATGATTTTATTTTAAGCTGCATAAAAGAAGAGAAATTATTAATATTCTCTGGACAATGATTTTATTTTAAGCTGCATAAAAGAAGAGAAATGATTAATATTCTCTAGACAATGATTTTATTTTAAGCGGCTTAAAACTAGAGAAATGATAAATATTCTCTGAACAATGATTTTATTGTCCCGAAGGCATCTTTATGACGAATATAGCTGAAGAAAAAGGCTGACATCTTTTATCAAGTTGGTAGATCGTATTTATTTCTTTCAAGCACCTAGGTTCTAAGAAAAACCTACTTACATAGTCATTAAAAAAATGTTCCAGAGAAATCATAATTTTATAATATTTTTATATTATGTGGTAAATAAAAATTATCTTTGTTGTATCCATAAATTATAAAGAACTTTGAAATGATGTGTCTGCAGTTATGATACATTTAATTAAATATACGTTTATTACCGTATAAATTAAGTAAGCAGCCATCTATTGATATTACCTTCTCAATATGCTTTTGTATATGCCTCGCTTATATAATTTAAAAAATGTATTTTATTTTGTAATATGAGGTACTAGTCAGTAAATAAAGATAAAAGCATTTAGGAATTATGATATTGAGATTATAACCTCGTCGCGTCGTAGCGGCTGTTTTGTTTAAACATTTATTTATTAATTTAATGAGTAAAATCTGCCAATTAGGGTGGCACATAGCTTCCTCACATTCTATCATGTACTTTATTGCTGTTGCTTTTACAACCCATTATTGTCTTTTTTTATTTTGGTTCCCCCTTTTTTAAAAATTTCAATTTAGTAAAATATTAATAAGCAGAGACGGTTGAAATTGATTTGAAATAAAAAGTATGCGATTTTTATTTTCTTTTTTTTAGGAGGAAAAAAAACCTTTTTGGAATTTCCCTGTCAGTTAGACGGCTATAGCATGCCAAATTTCAAGTTTCTAGGTATTCTGGATAATAACGATTCGGATAATAACTATGATGATGAGTGAGTCAAGTCAGTCAACGAAAATGCAAACTTTGAAACTCTCCCCTTTTGGAAAGAATTAATATTAAGGGCTCAATGTGTTACAGTGTCCTAAGATACTTAAGCTTAATCATGTTTCAAATTTCAAAAGCCCATCTTAAGAGGAAGCAGAGATATGAGAAAAACCGGGGAATTGGTTCTATTAAAGATACGCTGCATGCTTACTGGAACTTTGTTTTTGCACTGTCGTATGCTTAGATCTATGAAAACGTGACAATATTGTCGGATAAAGTTCTCGATAAAGTTCTGATAATTACTAGAAAATTAAAACTTGGAGTTTCTTGAATTCATCCATAGTTTGTAGATGTTTAGTTCCAGCACTATTTTATTACTAATACTATTTTCGTAATATTACGCTTGCAGTTACTATTCTTGCAAAGAAAGAGTTACATATTCCCATGATATACTGTTTCTTGGAAGGATATACTGTAGTAATATTAGAATAGAATATTCTTTAGTATAATGTTTCTTTCACTTTAGAAAGGTGTAAGACCTATAGGCTATAGATATTACATTTATAGCGTGCAAATACTTAC
Organism: Gerris lacustris; assembly: GCA_951217055.1. Taxonomy (NCBI): domain Eukaryota; kingdom Metazoa; phylum Arthropoda; class Insecta; order Hemiptera; family Gerridae; genus Gerris; species Gerris lacustris. The sequence continues at coordinate 73,751,775 of OX578276.1, read as the reverse complement.
AATGTATTTTATGATACATTATGTGTTATGTGATGCATAAGATATTTTATTTATAATATTTATTATCTCTATTATTTGTTACTAAACAAATTGTATGGAAAGTAAAATTCCTAAAGGATACTTTATTTATGGGCACTATAAATAATTTTCTCAACAGAATATAGAAACATGAAATTTTAACATCTTCATGTAGTCATATACGCGATCCATAGAAAATAAACAACCCATCTCCTTGCACCCACCCTTTTGTTTACGAGTTTACCTAAGGTAACGGAAGCGATCGTTCTAAAGAAGGACTTTTTTATATCTTCTAATTCAAAAATTCCAAGACTGAAATCCGTTCAGGGAACATTTTCGGTCTCGCATCTATGTCTGGTTCAATTTTTGTGAACCAACATTTTTTAAAAATTTATTGTCCGATTTGAATAAAATTTTATTAGTGGATCATAATTAAGCCATTCTTTGTCCTGTATAAGGTTTAACCTTCAGCGCCCATTAATTTCTCTTCCCCGTGCACACAAACACACAAAATACATTTATCTTCAAAAGTACGAGTAGTACTTGTGTGGTACTTGTCTGATGTTTCTGAAGTTTGAATGATTTGTAAAATGCAAAAGAATCTTGAAAAATTTAAATGAAATAGGGGCGGGGGGGGGATAATAAATTAGACAGTCGTAAAATCAGAGGATGTTTACAGTATGTCATAGGACTATTTTATATATTTAAGGATGAAAGAGTTTGTAATTTACAAATAAAAGCCTATTCTGGTTAGAAATGGTTCTTTTTTAAAAACTAGGGGAATAGTACAGAACATTAAAATTTGAAAGATTCGGTTTTAGTGTTAAGTTGTTTATATTTAGTTGTTAATTGCTATGAAGGTCTGTTTGTTTTAAATTCCTTTAACACCTTGTACTTTTATGAGAAAACCCCTATATATTAAGAGATGGCAAATTATAAAAGCTGAATGTTCTAAACAAGAGTGGTATCATATCTCCTGGTAAATTGCTTCCAAGCTTGCCTAAGAAAACTTAAGCTTTGTGTTCATTTTAAAAAACAATTTTTTTGTGTCTCTGAACTCAAAAATTGTTGTACAGAAATCCGTTTCAGACATCACGGACATTTTTTTGTCTCGTGTCTGTCTCTTGATAAGTTGGTCTGTTGATCAACATTTTTTCAAACCACCACATCTTAAAAACTAATCCTCTGATTTTAATGTAATGATGGTTCAATATTAGGTTTAAAACATATTGAATGAAAATTATTTTGACCCTATTGCGGCTTCGGTTGGAACAGGTTCAACCGAACTTTCAATCCTAATGGAATCACATCCTTTTATACGTATGTGACCATTCATCCAAAATAGGACTTGAGGAAGCTATGTGCCACACTAATTGGCAGACTGTTTTGACACTGAAATCCGAATGCTTTTTTGTGTAAACATACCCTAGAAATAATCGGTTATGAGTTGTAGTGGCAGTCTGGTATATCGTTCGGGATGAGGGTCTACATCCCCTACGAGAGGGGCTTTAGCTCCCCCACTCCCCCTTGAATAATTACCGCGCTACGAAATATTGTGAATTATTGACCTTGTAAATATTTGTTATGGTTCTTTCAGTGATTGAACCTCGTGTATTCAATTAACACGTAACAGCTGTGATTAATTTATTTGCATAATATAATAATTTGGCTTCTTTAGATTTATTTTTTGAGATAATTATCTTAACATAAGTATATTTTCTAATGAGAAAAATAACATTTCTTAATTCTTTTAGCAGTGTTCCTAAAATATTTGTTATAACTAATTAAGAGATTATACTGGTCAACGCGTTTTCTAATGGATCAACTGAAATGAGGGAGCGTTAGCTAGGAAGTAGTAGAATAGTGAAGAGATTATAAAAGAATAGTACGAAGCACAGCAATAGAATAAATAGACTCTGTGATGGACTTGAAAGCATTGTCATTGGGTTGTGTATAGATAAGCGCAATGCAGAGGTATTGTTGAGATGATTGATAATGCCTTGTCTACGTTAGTTCTATGCCAAATATTTCCTCTAATTTATCCTTTTCAACTCATCCATTACTAAGTGTTTATTTTGTGAATGGAAGTGTCTCGGATCTCTCTAGAAGAGCTAAACCACGATCCTTTGTAATAGTACTTAGATTATTCTAGGGCTATTCTTGATGTAGGATTTGTCCCTTAAATTCATCTTACCTATTTCTTTTTTCTTGGGATTAATTCTAATGGATTCTGCCTTTAAATAAATCGCTCTTCAATAAATTTGCGTTGGTAAAAACCTCATTTTATTACTTCGGCTCCTTCTATAATAAAAGCAGGAAAAAACAGAATTACTGAGGATTCCTCATTATTAAGGAAGGAGATTACTTGTACATTTATTCTTTACATGTATTATTAATAATATGCGTATTAAATAATAAGAGATATCTGTACAAACTAATAGGTGTAATAGGTTCTTCGTCTTATTATAACCATTAAATTCTACAAATTAATTTCATCCATTTGTAGTACTCAAACTTGGAAAGTTTTATAAGATTTATTTGGCGTAAAACTGGCATAAAAGGCTTTGCATGAGCTTTTATCTAACTCCGATTATTCATTTCTGGGCTATTTATCTGGTTTTCGCACAACAAGGAGACTTGTTCTACACTGAGCATCGCGACATACGATATTGAAGATGCTTATCTCTTCGTTCAGTGATTTTATAGTACTATTAAACTTCCACCTTAACATTAAAAGTCCACCTGGTTGACAAAAAATGGTTTAAGCTACATTATTGGTATATTCCCACCATATGGACACAATTAGACTTTGGTTTCCACTTTATTCTCTAATGGTATCTTTAAGCGAATTTTCGAAGAACATTAAGCTATTGCAATGGATTCAAAATGTTTGTAATGCAAATTTTTGAAAATTTTCTCCATGAAATGCGTTTTAGACCATTCTTAATCGATTCTTGAAATTTAACACTGTTTTATGTATATATATGTATGTGTCACTCCAGACGATATCTCACCCTAGGATGCTCTTAAAATATGAAACAAATTTTAAAATGCCAATAATATCAAAAGAATGAATGAGTTCGTTGGCCAGAGTTTTTGGACTCCATTTAGGGGTCAAATTTTGACAATAATTGTAGGGTCAAAAATAGCATAAAAACATGTTTCTTCAAATTTTGACAATAATTTTAGGGTCAAAAATAGCTTAAAAACGTGTTTTTTTCCATTTTAACCCCTCTTGTATGAAAATACGACAAATGTGTACGTAAGAACAATTACTGTACTCTTAAAGAGCTTCCCAACTACATATGCATCTTGAAGGGTATATACTATTTTGACTTTTGTACCCCGTACTCCTGTGTACCATTTTTTTTATTTTTTCACCCATCCAAATTCTTAACCAAAATTTTCCTATATTATCATAAGCCAATAATACGCAGATTTCTTTGAAAATTCGCTCATTAAGTTATGGTATATGACTGGTCTTTTTGTTTTCTGCTCGTGAAGTTTTAGAACTGTTATAGTTTTACCCAATTAGATCAATGTAGTGTGACAAAAGTACAACTGGAGTTTTTTTTTAGCATAATAAATAAAGTACAATATTAAATTAGTATGTATTTAAAAAAAATTACAAAAACATGTGTAAGCATGTCAGGTTAATTATGACAAACTGCCAGTTAATATCTTAATTAAATTTAAGTAGAAAAATATACTCTTGAAAAGCAAATGTGCATTTCATTTTATATAAACTAAATATAAATTTATCCCTTTTTACTTTCTCATATAAAGAAAAAGTATTGTGATGGCACGAAAATATGATTTTATGATAAATTTTGATAAAATGAAACTAAACCTATGAAAACTAATAAATGGAAAAACATTGGGCCAAGTAATTATGAACTCGTATTTGAGAAAGTTTGTCTGAGTTGTCTCGGACCGATTTTTTTTTTATACATATTTGATGAGTAAAGGAATCAAGCATTTAAATGAAGGGAACATTCGTGAAAACCCAATTGTTTTTACTATTATTATTTTTTCCCAGTAAGTTATGAGGCGTAAAAGTTAGGTAACATTTATGCAGGAGGGCAATTGATTCAAAGCAGGAAGAAGTTATTAGTCGTTTTTCTTTTATTTTACCTTTTCTCGTTCGTTATTATAAAGGAAGGCGGATAAAATAGTCTACAAGAGGTTTTGTCAGGAGGAAATAGGAAGTTTTCCTACTGTTTGATTATTTAAATTGTTGAGACTTAGAACCCCCTTGCACCAAAATTATATGATAATATATGCTTTAGATAATTACACTAATATTTATTAGCCTCAGGTCTATGATCTTTTCACATCATCCAAGTTTCTGGTTCACCATGTTCTTCCCGATTGTTTTCGCTTTAGCTTGGCCTTGGCCGACTCTGCGCAGTTCACACTATTTGATATTTTTTATATTATTTTTCATTAAGAAGCAGATGACGATGTTGTTTCGTACGCCATACCATTTTGTTTATTGTTGTTATTTTTGCGCTTCCGATATTACGTTTTAAATTAATTTCATAATGATAAACAATTTTTTAATTGGCTTGTTGATGAAATTTATGTTGAATATCAATAATGTTGTTCTACCTTATTTATTGAGTTTTTTTTTTTTTAATTTCTTTCTTTTTTTTTATTATGTATAGCTCCATGGTTGCTATATTTTATTTTATATTCAATTGCCATTTATCATTCAGTTTCACAATATAAAAATTAATTTTAAATCGCCTGATTGCTCTTAGTTATGCACGCACGCATTTATAATTTATGGTGTCATCTATATGTATTTTCCATAACATATGTTTATTGGACTCGGTAAATTTTATAAATAATATGATCAGCCTTCTGCAAATGTTCAAGGTCTTCTGTCCTACTACTTACCCCTTCAAATAAAAGTGCACTTTGGTGCAGCCAAATTATTACCTTACATTTTATTCCTACTGTAACAGAAATAAATATAGTATTTTTTTTACATCATAACTAAGCAGCAGCTCAATTATGATGGTAGATTATTAAAACGAATAGTTTTACTGACAGGAGATCAATTAGTAATTTATTTCTGCTATTTAAATTTAAACTGTAGTTACTACGTTCACAGGGAAGTAGCCGATAGGTTAACTCACTCGACTCTTAAACCAAGGTCTAAACCTCGGCTGTGAGTTCGAATCCCAGAGGGATGAGGCATGTTTCACACTGATGATCTCATCGAGTAGATGAGTAACGTGGCCGGATAACCTCCGTCCTGTAATAACCTAAGCTGTCGAACGGGACTAAAACAACAACAAAAACTACGTTTACAGTATAATACAGACAGATAATTCACTTATAATACAGATGGACAGCAGCAGGACCTATTATCTTGAAGACATCCCGACCCCCTGGGACTAAAAATTGTATTTACCTTTCACGTTTGTAGTAAAAAAAGGGATACTAATTTAAGTTGATAGCCATGCTGGTTATATTTTTTGGGGTGGAGAAATAGAGTCGAAACGTCAGCCGTAGTTTATAGAAAGCAGAGTCGCCGGGCTGTCTATACGGCCCGTCAAGTCTTTTGTACGGCCCACGAGACTAGTTTTTTTGTGACAGAGAGGGGAGGATTTGAAGATTGACCAGAGAGATTCCCCGAACTGTTTAATACGGCCCCCTTTGAAATTGAGTTGGTGTAAAAAACCCTTCAGCAAAACAAGGGCACAGGGTGACCTCTACACGTGGATATCCCATCTATTCCTATCAATATGGGTCATTTTTAAAATTCCACAAAAGCTGTTTTGCACCCTTCATATATAAGCAAATATCCCATTTATATATAGAAAGCTCTTACTCACTCCCACTGAAATATTAAAGCCAGTGTCAAATTTAGCAGCTATTCTAAAAATATTGTTGAATAAATAATGGTGCTTAATACTTTGGAATTTTAGAGGAAAGGAATTTAAATATGTACTTTTTTGTAGGATTATAGCAGTTTAATATTTTTTAAGCTCTTTTGCAGATTATATTTTTGAACTGTTAATAAATAAAATAAGAAGGTGCAAAGTCAATATTATTACTTTAACTGTAGTATTGCCGGTTTATATTAAACATTTATAGCGTTAATAGAAAAACAGATAATGTAAACAATTGATAAAAAGATAAATCACAATCACAAATCTAGTAGAACTTTATTTCAATATATATTAATTTCTTCACTTATCTGTAAAAAAGCTTATCGTGAGAGAGATTACTGATGGTGATGGTCGATTAATTATAGGATCTTTAATAAGGAATTATGATTGCTACTTTGTCTTTCTATATATTGTTTATTATTCGGTTTTGTTTATTTTGAGTCTTTAGATATTAAATTAAAAGATTTTTTAAAGCATCTAGAAAAGTGCCACAGACTTCCTGCCTTCTATGATTTCGGTTAATTTGAAAGCCTGAACACGGAACTGTAAAGGTTTTTCACATAATTTATAAAATATTAATTTTTTTAACTTATTTGTTTTTAAAACAACTACTTCAGAAAAAATGATCATGAGTCTATTATAACCTCTGGAGAATGCCTGGGAAGTTGTTTCCACTCCTTCTTTAGTTTAAGGATGACCTCCCTTAAAAAGAAGTTTAGGCGTCCCTCCTTGATAACACTAGACCTATTATAATAACTTCTAACTCTCATAGACCACTCTTCTCTTTTTATAACTTCCTTATTGGCCCCGCCTATAGTAATAATTAAGCTTAATTTAAACCCGGAATTCCCACATTGAAAAATTAAGAATTCATGCTTGCCTAGCAAGTCTGATAAGCTTGATAATTGAGATAGATTTAAACAGACACGAATTTACTAAACATTTATTTATTTATAAATTTAAAGAATATACGTTTAACATATATAGAAATGAAATTTATTTTCAATGTTTTTAAAGCTTATTTTCAGTTCATGTGTCCCTGTACTTTAAATATTAACTTATTTATTAATCGTGGATATTTTTATTTATTTGCAGCAATTTTGAACGTTAGTAAATTGTTGAGTTTACCCTCCAGATCTCTCTGGAGAGCTTCGGAATTGAAACTCATTCAACTGGAAACCACTATTGAATAAGTTAGAATATCCATTTTATCACAACTCTCCAAATGTATACTACCTTTAAACATATTCGGGAATTTAGCACACCTAACTTTTGCAACAAGTTTTTGATTTATTTGTATAAATAATTTATTTAATTAAATAGAAGGGACTTTTGAGAATTAATTATTATTCTAAAATATTAGCCTAATCCCGTGAAAAACAAAACAATTATTGTATTTTGATGTTTAAATATATTAGAAGTAAAATATAAATTTCAAAAAATCGATAACTATGTATTATATTGATTGTTGGATGCATGACAGGTAGACTGTGGCGTGCAGTACCTAAGGTACTAAAATCGCTGATGGTAAAAGGTAAAGAAAATGTATAGGAAGAGGATAAAGGCTAGGTTAGGTAGTAGTGTTAGGAAATTAAGTAAACTGAGTTAGTGTAACAATATAATTCCTATTTATTAGGTTGACATAATAATAAGGCTGAATAATAAATAATGATAGGCAAATAAAATATATTATAAAATGTATGTAAAATAATTATAAACAGTTATAAATAAGACTAAACTCAAACAGGAACCCAGGAGCCTAGATAATGATAAAATAAACCCAGAAAGTTACAGCAAAATGATAACTATTATGTAAACAGGTTAATAATGATTGTTCTGTGGTGTAGGTGTTGTTTGATGTGGAGGAAGAAGTGTGTAATATAATTAAAAAAAGCTAAGTGCAGTTTAAGTACATACCTGTTTTACTACATACTTATGGGACGCTGGAGATATGTTACTATTATCTTCTCACCCAAATAGAATAAATTTGAGAGAATTAATTAAAAACTACACAGAAGAAATAAAGGTTGTCAAAAAACCATGTGTCCTCTTTGACAGCTTCGATGTACACTTAGCTTTTCAACTCTTGGGTGGGTTTGATGCTCTAACTGGGTAGAACCTTCAGTAGATGCACAGCGGTGAATTTAGGAAAGTGGATCGTGAAAGGTTATCAGATGAAGAGGTTGTGCTGATTAGATTTAGATATAAAGTTCTTTCAGCCTTTTTAGATATAAAGTTCTTTTTATATTTTGTTTACTTGTTCTTCTTGAATCTATGATATTGAAGCTGATGATAGAAGAAATGAAAGTAGAGTGTAAGAAGTGTAGAAGAAGAAATGAAGAGGAATAATCGGCAATATCAGTGCTTAAAACTAAGTTGAATGTGATTTTATAAAAGTGAAATGGTTAAGTGCTTAAGGTAAGATAGAATAGTAGTTATAAGTAAGTATGATGATATATTATATAATAATTGATGTAGAATAAAGAATAATAGAATGTGAGAGATAAGGATAAGGAATGTTTGGAAGGGATAGTCTATGCCCCGACATTGGTGACTTAATAGTTTAATGGATAATCAAAACAGGGAAGTTTTCCTGTTATTGGTACTTTCTTTAACAGATTAAGATTATAACTGAGATGCATAATAAAAGTTTCAATCAGGTGCTTCTCTTGGAATATGAGCAGCTTATTCGTTAGTTAAGTCAAGAATAGAACAGGCTCATAATGACGGTATAAAATTATATCCAATAAGAGTATTAGAGCCATTGTAATTATGTTAGGATTATTTCTTAATTTTTTTTGTAATGTTTTAATCCGACGTTAAGTGCTACCTTTTCTGCTATAGGTGACTGCAATGTATTCGTCTACCTAGCGCTGATTTTATACAATTGTTTATTTATTTACTGCTATTAACGCACACAATAGCTGCTACGAAACAAGTCTGTTGCATTCTTATTCAAACTAACCTTGAATTTTGCTATTAAAAGAGAGGCACCTGACTGAAGCATCTTTTATACATCTTAGTTATAAAGCAAAGCTATTAAACAAAATATACATATAGCAGTAGAATTGTCGAATGTTTTGATTATCCATTTAACTTTTCGGTTATGAATTATACAGTTATAAATTCAAGTGATATCCGTTAATATAATTTGTAAGACATCTATGTTTGGTGTGGATCATATTACCAAGGTTTCTACTATGGCATAGCTAGGGTCTATTAATCTTGTCCAAAACTCGTTTAAAATGTCACATCTATCTAAAGGAGACAGCTTCAGGAGAATAAGCTCACAGGTTAGCTTATTTCGACCTTTTCCAGTAAATCATTAACCTTGTGACTCATTGTATTTACTACACGACATATTCTTGTTGTGGGAGTTGCTAGAAAACTATTAGGTGATGCCTTGAAACTATATTAATTCATTTTTTTTTATTTTATTTTGTTAAAAGTAATCACTTAAATGATTTTTTGACCTTGGTTAAATAGCACCTTATATTCAACTTCCCACTGTGTTAGACTGTTTCTTTGTAGACTTAAATGGAGAGGAATAAGGAACTTACATGATTAATATTATATTAATTTGCCTACATTTATTATCCTGCTTGACTAGAATAGGAAACCAAATTGATAATTTAGTACGATTGATGTAGGAATTTAAATGTTGGACCTAAAATTTTTGAATAAGCAACATTTAGATAAACATATTGCAAAAAAAATATCATTAATATAAACACACAGGTATAAAAAAAGAGAAAATAAAAAAATGATGGTAAGTTTAAAATTTATTATCAATTAAAGTTGTGTCTTAACTAATATTTTTAAATTAATAAATACTAAATAAACAAATGAGATTAAATCTAGTATACATATTCATGCTCATTAAACGCGTACGAAAGTAAAAAAAAACCTAAATAATTACAAGCATATTAGAGTAACAATTGTAATAATAATAAATATATATTTATTTACAACTAGAGGGCTCTGCCCCTACTCGCTTCGCTCGTCGAAAATCGGCCGCTGCCTTGAACTTTCGCATAATTTGACAATTTGACACATTTGTTTGTTTACAAAACCTTTTTAATAATATAGATTGATAAGTTTTTTTAAAATAAAAGAATAACATCTGTAAACTGCTACCCCTCAGTGACCATGGCCAGAGCGTGGGGAGGAGTTCAATACAAACATCTTACGCTTTCTTTATGTATCTACATTTTTGGAGCGAAGTTCCTTATGGCACGTTCTGAAGCCCGGGAGTAAATCCGAAAAAACAACCAAAATCACCGTCACAAAATAACCGTCACAAAATCACCGTCACGCAAAATCCGTCACGAAATCTACCGATGACAATAACTTAAGTAAAAGATCACCGAGTTAGTTGAAATTTGGTACACATGTTCATATTACCAATGCCCAGGCTAAGTTCGTTGGACAACGTTATCCGACCAAGCGTTCATACGCAACGCTCGCGTAAACGTAAGCTTTAAATTTAAAATTGGATTTTTTGGACGGGAAAAAATTCTAACTTCATCTATTTAATAAGACAAATAACTTTTTTAAATAATATTTTTTAGTAAAATTAACTGCTATGAAGTAATAAAGATCGCTAAATTTATTAAAGCGGACCTAAACGATTTAAATAAAGAAAACAACGTTTATACCGATATCTTACGTTCTAATGTAACGATTTCAATAAAACTTCATACACATCGTCTAAAGTACAATTGAAACAGGCATGTAAAATTTCAACCTGATACAAGCAGAAGTTTTTTAGTGTCAGTGATTTATATTTTATATTTTAATTGGAGATTCGCCGACGGAGGTCTGATAGGACAGTTCTTTTCTTCTCTACAACCATTTGCTTTAACTATAAACTAATCAAAATTAACTTTTTTCTCAATTTTCAATACATCATTTATTGTTAGACGTTCTTTTCATAGTTAATAAAAAGTTTTTCTTTTAATTTTGTCTCTTATTCTAACTCCGCCATGTATAAGTAGTTACTATCATTTACTTAGCACTGTAATTAATATAAAGCGTAAGGAACTTCGTTTCTACCGGGTGTCCCACGACACCACACGTATTTTTTTTTTAATATATATAAAGGATAACATGACTTCTTATTCTTGATATTTGATTTATGTAAACATCCTAAATAACGTCAGTCAATACTTCTTCAGAGTAACAAAATATTTCTTCTACTCTACTGAGTTATTTTTAGTTATTTTTTAGTTATTTAATATCTATAATCTAAATGTTCTTTTGAGTAGAATACTGTATAAAATGTGGATTCCCCGAGGTAAAAATGTAAATCTCTTTTGATAGCCCCTTGAGAATTGTTGATATATTGGTTAGATTTACTGAGTGTTTTTGCTAGTGTGAACTCAATGATATCCTTTTTCGTTTCGTTTTCGCTTACTGTTTCTTCTTTCCCTCAGTAAAAATAAGGTTGATGGTTTTAGTAGGTAGACGTCATTTTCGAATAGAGATATTGATTTAAAAAATAAACTTAAAACAACTTATGTATCGTTTTTATTTATTTTGTTTTCTAAAATTTCAATTATTGGTTAAATTCGTCGGTGTCCAAAAGGTCCCTAAAGTTAAAATACATAAAGAGTAGAGAATATTATACATAGTAACTTTTCTAATAGAGAGTACTCAGGAGTTCAATTATTTCGTAATTTTTCAATTACTTTTTAATTTACTTAAAATTTACAAGCGTTGTTTTAATTTGTGCGTCAATTTATCTTGTGTACATAAGGCTTTATCTACAAAATAGAATAGAAGTTAAAAGGAATTTACTATGTACTTATGTTTTGGCTACAGTTAAAACTAAAACTATATTATTCTGCTTAGATGTTAAAAGTAATTCAATTAATATTTTTCCATTATATTGTTAGATCATATCGAAATAATTTAAGTAATGAATAATATTATATGAAAGAATGTTATCAAAATGATTAATTAGTTTAATGTTGAGACGTTTAGTTTATTATCATTTTTGCTTCCGAGCTTACCGAAAGTAACGGAAACTATGTGATCGCTCTGTAGAACGAATATTTTTTGTCTCCGATTTCAAAAATTCCCAGGAAGAAATCCTTTTCAGACATCAAAAATCATTTTTCGCTTCGAGTCTGCCCACAATTTTTCCGAATGAACATATCATAAAAATGCTTGTCCGATTTTTATAAATTTTGGATGGTAGGTCATAATTGCCTATTCTTGGCAATTTATTTCTCTTCCACGTGCGCACGAGCATCCATTTATTGTCACCTATATCTTCAAAAGTACTCATCTGCGATTATAATGAAATTTGGATGATTCGTCGAAAGGAGCCCGCAGAAAGCCCCAGAATAATTTCAACCCCCTGAGTACTTTAAATATTCCTTAATTGATACTTTAATTCGTGTAAAAATACCAAACAATTTTGACTGATTTTCAATAAAGGTGCAAAAAATAAATAAATTAGATGATAATGGATTTTAAAACCATAACACGAATGTGAGGAATTGGCTGACAATTTTTCTAAATTGTTTGACCAATAATTCTTCTAATTAAATCTAAACCCTATCCGCTGTTTATTTTAATGACTTTACCAGAGTTGTCAGTATGTGTGTACCTACTTTGTATTATAATATGAATTTTTTCTAGCATTGTAATTTTTTTTTTTTTTTTGCTTACAAGCAAACCTCATGCATCAAACGAACAATGCAATTCTATTGAAGTGCATGGATAGATTTACAATGTTTTCTTGTTTTTGAATTCCCAGAAGTTTAACGATACGAGCTCCTATTTGATCAGAACTTTACTGCGTTAAGGTGTTTTATTATCCTATTTGATTTAATCTTGCATAAATATGTAATTAACATTTGGTGCACAAAAATAGTTTAATAATGTACATATTTTAATATGTTTTATACTATTTGTATACCCTCTTTTATTTATTTTAACTTGTCTTCAAATCTTGACCCCCTTCCCGACAACCTAGAAAGTTGAAACTTTCCCAGATTATGTATTCCCGATGACAATACAATAATCAGTCATTTTTTAATTAATTAACTATTATTTAAATGAATAATTTGTTTATTTTTTTTATCCTCCAAATCCTGTAACCTAAATTTGACCTAATTCCCGAATACCTAGAATACTGAATCTTGCACAGTTTATGCATATTTGACGGCAATACAATAATCATTCATTAGTTAATTAATTAATTTATTAACTATTATTTAATTAATTAATATGTTTGCCTCCAAATCTTTTAACCTAAATTTTACCCCCTTCCTGACTACGTAGAAAGCTGAAACTTGCAAAGATTACTTATTTACAATAACCAGTCAATAGTTCATTAATTAATTATATTAAGTTGAAATCATTGAATCAAGAAAATCTATAAATGGGTGTCATCATTTTTATTTTTTATTTTATTTATTACTCACCTTTATTGATTAATTAACCAATTAAAAGTTTTTTGTAAACTTTTTCGATAAATAAAAATACCCACTAATTGTAATGGTTTTTCAGTGTTAAAATAGATATAATTTTTCTATCTAATATAACAACTATAGTAGAACGTGTGGAATTCACGTGTTAATTGATCAAACATTGTAAATAACCAATTCTGCTGTTTAATACACCGTTATACCCGGTATTACACCTAAGATATATAAAACTTGTTTTCCCCTGTTAATAATTAGCGCTAATGTCTCGCTCAAGGTCGTCTTCTTGTGATCAAGCTACCTCTCAATTTATTTATTATTATTATTTATTTGTTCCTCATTTTATTCGCCAATTTCTTTTACTTGTATTTTGTTTTTGTTTTTGACTGATTTTAGAAAGTTGAAAAAATTCATATTCTTTTTTTAACTGCTTTATGAAGGCCGACCGCATTCTGACCAACTTAATCATGGATCCCACCCGTCTCTACTATTTCGCATCTTAATTAAGTGAATCGATTGGAGATTATTTTTATTTAACAAAATTACTTTATGTCGTATAAATATAAACTTAGAAATTTCAGAAAAATGAAATATTTTGTGAGTTTTTTTTTTTTTTTTTTTTTTAATCTTTATTGAATAACACAACTACAATTCACATGCTAAAAGTGTCAGTGTTAACATTGTTTATTTGGCATGAGTGGTATGAAAAGGTGATAATCCAGTGACTATCCCTTTTGGCGTTGATGTTATAAGTAAAGTATAAAATAAATAAATAGATGAATGATGTCTGAAACGGATTTCTGACTTGGAATTTTTGTCATCGGATCGATCACATAGCTTCCGTTACCTTTGGTAAGCTCGGAAGCAAAAAAAAAATATCCCACTTCTTTATAATCCTTTTAAATCCTATATATTAACCTGACTTCTGATTGCTTGTGTCTGTTGTCAAAATCTTTGGGAGTGGTAAAAAATAATTTCTTGGTAACGGCTCTGATGATTTTGATTAAAAAATTCTAAAATGTAATTCATTTAAATACGAATTTAAGTTGTTGTTTTTTCCAAAAAAAAAACAGTTCCTAAAATTTTCAATAATAATTAAATGTTATTACGAATACTAACATAATATTATGAAAAAAACTGGACCAAGTAATTATGTACTCGTATAAATGAGAACGTTTAGAACGAGGTTTATCGTACAATTTATTTTATATTTTAACTCCAACTTATTAAAGAAAATGGACATTTTGGTCACGTACCTATGTTATTAGGAATTAGTAAGATCTTCTTGCTTGCTTTTGAATCAGCTAGCGTATACATTTTATAAATTCTCTTTCATTTCCGTATTTTTGCTTTGTTTAATTAATCTAATATTATTTAGCTTTATTATCTTATTTGTTATTTAGCTTAAATTTATTATATTATTTGTCTGTCAAATATATGCATTCTACTCTAAAGAGCGCCTCTCACTTAGGCTGTAGAGTAGAGGGCTCGTAAAAAATTTGTTTAAATAAATAAATATTTAATATTGAGATGCCTATTTAAAGGTTATCTTATTTTTAATACGAATCCATAATTTTATTAGAAGTGATAAACTGGCACATTGGTTGCTTTATTGACATTTTAACAATATATGATTTTAGGGCCACTATAGGGTTAATTTTTCCATGATAAGTTTTCAACTATGGTCAAATCACTGGACAATATATTTAATCATAATTCGTATCTAGTCCCAAGTTTAGTTGGATTTGTGTTTAAATATGTGTGACCTAATATATCTGAGTTTTTTTTGCATGTAACTCCTAATGTAACTATATAAATTATGGAGCATTATATACTTATAATATATGAATAAAGCAGTACATGTTGAAGAAATATGCGAGACTTCATCTCTTGTTTACTTATTTTTAGGATTACATTTTATATTTAGAGAAGAGATTTGTTTGACATATTTATGTTATGTTAGATATTCATTTATTAAAAAGCTTTAGATGATAGTACTGGGACAGTCTTTAAAACCAATAGGGTTTTTGTTTTCTTTCTCTATTTTTATCTAATACTTTATTTTTTACAATAAAAGGCTGTAGTGGGTCTTCTTAAGCTTATAGTATACTGGTTTTATGGTCTTTATAGCGTAAATGTAAACGAAATTGAATAGAGACAAAAACATATTTGTAATATATTATATATAGTATTTTATAATATAATCACTTCAGTGGTATTAAAATTAAAATTAAATCATTTCATTTTTTTTTACTATTTAACATTGGATTCATAATTTGTTTTTAGTACTACATATGTATATTTAGATAGTGTTAATTCATTTGTTTATTATTTACATTTAATTTCATACATTAATGATGAGAGACCTCGTGTAGGAAGTGGCAATGTGCCACTGACCCCTAACACTCTGTTTAACCTCCTCTAACGTAAATAAACAAAATAATATTAGATTTAATTATGTAACTGCTTTCATGAATTTAATTAACCCCTAGCTGATATCGAGTAACATATCTTGATTGGTTATTAGGACTATAATTATGATATTTTTCTGTGTATATGTAATTATTATATTCCTGTAAGATATATGATTTATAATAATAATAATAATTATTATTATTCACTATACTATTATTATATTATTCTAGTATCTGCTTGTTGGTCTATTTTAATTATACCATTATACATTGTGAATGGTATATATATTTATAATACATAATGAATCACGATATAAAGGCTATCGGACAAAGACTATAATAGTATAATAGTTACATATTATGCGCATATGCTTTAAAATTCGAGTTTGATGGATTTACACGTTTTGAGTTAAAAAAAATTGTTTATTGGAAATGTCTTTCTGTCGTCTGTGCAGACGCGTGGAGCCTTAACTACTTGGCTGATTTTGATGAAATTTGGCATTCATGTTCAGAAAAAATCATACTCCGAGGCGAAATCGAGAAATGAATTTTAGCTCCAAATTTAGGAGCACTTTTTTTCAAAATGTCCCTGATGTTTGAAACGCTTTTTGGATTAGAACATTTTAATTTAGAAACATAAAAGAATCGTTCTTCAGAGTTTTCAAAATGCTTATGTTACCTTCAAGCTAGTGTAAGCTGGGATTATATGATACCTTTGCAGTCTATTTTTTCTGAGAAAGCAAAAATAGTTCTTCCGTCACACTTCTGACTAGAACAGAGCCGCCTATGTTACAAGAAGATAAGATAGTTGGACTGAGCACAGATTCACTTCAACAGGTTATAAGAGTAAATGAAAGTATATTGATTTCACTTTTAATCCTAAGCTTACTCTAGACTTAGCGACAGGGAAAACATATTTACGAGTATACAAGTTGCGAGTAACAACAAACTTTCCAATTTCACATTTTATTTACTTCAATATTGTGCTCTATTTCAGAAACTAAAATAAAAATAAAAGTGGCTAAAAGAAATCACAAAGATATTTGAATATTGTCATTTGTAAATTGGTTTAGGAATTTATTTAACCTTAGTGTACTTAATAACTAACTAAAACGAGCAACTATGTACATAGTACATGTTCACACACATGCAATGTTTTGTGTACATAGGTGTTAAAGCATGTTAAAATAGTTAAACTAAAATGCTTAATATGCGCTCACGAACATGACTGTGCATAGATAAAACCAGTACTAGACTCATCATGAAAGGTGTAGTTCAATAACCAAACAAGGTCTTCACACAAAAAATTGTAATTGTAACAATTGACCGGTTTCGCCTGTTCTAAAGCAGCCTTCTTCAGATAATCTAGAGGTTGCTGGATCGACTTTGAAAGTACAAGTGCCATTGTAACAATTTACAAGTGCTATTGTTGTAAGTACCATTTGTACTTTCGAAGTCGATCCAGTAACCTCTAGATTATCTGAGGAAGCTGCTTAAGAACGGTCGAAAACGGTCAATTGTTTCAATTGCAGTGTTTTGTGTGAAGACCTTGTTTGGTTATTGAACAACACCTCTTTCACGATAAGTCGCTATCACACATTGGAGAAACACAGTCGAGGATCTCAGTACAAGACATGCGCTATTGCCCACGGCTACAAAATAAGATTTGCGCTCAGACGACGACATCCAGTGAAGGGTTTTAATTAGTTTCACGATTTGGGTTTTAAATGAGAAATTATTGATCTCGATAATAAAATATTGTAAAATTGCAAATTAAATTTAATTTCATAGATGATAATAGTCTATTGAGGCCTTAAATAGTGACTACGTGTTAGTACCAACTTTTTTAGAAAGGATAATTTACTACCAACTACTAAAAAATTACTTTTCTGCAGTTCCTAGCTTTTAATGATTCACCTCTTTGGTGTGCTTTTTGATGAAAAAAAGAAGAAAAAAACGACGAAAAACTATTCACTATACTTTTTCTACTGCTACTGTAAAATAGGGAAGAGCAACTATAAATTAATAATCAGAGAATAGGATGATTCTCCGGAGTGAAAATATATTTGATAACTCGTAATCAGACTTGAATAAAATTGTTAAACGTGTTAATATTTCCTTTTTATATTTATAGTGTGAAATTCTACGGATTTTGATGATGTTACTCTATTATCATTGCAGGAATAGATAACACCATATTAGTGTATACTATTAGATACAGCAATTGATAATAATTAAATTATAATCATTTTCTAGATAGCAGTTATAAATTGTTTTAAACCTATCAAAGCAAAACTATTTTGAACCACAAAATGTGGAGTATGACTTAGTCATATTGCGCACTTTTATCGTTTGCTATTACTAAACTTTTATTGGACATATTGGTTTTTTTTAGATGAAATTGACTTTGGGTTTTAGATAAGAAACAATCAGCGGTCGTTTTCTAGAGTTTTCTCAAGATGCCCCCCAAAAGGAGGAGTTAAGATGAAGTTTCACTCTTAGATAGAAAACTTTTTCTTTTACTTCTTAACAGTTTGAAAACTCAATTTCAACAAGTTTTTTGGCTATCTTCTTGCCTTTTTATTTAAAAGAAATATTTTTTATTTTTTTTATTTTCGCGAGAAAAGCGTAATAAGGTGTTATTTAAAGGGAAATGAATTTGTTCCATTCCACGTAAACGATAATTCCTTTATTTCAAATTCAGTTGTACCTAGAATCAATTTCTCACATGAGAAAGTTTATTGCTTTGTAGTTTAGGAATATCAGCATAAGAAGGAGGAAGGTATTGGTATACATTTTACTTGTTTAGAACCAAAAGAAAGTAGTTTTTTTGTAGATACTTAAAATTCTCTTCAATTTTCTTTCTTGTAAAACTTCGGTAATTTTAAATTCGTAAACACTTTGTTCTTTGTCAAAATAGCAAATAATATCAATGAGGAAATAAAGAAATTACCACGACTGTATACGTTTGTGAGTTAGGAGGAAAGGATACCTAATTAATCATTAGGCTTTTTTGTGTCGTCGAAAGATCTTCATGTTAGGTTGGATACCTCTTCTAGAATACCTCCCTTAACGGCTGATATTACATTTTAATTATATATCTTCAAGGTAATACCGGGAATGTGTACTTTTAATGTCACTGGGACTTCAATACTTTGTGAGAAATGCTAGTTTGTTTTGTGAGATCTTCACTTCACAGATTGGGGCTTTGACAAGTTTCTATGTTTGTTTTTGTATCGATAACTTGCATAAAAATTGAATGACTTGAACGAAATTCGGCCCATAGGAGCATCTCATAATTTGTGACAACTGTATAGTTTTTGATAATTCCACACTTTACATTTTCAAGATGGCGACCAATGTGGCGGACGACCAAAAAAGTTTTATGCCAACATGACATGTTATATATTGTTATACAGGTCTGAAGAGTAGGAAAAGAATATGTCACTATAAAAATTTCACACAAAATATTTTCAAGATGGCGGTCTAAGTGGTAGACGACTAATCAAAAAGTTATTAGAAAGCATGACATATTATATTGTCCAGGAGGTAGTGTGCAAAAAAGTTTTAGACTAATATCGAGCTAGAATTTTGTGTATAAGTAAATGTTTTGGTGCCTTTTTAGAGTATATGGTCGGCTAAGTTCGTCTGCGGGACATAGCTTGGCAGTAGGCATTTGAACAAAACAAACTGGTCGAGAGCGGCCAAGAACTTGCGGCATTGTACGAAATTCGGCTCTCAGTCTCTCAGTATATTCGACAAACTTAAATTTAAGATGCCGGCCAATATTGCAGACAACTGTAGGACAAGTTTTTAGCCAGTATGAAATGCTATGCTGGTTTTAATGAGCAGGAAAAGAATATGTAACTAACAAACTTGCAATATTTGTTTTGCAACAAATATTGCATAATGAGGGCGTTAAAAAATAAGTTTATACTTATATGGCATATTACATAAAATAATTTTAAAGCTCTTTCAGGTTAATTAAGAATATGATTTTAACCCAAAATAAATCCTGGTAGACATATTGAATTCTTATGGCTGAAATACACCGCTTCACTAGTCTTGTATGTTTTTCTTTGTATTGTTGTCTTAATATTTTTGTTTTCCCAGGACCTTACCTTAGTTTTACCTTTGTCTTTAACAGAGTGGATTTGCTGTTTTCATTTTCTCCTCGAGAGCTCTCAGAAAAGTATTTTTCCATCTCCAATACCACGTTCGGATTTATTATATTTCATTTTTATACCATACTACATTATAAAAGAATAAATTACATGTATAAATATAATTATATAAATTAAATAAATAAATGTCTACGTATAATTATTCTTAAATATATGGTTAATACTTTTTTATACAAATGTATATCAATATATAACAATATAATAATATATATATATATATATATATATATATATATATATATATATATATATATATATATATATATATATATATATATATATATATATATATATAGTTGCCAGTTCTGCTGATGTGATCGCATGTAAATACATATAGTATTAGTTTTATTAATGCCATTTTAAATGGCTTATTTATTTATTTATATATACAAGACTTAAAGAAAAATTCGTCTTTTCGAATAAATTTATAAAATGTGTATTGTAGAGGGAACAATAAAAATTTAAAAATATATAATTACACATTAATTTTGTTTATATATATAGATAAATATAAAAAAGAAAAACTTTACTACATTACAGTACTACAGTACATGGTTAAATTATTTAATTAAACGTAAAACCTTAGAAGCTTCAAACTCTTCTTGAAAAAGCTATGATAGAGCCCTTTTAGTTGAAAATAAAATATTTTATTGAGTTATATTAGAAAAAGACTCTTCTTGTCTTCTTTAATTTATACTTGAAGTATTAGATCTTTTTTTCTTGGTTTATTTATTCCACTTTTATATTAGTTACGATTAGTAAGATAATTTAAAGTACTGTATTCGTATTCGTAAATAAAAAAAACGCGATAATTGCAGTGAGCTTTCCACAATGAAGAATGATCTTGTCTTCTTTAATTTATACTTGAAGTATTAGATCTTTTTTTCTTGGTTTATTTATTCCACTTTTATATTTGTTACGATTAGTAAGATAATTTAAAGTACTGTATTCATATTCGTAAATAAAAAAAACGCGATAATTGCAGTGAGCTTTCCACAATGAAGAATGATCAACATCGTAAATTACATTGGATAACTCTAAGAAATAGATTTATTAAAAATTCTAAGATTTTATAATAAATTAAATATGTTTATTTATATATATAATATATATATATATATATATATATAAATGAATTTATATTTTTCTGTTGGTGTCTTTAATCTTGGATCTTTTTGGTGGAATTAAATACTTCTAGTAGCATTTATTAATCTGTCGTTATTTCTTCTCTAGGTTAAGTTCTGTTAGATTACTATTTGAAGTAGGTAGAATTAATGTACTGCCTTTAAAAAGAACTGGAATTGACACAGATGGATTCATACTTGCTACTGTACTAGCAATTGCGACCATGCTGTACATACCGTACTAGCATTGAGAAGTTTATGCTTTTTATGGCTCAAAATTTACAAATTATTAACAATTTTACGAATTATTAACGTATTAAAAACTAATGTTCTTCTTAATGCTTGACCGAATTGCCAATACTTTAGCAAGGTTCTCTCTCTAGAGAGAGCTTCATTAAAATGTATTTTTTCCCTTTATACTTGGCTACAAGTTTATTTTTGAAGTTAATTGCCTTTAATTTTTGTAATAATGTGAAGAGAATCGTATATTGCGAGTACTTTGTGGTTACTTTGCTGCTTCACTAGCTGTTGGCAACCCATGCGCCTTAATTTGACGATGATTATACAGTGTAAAGAAAAGAGATGAAAGATTTTCCTGGCTCTTAAGGATTCCTATACGAAATTCGTCGCGTATCAGTCAAACAAGATAAAGCTTGTGTAGAGAGTAATTTGGAATCCTTCTGTGATTGCTTTAGTGCTTCACCAGCTATAGGCAACCCACATGCCTCATACTTCACGATAATATCCTGTAAAGAAGAAAGTTGAAGGATTTTCCTGGTTCTAAGGATTCCTATAAGAATTTTGTCTTATATCGGTCAAACAATATGGATTCTTTTTTCCAAACAGAATTTCTGTTTTTATATAAAGATAATATTGAGAAGCCACTAGAGAAAGCTTTTTTTCTAGAGGAGTTACACATTTTATACTTCTTTATTATGTGATGTTAAATGTTTCAAGGATACTCTGGGACATTTTCTTGTTCCACATTTCCGCAGCCGCCTGGACTGATTTCTGTGCTTAATCGTGGAATTAGGAAAGCAATTAAAACACTCGACTCTACTAATTGCCCTCTAGTCTCTCCTTCACTTTTAACTTTACTTCTATACTAAAAATGTTTCTTATTTGATAGCGCTAAATTTTTTTCATACTTTTTTTAAGGGATTTTATTTTAATTAATTATTTGCTTCTAATTATCGTCATTCAATAGTTAGGAAAGTGACTATTTATATTGTTTCATCTATCTATCTTCTAAGTATATATATATACTATATATAAATAAAGAGGAGGGTAAAATATATTTTAGTATATTTAATTTTATTTCTTTCGGGGATACATATATAGCAATATATTATCGCCTTAAAGCTATTGAATAATAAAAAAAAGTGACTGATTTTATTTATTTATTATATTATTTTTTTAAGAATATAAGATAAATCGAATGATAAAATTAGTAATACCATCGATGATTAAGCAATTTGAACAGCCTCCATTATTTAATGTAGAATATAAATTAAATTATAAAGATTTAATAATTGGCTAGATTATATAAAGGAAAAACCGCGAGGAAAATCAACATATCTTATTTCCTAACAATATGTCTTCACAGTTATAGCTACACAGATAAATAAAATTCTATTGACGTGAACATTTGCCTTTTGGTTTTTAAAAAAGTATATTAATTGCCTTTTTATTTTGGTTATGTCTACATAAATATAGCAATAAATGACCATTTTATGCTAACATCGAATTCAAGCAATACCTCAGGTTTACTCATTTTATTTGATGTACCAAAGATCAATTATTCAAGCTAGCCTTTAAAAATCTCATCTATTGTACTAAACAATGTAAATCTATTAATAAATACGAAAGAATCAAATATACAGGTTTTCCCTGTGTTATGCGATTTAATTGAAAATTGTTGTTTATTGTTCAAGTGGATGTATGGTTATTTTATGTCGAAGAATCTTTTATAAATTTTAATTAGTGAAAAAGGGATTATTTTTATACTAAAAGCTTAAGCCTGTTAAAACTTTTACGTATTCTTTACTAAAATAATATTACCTAGTATTTTTTTGGTCTTTCAATGGCTCTTCTCTTGAAAAAACCTTTCGCTGAAATTCTTTTCACTTCATCTTTTCCTCTTTTGATATTTTATATAAGAGATTTTTAATATCTAAATACCATTACAAAATTTTACTAAGAGGAAGAAAAATGTTTTTTTTACTTTCTCATGTATGTAGTATATAAAGAAAATTTATTGTGATGGTGCGAATTTTCGCACCATCAATTTTGAGTTCAAAAAAGTGGTTTTTAAAAAATATCGCTTTGTCATCTGTAGTGTGTCGTATGTTGTTTGCAGCCTATGCAGATGCATGGAGCCTAAACTGTTGGACAGATTTTGATGATGGCATAAAGGTTTAGAAAAATAAGGTGAAAGTCGAGCAATGAATTTTAGCTGTGAATTTGGGGCCGCTACCCCCAAGAACTCTGAAAGAAACGTGAAAAATAATTACTTCTTTAAACGGTTCCGATGATTTTGATTATTATTATTTTTTTTATTTAGTTCATTAAAATATCGATCGAAAATCATGAAAAAAAAGTAATCAACCATCTGTTGAATAATTTTTAAATGCATTTGTTCAAAATATTTCAGTACTTGGGGCAGTCCAGTAATTTCCAATCTGTAATTTTTCAGGGAAGTCTATCTGAATTTTCGGTTTGTTATCGTTATCACAGTCAGGAGGAAAATTATCTGAATTAACTAAAGAGGAGAGCAGGATGGTTAAAACAATTGTTCATTTAATTTTTACCGTCAATTTTATTTTATAATCTACAGTAACAATTGTCAAGTGCTGCCTCACTGCCTGCTCACCTCATGGAGAAGTGGTAGAAAGTGGTATAGAGTCTGCCCCCCCCCCCTCCCCCCTCCTCGAAGATAGACAGCGACTGGTTATCCTACGAGTATGTTCCCATAGGTGGTGAGAGATATTCCCCTTCTAATTCTAACCCCAATGTTACTCTTCTTCACACAAACACATCCTAGTTGATGGGGTCAAAACTAGTAATTATGTAAGGAGTATTTTAGTTTATTGAAAGAAGTTGTTAGATCAATAAAATGTTGTTGGTGTGGAGCTTTGTGTTTGTGTTGGATGTATTTGGGCTGTGTTGAAAATTTACGAAGAGGGAATAAAGGAAAGTATGGGAGCTGGTAGGGAGAAGAAGTGATTGTTAGCAAAGTGACATCACTAGGGTTAGAAAGAGAGAACTGATTAAGGTCAAGTTATATGGTCTTTATTAGACAAGGGCTTAACGACTTAACAAACAAAAGTCTCCTCCCAACTTCTACATCGACCCAACTTCTCATCTCATGCTAGAACTTAGTCGCGCTACTCATTTTTATACGAACTATCATTTTTTCTATAGAAAAAAAATTAAATAAATTTGCCAAGTGTGTGTTAAAGCACACACAAAGGTCCATTGGCAATTTAACAAATAGGACGAGTTCTTTAACCAGCATAATTGGCCCAGCATAATGGCGGCTTTTTTAAAGTTTGTTCAGCATAACTTTTGGATTATTTATTCAAACGACGTGAAACAAACGCCATTATACGCTTTGTAAATATAAAGGATTTGTAATAAAAAAAATTTATGGGCTAGTAATGAATTAACTACATTTGGGGAAAACTACTACAAAGCATTTATTTAAAGATAATTAATTAATTTTTAGCTAAGCTTAATTTCGATAAAACTCACCGTGTTATACGTTTATATCTGTTTGGATCTTACATTTTTCAAAAAATGTAATCCATAAATATTTAATGGGGGTACAGTCAAAAAGGTTTAGTTACTGCATTTTGTTCTCTTAGGCATTTTTCTTGGATTTTACTCTATTTCTTTTGTTTGTTAAAAATCCCCCCCCCCCCCCCCCCCCCCGAAAAAAAGTGTAAGACTGTAAAGATATTTTTCAACTACTTTGATGTCGCATATCACGCGAAACATAACTTAGAATTCTAACTTTGTGTTTTATCGTTCAACTTTTTCCCCCTTTTTTCTATCCACTCCTGGTGGTCGAACTATAAAAGACATAGACTAATTATGGTGCTATTTCTTAACATTAAAATTAAATAGGGGGTAGGGGGAAGACGTGACCTTAAAAATGCGAACTTAAATTCTATCAATATGATTTATAGCCAAACTAATTCTTCTTTACGGTCCTTCTTAAAGTTTGCTTCAAAAAATTTCAATTGATAAACTCATTATGAATAATTAATTTAAAATTACATTAGATAAAATTATTATTTATTATTTTGTCTTAATTAGTGTTAGTGGGAATCTAGTTCAGTGGACTTAAATTTCTTCATGCATTTAGTTATAACCTTGTCCTCTTTACAAATAATTTCAATATTTTATTTATCGATTTATCTTTTACTCGGAGAAAATAAATTAAACGTAATAACTATACACATTATTTTATAGTTTACTATGGATTTAAAAATTATATTAAAGTATTATTAGGCATGATGCAATATTTTTATTTATTATAATTTGATAATTAATCTTTCGTATGCAGTTAATAAAAAAAAACAAAAAACAAAAGACCTCTACATTTATTAGTAATATTTTCATGCCATTCTACCATACCTTACATTTTCACATGGTAAAAAACTTTCAGTGGGCCTGTAGTATTCGAGTAATTATCATATATTTTTCCATTATAAATAATCCAAATGCGCGGATGTATTTTGTTCGGTTAAAGTGGAAATCTTTACAATAATGGACAACTTCGTATTAAAAAAAAATCTGCATAATGTACTTTTGCTTTATTAAAAGTAAATAAATAATGACCATGGTTAAAAGCTTTATTTATGAGGATTAAAAATTTTCCTTATATGATGTTTAGAACTATGTTTTATTTATATTTATAAATTTACCTCGTGAATCTGCAATAAAACGTTATGAATATTTTTGTTAATAATTTTATTGGTCCTGCATTTTTTTAAAACCAATAATATAAATTTACCTCTAAATTACACGATTTTATATATACATATTGTTTTTATTCTAAAGTCTAAATGGTGTTCAAACTTTTGTTCATTATCATCTAATTATTGCTTCTGATCTTACCGAAAGTAGGCTAGTCAAAAATAAAAATTAAAAAATCTATCCGAGACTAACATTCTCATAATATATACACAATTGTTTTGTCCAGTGGTTTCCATTCATTGGTTATTTCAGATTTTTACAATTACATTTATTTATTATTCAACATATTATCTAAATTTACTTTTAAAATAATTTGGCGGGACATCGAACCCAACCTCTCGCTCTTTGTGATTAAACTTATTTTTATCTATATCTTGGAGACAAGATTTTTCCTGGGAAAACGACCTTCATGGTCTAATTCGTATACAAATGGACCCCATTATAAAATGTTTAATCAAAATAATCGGAAACGTTTACAAGAAATATTTTTTCTTTTAAAGGTTTTTTTCTTAAGTTAGAGTTAAATTACATTTCTAGATTTTCTTTCGCGGTATGACGTTTCTGAACATGTAGCCAATCTCATCAAAATTGGACCAACTAACAAACAACTATCAATTTAGCTTCTTTAAATTTGGAAGGCCAGATTGCAAATTGTTATTTGTATATTTTCCTTCTGATGGAATCCAATAAGACTGATCGTAATTTTAAAGAAATGTTCTGTGTAGAAAAAGTTATAGAATATTCTTTCTATAAATTTCTTTTTGTAGTTTGAGTCGCCCTTAATATTTTTCTTCTGCTCTTGGTTAACATTTATTAAAAATTTCATAACGTGCAGGGTCATGTGGGGGCTGGATGAATTGACAGGAGACCGTTGTCCTCATGCCTAATCCCATAAACCCTTATCACATGTCTGTCTGTCACTTACAGCATTCATTACTACCTACTCTTTTTTTGAAACATTTTTAATATAAAAAGTGTGATATGTAGAGTATATAAACATGTTAAAAAATATATATATATATATATTTTTTAGCACGATTCTGTTTATATAGAATTGATATTTTTATTTCCTCGCCTACTGGAGAAAAAATAATTGGATTAAAATATTAATATTATAAAAGCTATATTTTTTGTTAATTGGAATTACAAGAAAGTTAATAATCAATTTATGCAGTGACTGTAGTTATCAGCAGACAATATTTAATGAATTTATGTTTGAAGTCCACCAATGTTTAGTAGAAAAAAGGCTTCACTAGAATTGCTTTATTCAATAATCGGATAGCTTAGTTTGTCCGAGGATATTTAATTGAATTACTTAAGTTTATATACATACACGTGTGTGTGTTTGTGATTGTGTGACTGTTACTTTTACTTTGAAAAGCTATCGCAATTGGACCAATAGATTTTGAGAATCCACTTAAAATACAATTTTTTATGAATTCAAATGAAATTAGAGCGTTGATGGAGTCACCTTAATTGATCAACTAAATAAAGTTACAGGGACGTAGAACTTTTAAATTGCGCTGAAAATCAGGGTTTTGTGGAACAGAACTGAGATTGGTCTTATTTGACACAAAATTCCATGCTCTTTACCTGGTTTTCTTCGGTGTTTTATTATAAGAAGAGTACATAGTTTTAGAAAATTTTAAAAACGAAGCTATTGCGATTAACTTTATTGATTAGCGTCAAATGTTCTATAAGATCCTGAAGTGTTATGATTTTGTTCAGTCTCTCACTTTCTCTCTCTCTCTCTCTCTCTCACTCGCTCTCTCTCTCTCTCTCTCTCTCTCTCTCTCTCTCTCTCTCTCTCTCTCTCTCACTATGTATATACATAAAATTATTGTTAAATTACTTTATTGATGTATTGATTATTGTGTAAAAACTATTAATTGTTTTAGCTATATTTAACACTTTATAGCGGTGTCGCTGTTGGCTTTACTAAAAAATTGTATTTATAAAAAATGTTGTCTCATTGAATAGATGAAGTTTAATTTTTTTCCCGACCTAAAATTCCAATTTTAAATTTGAAGTTCACGTTTACGAGCGTTGCGCATGAACGCTTGGACGGATAACTTACGTTATCCAATGAACTCGTCCTGGGCATTGGTAAAATGAACATGTCTACCAAATTTCATCAAAATCGGTCGAAATTTACGCAAATTATCGTCACACGTTTCAGGATTCGCGGACTCATAGACCGACAGACAGACAGACACTAGATCAAAAATGTTCCCTGATGTCTGAAACGGATTTTTGTCTTGGTATTTTTAAAATCGGAGACATAAAATTTTTGCAATGGTTCCGTTACCCTTCGTTAAGCTCGGAAGCAATAAATGTAATAAATTAAAACAAGATAAGTGACTAATACCAGGGCCTTTATTTTTTTAAAACAAGTAAGGCGCGCTTCACGTAAGTACGTGGGGGCGATAATCGCCGGTTTCTGTACATTAAAGTTAAAATTATTAAGTGTAATATAATTACAATAATTTTAATAGTAATATTCTTTTACTACTCTTCAAGACCTTTAAATTGATGTATAACATGTTATGGTAACTAAAACAATGTTTTGTCACCCTCCATATTGGCCGCCATCTTGAAAATTTTAATAATTGCATATTTTTTTTCTTCATTTCAAGACCTTTAAATTGTCATGGTGACTAAAAACTTGTTTTTATTCACCCGCCATATTGGCCGCCATCTTAAAAATTTTAAGTGTTAAATTTTAATAATTGCATATTTTTTTTCTACACTTCAAGACCTTTAAATTGATGTATAACATGTCATAGTTACTAAGAACTTTTTTTAGTCGCCCGCCATATTGGCCGCCATCTTGAAAATATTGCGTGTGAAATTTTAATAGTTGCATATTCTTTTTCTTCATTTCAAGACCTTTAAATTGATTTGTAACATGGCATGGTGACTTAAAACCTTTTTTTTTAGTCGCCCGCTATATTGGCCGCCATCTTGAAAATATTAAGTATGAAAAATCCAAAATGTGTCCAGTTGTCTCAAATGCCGAGATGCACCTGTGGCCGAATTTCATGTTCCTAAGCAACGGACAGACACCAACGGACAGACAGACAGACAGACAGAGTCGTTATATAAGGTTTCTTTTTTTACTTTGTACAGAAACCTAAAATGTATTCTTCTTGTAGAAAATTTGATGATTGATTTGCGTCTTATTATTATTGCTTCCGAGCTTACCGAAGGTAACGGAAGCATTGTGTTCACTGTTGTGAACGAAAAAGTTTTATGTCTCCGATTTTAAAAATACCAAGACAGACATCCGTTTCAGACATCAGGGAAAATTTTTGGTTCCGTGCCTGTCTGTCTGTCAGTCTGTGTGTCTGTGAATCCTGAAACGTGTGACGATAACTTGAGTAAATGTCGTCTGATGTTGATGAAATTTGGTAGTCATGTTCATTTTACCAATGCCCAGGACGAGCTCGTTGGACAACGATATCCGTTCAAGAGTTCACGCGCAACGCTCGCGTAAGCGTGAAATTCAAATTTAAAATTGGAATTTTAGGTCGGGAAAAAAATCAAACTTCATCTATTCAATGAGACGGACATTTTTTCGTTTAGTAAAACCAACAGTGACACTGAAGTGTTAAAGATTACAAAAAACGATTAATAGTTTTTACACAATAAACAATATAACAATAAAGTAATGTAACGATAATGTTAATATAACAATAAAGTACATGATAGGATGCGAGGAAGCTATGTGCCACACTAATTGGCAGTCTATTTTTTACTTGGATCAAGGAAAAATTAGATTTTTAAATTTTGACTGATTTACACGTTTCAAGGTCCCTGAGTCAAAGAGGTTATTAAAAAATGCTCGTCAGTCGTCTGTGCAGACTCTTGGAGCCTAAGCTACTGAACCTATTTGGTATGCATAACTTTTCACTACAAATAAATATTAATATTAATGTTATTTTATTCTTCCCGATCTCTTTGCCATGAAATACTAGGATAGGTTAACTAACATTAGCGTAGGAATTGTTGCGCAAAATATTGAGTGTCTAACATAGACCAGTAACAATTATCATTGTGGAACTGCTTGTTCTGAGCGCTAGCGCTGATTGGTTGGCAATAGATAGTGGTGTGATATGCTTTCTGTTTTGTTGATTATCCAAGGTTTCTTATACTTCGTGTCCTTCAATGAGTTCGCTTACACCCAGGACTAGTGTCTTAGGAGCAATAAAAAAAGTATTTTGTTTTATATCAGTATCTCAAATTAAAATTTTAAATAACCTGATTTTGATTGTTGCTATTTAAGATGTACTTGGAGTTTGTACTCCTATATGAAATACAAATTTTACTTTCTAAAATATTCGTTAAATACATTAATTTAATTAATAATTCAACCTTGGTGTCGACTTAAAAATTTAATTGTATGGGAAGTTCGCGTCAGTTTTAGTAACGCGCGCGTTTTTTTCTTATAAAATTTAAATGTATGCATACAAATATTTGAATTATTATAAGAGTTAATTTTTATGTAAACACTAAGTGATTTTTTACTACGTTTTTATTAGCTTGTTTTCTTGTTTGTTTGTTTGTTTGTTTGTTTGTTTGTTTGTTTGTCCGGTACAAATCTGGCAATCGATTTCTAACTAACTTCCCGAATAGCTAGACATTTGAAACTTTTAGCATAGCTCAGAACACGATGACAATGCATTATTTTAATACTTTTAGCCATCTTTCAGCAGAATATAATTAGTTTTCAGCAATTTTTGCTGTATGGAAAGTTATTTCGGAAAAAATCCGGAAGTTATTTTATTTGTTTTGACATATCCCATAGTATTTACAATCTTCATTTTGACGGGTTTCAAATTTGTGATTTTTTTATTAAGAGGTAAACATTGAATGACAGCAAAACAGGAAATATATCGATTATATTATTTATCGATTACATTATTATTTATATTAGGTTTGTTCCAACCACCAGTTCCGAATCAGTTTCGGATTAGTCCGTGATTGACGTAATGCGCATGCGCGATCATTGACCGTTGGGAATTGATTTGTGATTTCGTTTTTGTTGGAACGCTCCTTTCTCAAACCAAACTGTTTGCCGTGGTAGGTTTTAGCACTGTTGTCAGAACAACTTTTTGAGTTGATCGTTTATGTGATTTTGCGTTCCTTTGCTATCGAAAATACCTGAACTTATTAATATTAAAGATATGGATGATGGATAAGTCAATAGTTGATGAAGATAAGTGCCAGTCTCTTAAATCAGGGCCTGATTTAGGCCGCCTAGGGGCTCGCACAACAAGGGGGCGCCACACCACAAAAGTTTTATTTTTTAATGCTAATTAAGCTCGAAAGTTGGAAGTAAAACCTACATACTCATAGAGGATATGACGAAAATACATGCACACATTTTAGAAATGTTTATTTAATACATGAATTCACGATTTCATTTCGATTTACGCAATTCACAATTTTCGGGCTTACTGAGGTGAGCCAGTTTTAGTAGACTCACGGCTCACTCGTATTCGTATTTTTATTGATATAATCCTAAATGCTCTTTTGTTTTAAAAAAACCAATATTAATCTTAGTCCAATTAACGAAAGAAATATTGCGGAAATAAATCGGATTCTTTCGATATTTGTTTGAAAATGGAATAAGTATCAAAAGTCCATCTTGGAAAATAGGTCCAATTTTTATTTTTTTCAGAAATATCTAGAAAATGCCAATTATATGCACAAAAATTCATCGTCGCATTCGTACAATAACATTTTAAAAAGAACAGTTGATTCGCAAGAAAGGAGAATAATTATAATAGGCGAGCGAAATCAAAACAAAAACAATGAAGCGGAGCGGAAGGTTACGTTTCTGTTCACCCAAACTCAATCCCAAACTACTAGTCCCTGCCGCCGATCGCTGACTGCTCTGACTGGTTCCAAACTAATCCGTGATTCAATCAGAGCGTGGTTGGAACAGCCGACTAACAGTCGGAGTCAGTCAGAGTTTGAGTTTGGGCTCGTTGGAACTCTTTTTTCCAAATGCGCATGCGTCGTACAGTTCCAAACCAGTTTGAAGAGTGGTTGGAACAAACCTATTATTTCAAATATATCGATGGCACGGTTTAGATTTGGTGTTGGGCGTTGGGGAGATCCGTTGTACTAAGATTTGTCCTTTTATATGTTTAAGATCAGCTCTCTAGATGGTTGTCATTTATGTGAAGTAAATAAATTTGGAACTATTTTTGTTTTTTTTTCACGAACATTATATATTATATAACAATAACAATTATATTATCAACATTACATACGATTCAACAGAAAATTTAAAAACGTAGTATATAAAAAGTTCTTTTTATCTTGAAATTTGTACTATAACAATTCGTATTAAAAGTTAAATTCTCTATAGTGATGCTAAGTGTACCCTATAGAATTAGTTATAAATCGAGTAATTAGGATCCTTGAAGGGTAGGAAGAGAAAGAAGACTAACACTGCTTTGTACTATGTGGCAACGTTTCGGCTACTCGAGATATTTTCGAGCCTAAAAATATAATTATTATTTATTGTAAGAATAACATACATCAGTAGTTGATACCGTTAAGGCTCTACCGCTCTTTGAGGTTAGAAAAATCATTAAATTGAAACTTTTATTGGTTCTAAGCAAGATATCAAAAATCTAATCACAGGCTTCATTCCTAATTTTAATTCTGCACAATTTGAGCCCTATTTCAACTTCCTATGATAAATAGTACAGGCGCCATTTCAATACAACGATAAAACTCGTTGTATTGAAATAGTTGTAGTATTTATTTTAGTAGGGAGTTGAAATAGGGCTCAAATTGTGCAGAATTAAAATTAGGAATGAAGCCTGTGATTAGATTTTTGATATCTTGCTTAGAACCAGTATAATTTCAATTTTACTGCTTTTCCTAACCTCAAAGGGCGGTAGAGCCTTAAGGAAATGATCTCGTAATTACCTCTAACCTAAACATGTTACTTCAGTTCGCAGTTCGCAAGCTGAAGAGTTGTGCTTAAAAAAAATTGTGTGAAAACAATCAATAATACAAATATTAATATGATAGTCAAGTATGAGAACAAC